>CM052797.1:114970468-115005245 GCA_028533885.1 Nasua narica | reverse complement strand
ACCCATCCATCTACCCATCCATCCATCCATCCATCCACCCATCCATATACCCATCCATCTACCCATCCATCCATCCATCCCCATCCATCCATCCATCCATCTACCATCCATCCATCCATCCATCCATCTACCCATCCATCCATCCATCTACCCATCCATCCATCCATCTACTCATCCATCCAACCATCCATCCATCCATCCACCCATCCATATACCCATCCATCTACCCATCCATCTACCCATCCACCCATCCATCCATCCATCCATATACCCATCCATCCAATCACCCATCTAACCATCCATCATCCATCATTTCATCCTTTCTTACTTCTACTCGTCCATTTGATCCAACTACTCTTTTATCCACTCATGCTTTTTCTCTTCCTTTCTTCCATCTCCCACCCTTCCTTTCATCCATCCAAACTTGAGTCTTTCTCTTCATCCCTCCATCTACCCATCCCTTGTCTTTATCCTTCTTTCCTACCATTCTGTTGTCCGCCCTTCCTTTCATTCTTGTTCTTTCAATATATCCAGCCATCCGCCTTTCCCTTTTCCTTACTTCCATCTATCCAACCATTTCTTCTTCCATCCTTCCATTTGTCCACCCGTTTTTCTATCCTTCAATACATTCATTTATTACATATTTATGAACACCTACTTGAGCTAGATACTGTTTATATTTTAATATTCATAGATAGAAAGATAGATAGATGGATGTTTAACCTGAACAAACCACGTGCCTATTCTAGAAATACCCCTTGGGATCAGAGACATCCAAATACTTGAGGTACAACATGGGAAATAGGATATAAATGTGTTCACAATAAGCTGTGCAAGTCTGAGGGGAAATTATGCAACTCTGGGGCGATTAGGATGGGTTTCCTGGGACTTTTTAAGGGATTTGAGATTAGTGTTTATCATGCAGACAAGGAAGGGGTGTTTATCATGTAGACAGAGGCCAAAGGAATGTAATGTGCAAAGGTGCAGAGCATGGTGCTGCATAGCAACAGCATGGTGGTTCCTGAAACATAAGGGGATGGTTATGAAGAGAAGGGGAGTATGGAGAGGGAGGAGGCTGGACATAAGCAGGGGTCCAGTTTCCAAGGGCCATGCAGGCCCTGCCGAAGAATTTAGACTCTGTCCTGAGGACAATGAGGAGCCCTGGAAGCAAAAAAAGACCCATCTGGCTACAGTGGGGAGAATGAAATGGGGTGGGGTGGGGTGGGGTGAGTCAGGCCGTGCCTGGAGACAGGCCAGTTGGGAGATCATTCTGGAAGTAGAAGGGGAGAGAGGATGTGGTCTAGCAAGATGATGGGGTTCAGATGGAGTGAATCGGTGGGATAGAGAGGTATTTAGGAGGTGAAGAGATGAGGGTAAAGAGATGTGGAGAAGAGATCTTGGAGACCTTGGAGACCTTCTCCACGGTTAGGGACAAAGACGCTGGAGCTGGGATTATGTGAGCAGGAGCAGGGATGGGAGGGCAGGGGATGAGTCTGGGTTCGGTTATGGAGAATCTGAGGCCTGGAAGCATCCTGAAGCCGGGGTCCAATTGCTAGTGTGTGTTCGGATCTAGAGCACAGGACCAAGTTGACCCTTGCTGCCTATTTATTCATCTGGTTTCCACTACTGCCCTCAGACCAAGGCTGAGCATTCAATCACTCACTTACTTGACAAGAGCTCTCAGAGCCTCATGGACCTGACTGCATTGCTGGCCCTAGCATACATAACAACCAGGCCATCAAAGTCCCTGGCTTCCTGGGGGCTGCATTCTGGTGAGGAGAACCCCTGATGGACAGCCAGGGGCCTAAGAGGCAAAGCAACCCACCCAAGGGCACACAATCAGCTGGAAGCCAGGCCAGAGCAGAAGCTGAGGCTCCGATGAGCGGCTCGGCAGGGAAATGAAACCGGCCAGCTCTACAGGAAGACTCAGGAGGCTCCACAACTATCCCACCTGCGGGGTGACTCAGCAAAGGGCTTTTCTGCTGCAGCTCAGGCCACAGAAGTGAGGCAGGAGAGGTCTGCAGGGACCTAACGGGACAGCCCCAGGTGTCTGGGGCCAGAACTTCCACCCGCCCCTCAGAAGGCTGCTTGGTTTCCTTTCCTTCTTCCTGCTGGAAACTGCCTCCCCCCTGCACAGCCCTGCCTGTCTCCTCTGCTTCCTGCTTCCTGCTCCCAGCCCTGAGCTCCCCCCACACCTTCACTTGGTCCCTCAGAGACTGCCCGTCTGGCTCCTTGAGCTGAGTTCGCCCCAGACTAGCTGTAGGGTTTCAGAAATGTCATTTGGACTCCCTGGTTTCCCTTCATTTCCTTCTCCGTAGAACAGGGCCACCTGAGCTCAGGGACTGGAGCAGGCTCGGGGAACCACGGCAGACCCGTCAGGGGACGCTGCGCTGAGCAGAAGCTGAGGCCGGTGCAGGGTCAAGCCCCAGCCATGATAATAGATACATTTCTTGAGCACTCACCATGTCTAGACTCTTGCCAGGCATATCCCACTTTATTATTTTTTTAAGATTTATTTATCTTAGAGAGAAAGCGTGTGCGTGCATGTGTGCACTTGGGCAAACTGAGGGAGAGGGAGAGAGAGAGAATCTGAACTCGACTCCCTGCTGATCACAGACCCCCAACTGAGGGCTTAATCCCAGGACCCTAAGATCATGACCTGAGCCGAAATCAAGAGTCAGCTGCTCAACCAACGGAGCCTCCCAGGTGCCCAGCATTATTCCATTTTATCCTCATGACCAGTCTACAAAATAGGCCTGTTACTACCCCCCTGGTCTGCAGATGAGCAAACAGAAACACAGGCAGGTCAGGTAACTTGTCCAAGGTCACACAGCCAGTATGAGGCCCGGATGTGAATATCTAGCTCTAGTCCCCACACACTTCTACACTGTGCCATGTTCTCTCAAGGTGCTGTCCTGGGTGCGGCCAATAAGGAGCAGAACCACACTATCCCTGGGGAGGGGTATGCGGCAGGTGCTGGGCCCACTCAGTATGGAGAAGAGATGGCCTGGGGACAGGGAGTGCCTTCATCCTCCTCGCTATCTGGTAAACTCCTACCCACCTCCTAAGACTTCACTTAAGGGTCTCCTTCCCTGATCAGTGTCTTTCTGGATGCTTCTGGGGCACAGGTGATTACCTCTGTCACAGGTGACTATTTCATTGCACCTAGCACCTTCCTGAACCAGGCTTGGGCTAAGCATTTGACATCTTTCCTTTCACCGAATCATCACAGCCCGTCTGTCAGTACTTGGGTTGGCTGGGCGGAGGTCTCTGATGGCAGCACCAGAGCCCACGAGAGCCAATTTAAGAGAAAAGGAGCCCCCCGGGTGTCTTAGAGAAAACTGGTCTCATAAAGGATTGCACTGAGAAGATACTGAGAAGATATCAAGAACCCTAACAAGTCCTCTATCTCTCTCTTACAGCTGGAGGTCACAGCGTCTTTGAAGGGAGCATCTCTTGTGGTCCTGAGACCCTGGGATGCAAGTCTACTCAGTGTAGGAAGAACTTCTCTACATCAGGACAATTCAGGAATACAGGGGCTGTCCTGGCAGACGGCAATGACCCAGCCCTAGAGACACGGAAATGTGTTGAGACATGGAAGAGTTGTGCCAGCTCTGACGGGGACCTGTGCTCAGGCAGCCTCTTACAGGCTCGTTCCATTTCAGCCATGCTGGGCTATGAAATCCAGAATCGTATTTCCAAATGCCTCCCCAGTGTCTCTAGTGGGATGTCCAATGAGTGTCTCAAAAAAGACAGCTGAAACTGAGCTCTAATTCTGTCCTCCCAAACCTGCTCTGCCCACATCTTTCCCCATCTCAGGTGATGGCAACTCCATCTTTCCAGAGGCTCAGGCCAAAACTTCAGTCATCCTTGACCCTTTTCTTCCTCTTCCATCCTACATTTGATCCTTCTGATCTTGTTGGTTCGACCTCTAGAATCAGTCCAGAATCTACCTGCTCCCTCCATTGCTCTGGCTACAACTTGGTGCAAGCTTCCCCACCATCTGGACCCCCACTGTCCCTTTCACATCCTCCCTGACTCCTCCCTGCTATTTCTCCAACATGGCCTCTGCACTAGCTGTTCCCTCTGCCTGGAGCCCCTCTCAGCCCCCCAAACCTCATGTATGCATGGCTGAGTCTCTCAACCGCTTCACGTCTTTGCTCAGGGGTCACTTTCTCAGTAATACCCGCTATAACCTACATATTTGACATTGCAACTGTCTGCACTTCCCAGCCCATCCTGGGTGCTCCCAATTCCTCTTACCCTGCCAGGTTTTGGTGTTTTTTTTTTCTTTCTTTCTTTCTTTTTTTCCATAACATTTACCACTTTTAACATACTATGTAATTTCGTTATTTTATTATTTATTATCTGTCTCCACTCACTGGAATATAAGCTTTATGGGGGTATTGACTTTACTTTTTCTGCTCACTGATATATCCTAAACATCTAGAACAGTGACTCATCTGACATAGGTGCTCAAATACAATAATGGAAAGTTGGGGCTACAAGCAAGTCAGGGGCTGAGGCCTGGGAGCCTCTAGGTCAGGGAACACGGGGGCCCCCTCTCATACTGGGCTTGGCGATAGAGGCAGATGCAAGCCAGCTTCTTTCTCCACCTCCCCTCCTCCGCTTCCCCATTCTTATGCAGAGTAGGTTATACACTGGGGAGGGACTGGTTCCTAACTATATCCATAAAGATCTTGGGCGTGCTAAATAAAAAGCCTCCTGAATTGTGCCAAAATTTTAGGTTCACTTGAGGGGTTTTTTGGGGGGGGTATGGTATTTCTTCCCCCCCCCCCCAGCATTTACCACCTACTGACATGCTATATAACTTCCTTATTATGCTTTGTTTCTAAGTTTATTATTATTCATCAGATTCTCAAGAGGATTTCTGATTCTAAACAGTTGAGACTACTTGTCTCAGTCATCTTACTGTTTCCCTTGTGGCCAACAGAGCTCCTGGGGCTCCCAGACCTAGAAGTTGCTCACCAGGGTCCCCTTAGTCTGTGACTTCAGCCTTTACCCAGCTGGAGAAGGAACAGTTGGTACCCTGAGCCTCAGCGAGTCTCCCAGACTCTCCTTCCTCTGCTCCCAGCCTGGGGGTTCCCAAACCCCCAAAGACCCTGCCCTTCTTCATCTTAGATCTTAGCCTGAGCTGTGCCCCCTTAGAATTAGCAAGACCAAAATGGTGGCTAGGAGGTTGCTGTGTTGCTCTCCGTGGTCCTGAACCACTTCACTGGTCTCTGCTATGGATGAGATTGTTTCTTTGAGAAATAGAGGTGAGGAGAGGGGAATTGTGTGGCCCCATAGGACCCCTCCCCAGGCAGTTTACACTTATCTTTCCTGGAAACTAATTCTGCTTCTTTTGCTTTTATTAAACATTCTTATCTTTGAGGTCTTGGCTAAGTTAGTTACCTCCTCAGGGAAGTTTTCTTGGGCTCTGCAAAACTGAGGGTGATTTCCTCCTTAGTGTTCACATAATATCCTGTACTTCCCATATTCCAGTGTCTAAGGACCACCTGTCCAAACCCCATCAACCTATTTTAAGCTCCTAGTCTGTCTCCCACTCATAAGCAATGACAATAAATTTTGGTTAAACAAATTTATAAATGAGTTGTGGTGAACAGTCCGGGGAAGGAATGCCTTCATGTTTGTTCCTACCCTTTGATTAAGCCAGGACTACTATGCCAGGCTCTCTGTGCTAGTATGGTGGAGGGGAATAAGAGGTTGGCATGGTCCTTACCCTAAGGAACACATAACCTGGTGGATGAATTAACAATGGTTGATAACCTGGGTCCCATTTTACAGGTGGGAAGACTGAGGATCAGAGAAATGATGCAGTCCTTTTGTAACCACATAGTTCAGGAGTGATGGAGGTGAAACCTGGACCTGGTATCTGTCGTCTACCTATGCTATCACTGCCCCCTCTAGATTGTAGTTCACACTTCTGTGTAATGAAGACATTGGACTAAATTTATCTTCAAGGAAATTTTCCAGCCTATCCTATTCTTTGGGTAATAGTCTTGGGCCACTAAGACTGCACAAAGAAAGGGCTTTGCTCCAATGCAGTTATGTCTCCCAAGTCACATTACCAGAAACAGGGTAGGGGGAGTGTCTGTATTCCGTGAACTGGATTCTCAGCTGGAACCTTAAATGTCTACATAGTCAAGGCTCATGGGAAGTGATGGTAGACATGATATGACCCAGCCTGGTCTCAATCTGGTCAGTGGCCAGAGCTCCCAAGACAGCCCAAACCCTATCTGCTGGTGTGGACTTATGGGAACTGGGAGGATTTCTATTGTCACCAAACTGGGAACCTTCTGCCAAGTTCTGAGAGGTGGGGACCATAAGCCCTGAGTTAGTGTCAGTTTTCACTTCTTGGAACTGTCTCATATCTACCACACAATCACACAGGGCCCATGTCTCTGCTTCTGGAACAGTCAAAGCCAGGGTTCTAGGGGGGCTTTGATGATTAAAAATGGGCTATTGTATGCAGTTACTGAATAAAGGCTGTTTGCTCAAGGGACAAATGTTTTGACAACATGGGGTCCACTGAAGAAAAATCACATAGGTACATGGAGAGGCGAAAGATAGGAGATTCCCTGTTAAATCAAGACCTACCAACCCTGATACGGGCAGTTTGCCTCCTGCTGGGGACTGAGGCTCAGTCAAGGAGGAAGGGCAAAGGCAGAGGGAGGAGCTGAGATGGGCAATGGGACTCGGCCAGGAAACACTAGAGGAGGGTGCTAAAGGCTGGCTTTGGGACCTTCTCACTTTAGCTGGAAATCAGGGCTGTTGAGAGGCAAGCAAACACAGCACCCCAATAAAACCCACCTACCACTATATGTGGGGGAAGTGGAGGCAGTGGTGCTCTCTCCGGGCTCCCATTCTTTTCCTGTGCCCCGCCCCCCCCGCTCTCAGCAGCTGGCCTGTTCTCTGGGGCTGGCCTGTCACATGCCTGCTCCCATCTGCGATGTCCTCAGGTGCACCATGGCTGCTGGACTTGCAGCTAAGCCCAGGAGAGAGGACCTGGGCAAGTCAGGAGGCGTGTGTGACCTTGGACAAATCATCCAAGCCACCCCTCTGCCCGGATGGCTCAGCTGTAGAAAGGGGAGCTAGATATTCTCTGAGGGCCTTTGTAGCCAGTCACACCACAGCCCCCATCCTAGATTCTGAGTGGGGGAGGGCTGGGTCTCCACAGAGCTGGCCCCAAATCTGGAAGCAGTTGTAGCTGGCCGCCCACGCACAGGCAGGCAGGCGGAAGGCAGGGTGCTGCAGCCTCCGTTGCCAAGCAGAGAACTTCCCACTGGGTCCAGGTTTCCGTCACCATGGCAACTATGGGGGGGCCGGTGGAGGCAGAATTCCTCAGAAGTCCAGGGAGATTATATGGGGGAGGGAAGAACAAGAAAAGGAGCCCTGCGAGGCCCTGAGTGGGCAAAGCCGGCACCCAAATGGTCCCCACATTTCCTCTTTGCCTTCTTTGTTCCCTTCCTTTTTCAGTGTTTCTCTCTGCATCTTTTTCTCCTGCCTCTGACTCCCTCTTGCCCCACTCCTTTTCCTGAGCCCTCGATCTTAGGAGCAGCGGCTAACGTTTATGGAGTGAGGACTATACACCAGCCACCATTTCGAGTGTTTTACACATGGGAACTCATGTAAGCCTCCCAGCCTGGGCGGTAGGTTTTCTCATCATCCCCATTTTACAGAAGGGGAAGTGGAGGCCCAGGGAACTCAGGTGACTTATCAGTTCACACAGTAAATGGCAGATTCAGGAGCTTGGCTGGACCCCAGTGACTACATCCTCAGCTGCTATGGTGTTTGGCTGGTCTCCTTGGTCTGAAAAACTCCAGGTGCTGCTAATGAAATCGGGGTTGGGAGAGGCAGACAGTGGACACAGGAGCATATGTTTATCCTCCAGAGATCCCCCCCAGGGCCTACCCCACATCCCCCTTCCCTCTGTTTGCACCCCACACTGACCTTCCTGGTTGACCACACCTCCCTGGCACTACTGGCCCACTGCTCACTCTCTCTGGCCCAGAGATGGCATTGGGAGGTCCGGGAGGCCAGAGACCTGGGTGTCATTTCCAGTACCCCCTCATTCCTCCTGGGGTACCCTGGGGAGAGAGAACTCCCAAGAAGTCTAGCCTATGCCACATCATGAGCTGGCAACAGAATTACGTAGAATTCCAGGGGATTTGCTTCTCTCCTCAAAACCTTCCAGGTCACAGTGAGAGGCTGATGGTAGTCATATATAAAGATATTGTGGCAACAGCAAATACAGCAACTCAACCAGGCTCATAAAGACCAAATCAGGGGCACCTGCATGGCTTAGTCGGTTAAGCAACTGACTTTTGCTCAGGTAGTGATCTCCAGGTCCTAGGATCAAACCCCACAGTGGGGAGGCTGCTTATCCCTCTCCTTCTGCCTCTCCCCCTGCTCAGACTCTTCCCCTCCCCCCAAAGAAATGAATAAAATCTTAAAAAAAAAAAAAAGATCAGAACAAAGTAGAGATTGGGGAAGACCTGCTTCAGCTCTGGGGAAAGAGAATCCCCTATTCGGGACTTTAAAGATGGCCGACTCCTCTCCAGGCTGACTCTGCCTGCTCTTCGCTCCCCCTGGCTTCTGCATCCTTCTGGCTCATTTCCCTCTATCCACTACCTTTGGTTGGATTTTTGCTTTCAGATCCCTCAGGGACTGTCCCACACTATCCAACTCTCTAGATCAAATTCCCAAGATCCACCCTGGATTCTGATCCTGATCCAGGGCGCCTCTTAATTGCTGGCACCCTGATTGGGCAGAGCTCTGCCTGCAGACTATTCCATTGGCTGCTGACCAGGCCACTGATTAGTTGCTCTTAGTCTCGTGCTTCCCTCTGGTCCAATCAGCTGTGGCCAGGGAGGTGAGGTCCTATGTTACTGAATGTTGTTGTGGAGATAATGGATGCATGTCTTCATTGATGTAAACCAAATGAAATTGGTGATTCCTCTGGCTGAGTAGCCCCTCACTGACTTGGAGGCCTCATGCCCTTGGTGATGAGTCAGTTACTTCTCTACTATGGCTGTTTGAGTCGGGGTTTCTGTTACTAGCAACCCAAACCCCCTGGGTGGTACCCCCATTTCACAGGTTTATGGTGAGATTGAATGGTCAGACCTCTCCAACCTCAGTCACAACTTTACAGAACTGAAGCGAGTGGATCCAGAATGTTGCCTCAAGAAACTTGGAGATCCCAGTTCTATTCATGAGTGTCCTTCCAGGGGTCAGCCAAAACTTATGTGGAGGCTTGTGTTTCCATCTAGTGTTTCTATCTAGTCATCAGTGACTGTGCCCTTGCCCCAAGATGCTTATGCTCAGAAGGACCAGAGAAATTAACTCATCCAATCCCCTCCACCATTTTGGTCAGGGGAGGGACAAACCAAGTTCTAAATGCTCAGTCCCAGGGCAGGCTCCCCATTTGAGGAGCCTGCTTTCTATCTCCATGCAGGTAGGGAAACATAACTGCAGCCAGAGGCCTCTCCAGCCCCCAGGGGGCTCTTCCACAAGTCTCCAATCAAGCCAGCCCTACAAATGCCTCCCTGACTCCTGGAACCTTGTGATCAAAGGGACGGTGGTTGTAACTCCAATGTATTACTTATGTCTCACTGTGCGGGCAGGATGCAGCAGCTCAGCACTGAGTACTGGGAAGGGTGGGAAGACAGGGCCATCACGGGAGGCAGAGAACCTTTCCCTCCAGAGCAAAACTGGACATTAAAGAACACCAAGCCCAATTCCTCCACCCCTCCAGCCTCTGCTTGCACGCCTTGATGATACGCGATTACCTCTTTGTTGTTTTATAGGGTCTTCCTTGACATGAATGAAAATAAGCCTTCTGTAACTTCCTTTCCTTCTTTTTCTCCGGCACCACTGATTGGGCATGTTTACCTCTCTGCACTTCATCCCACCCAGTTCTTTTACCAATCCATATATGCCTCAACGTCCAGAACCTTTACTATACTGGTGATATTTGTCTAACCTTTTTCTAAAGTAGGGGCTGGCAAAACTATGGCCCAAGGGCCAAATCTGGCCTGCCACCTAATTTTGTAAATAAACTTTTATTAGAACACGGCCTTATTCATTCATTTACTATTGGCTATGACTGCTTTTGTGCTACAGAGTTTAAAACGTTTACTACCTGGTCCTTTACAGAAAGATTTTTCCTGACCTCTATTCTAAAACATCAGTGGTTCCCTACTTGGCACAGGAGACCCCAGGTAGGGCCTGATCTTCAGGATTGACTCCTCCCCTGCCCCTCCTTAGACCCAGTGCAGCCATAGATGCCGTGGAGTTTCAGCAGCTGTGGCCTAGTATTGGCTCCAAGAGAACCTGTGCTCAACAAAAATGCCCAGGTCACTTTTGCACAGCCTGTTGCTAAGGCCTGTTGCCAAGACAACCTTCCCTAGCTCTTGAGCTCTACAGGGCTCACAGTATCTTCCTTCATTTCCCTTTGTTGCCTTTGTCAAAAGCTCTTGCCTTATAAAAACTTTTTTGAACTCTGAGTGTCTCATCCATCTATTAGCTCCCCAGCTTTGTGTTTTCCATATATTTGTTCAGCTTCCTTTCTTTGTATTCATCCAAATTATTAAAGTCACTAGAGACCTCCTTTCCAGGTTGTAACTGATGTACTAACCAATGCTCCTTAGGCACCATTAATCTATCTGCTGTGACTTATCTCCACCTACAACCTGCAAGGTTCCATTTTACACCATCTTATCAGTAAGGATATTATGAGGTATTTTGTCAAATATTTGGCTGGGTTTCTATCCTCAAGAATTGCTGCTCACCTTTTCAAAAAGAGAATCACAGGATAGAAGAGACTTTGGAAATCCCCTAACTGATTCTCTTTTCTCACAGGTGGTGACCTGAGGCCCAGAAAAGTGGCTGGCCCAAGATGACAGAGCGAATTGGCAGTAGAGCCAGGAACAGGGTGTGTTTACATGACACCTTGATGATTTAGCCTGGGTATGGGTACACTAACTGCTATAACAAATAGGCCCAAACACATAACAGTCCCTACAACAGAAGTCACTCTGCTCACACAGTCCTGAGCTGGCATTCAGGCATTCGGCACACACTATCCGGAGCAACCAACAGCAGGTTGGTTAGCTCTCCTCCTCCCTGTCCTTCAGAGATCCAGGCCCCTTCCATCCTGTGGCTCAGTCATCCTGTCATGTCCTCCTTCAGCCGACCGAAGGAGAGACCTGGCCCAGTTGAGAAAATTCTGTTTCTACTTTGCTGAAACCCGAAATTATTTTTTTCTTGTTTTCACTGCTCCCCTCATTCTGCCCTTAAGTCATTCCTCCAGACCTCAGTCCTCTCTTGGTCCCTTGAGTCACATTCTCAGCCCTTGTGGCCATCTAGGAAAGGCCTGGTCTAGACAGGGGTGCCGTCCAAGTCACCAGACAGAGGGAAACTGGATGAATGAGCAGCTGGTGTGCGTCCAATAATCACCCATTCTTCAAGGAGGCTAGGCGGCCTGTCCACCCCCCCCCCACCCCATCCTGTGGCAGGAGAGAACAGGAAGCGGCAGCTGGCAAGTTCACAATTGGAGTCTGCCCACACAGAATCACATATCCTCCTCTTTGAATTTAAATGTATCTGGTGTCATGGTGAAAGAAGCTGTTCCTACCCTGATGAGACTCAAGCAGGATAAGGGGTCTGCCAATCAGATCCTGTAAGAGGTGGCCTTCTTTGTCACCACTGCTTGCGTGGCTGGATAAGACTGTAAAACCCTGGTCTCAATTCTTAACATCCCTTATCCACCAGGCTCCTTCCCTGCTATGTAGTTTTTTGGAAATCTATGTCAAGAAAGTCTGAGCCAATCCTCTTAGCTTTCAAGCCTTTCCCTTCTGAGCCACCCCCACCTCATCTCTCTCTACCATCTCCTCAGGCCATGCTCCTTCCTGAGGCAGCATGCCATCATAGGTCTTTGGAGTCATGCAGTTCCTGGTTCTGTCATTTACCAGTGGTGTGGGCAAGTCATTCTATGACTCAGTTTCCTTATCTGTAAAATGACAAGTAGTTAGCAGGACATTGAATGGATTAAGTGAAATATAGGTAGGTAAAAAAAGTCTAGCGCTGGGCTTCCCCAATCTCACCTGGATTCCCCAGCCTTCCTCTTTCTCTCTGCCTATCCAGCTGCCATATACACCTCAAACTCTGGCCCCAACATCTTCCAATGACTATTAGAGGTAGAGCTTCTCTAACCAACCCATTCCCCAGTGATCTCTTTGCTGTAGTACCAATTGATGGAGAAGAATTATACATTTGCAACTTGATAAAATGTAGGGCTCCCTGTGAATCAATCTTTGCATGAAGTTATACTCAGAGAAAGTCTGGCAATCAAAAGTAATTTTAAAAGACATTTCAATTCTTATTTTTTGATTCTTGGAAAACAATCAAATTCATAATCCACAGCAGACTTCTCAATAGCTCCTTTCAGCACTCCTAAGGTCTCCGCACAAGCCTTCTCTACAAATTCTTCCTGGCCCCACTGCTATGGTTTTTCTTTCATTCTCTCCTCTCTAGTTCTTCTGTGTATAGTACATGGGGTGAAAAGGGAACATGGATGCTCACAGGTCTTGTCGTCTTCATATGTATTTGGGTTTCCTGTGGGTATCTCCCTCATCTGACATTAAGCTCCAAGAGAAAGGGACTGTGCATTTGAGGACTGACTTTTAATCATTTTATATCATTTCAAACAGAAAATTTGCCAGAATAATACAAGGTTCTCCCTTCTATACCTGACCAAGATTCACCAATTTTCACCAAAATTCACTAATTGCTCCATTTGTTTGCTTTCTCTCTCTTTCTATAAATATATCTATTTATAGCATATATTTATGTATAACACAAAATATATAATCTTTGACGTATTTTATATGTAAATATATTTTATACTACATATTGCAATGTTTACACATACATTTTATATGTATAAAAATATTTTTTCTTAAATTACTTGCAAATAAGTTGGAGATATTGTGCCCCTTTACCCTAAATAATTCTGTGTAAATTTTCTAAGAAAAAAGACATTCTCTTACATAATTACAGTATGGTTATAAAAATCAGGAACTCAAACACTCCAGCAATATACTATTTTCTATTACACAGTTCATATTAGAATTTTATCAACTGTCTCGATGATGTCCTTTGTAGTTATTTTATTTTCCCAGTCCAAGATCCAACCCAGGGCCTTGAGTTGCTTTTAGTTGTCATACTTCTCTAGGATGAAATGTTTTCTATTTAATGGAGTGTTTTTCTGAACCTTTACCTCTAGACAGCAAAGCTAACACAATGCCGTGACCTTAATAGCAATTTAGTAGCCACTTGGAATTGAATTAGAGCTACAAGTTTTAAAAGTATAATTGCAGTTTCTCACATCCTATGGCAAACACTGTTTGTGTTGTGTACCCAACCGTCATTCCGCCCACCCCACCAACTTGAGTTGAAGGATGTGGTGATGGTTGGATGGAAAGATGGGTGGAGAGATGAGTGGATAAATAGATGACAGAAAGGATGGTGGGTAAATGGGTGACGAATAGTTGGATAGAGTGACAGACGGATGGATAGATGAGTGATGAATGGATAGATAGATGGATGGTAGATAGGCGGTAGATGGCATATTTATATGAATGGTTAAGTGCAGGAGCTGGTGGGCTTGTGGAAGGATGATGAATGAGGGAAAGTATGAATGGCGACATGGGGGGATTGGTGGCTGGATGTTGTTTGTGCCCAATGTTCGCAGTGATATGCTGGATGAAGTACTTAGATGGGAGTCAGAAGTCCTTGGTTCAGGCTCTAACTCTACCTCCTACTAGCTAGGACTCTTGGAGAGCTCCTTCCCCACTCAGGACCTCAGCAGCATCATACGTAAAACAAGTCTGCTAGACTAGTTGGCTTTTTGATCCCTTCCAGTTTGGACCAACTCTTGCCTCAGAAATCTTAGACGATTTCCCCTAGTCATGGAGCTAGTGCATGATGGATATCAGATTTGGATCTGGGCAATTTGACTCTAAAGTCCATGCTTTCTAAATATTCTTCTTTACTGTTCCTATTAATACATCAGAAGAAAGGCCCCAAGGCCAACCAGGGGCTCCTTGCTCCCAGTACCAAGCTCCCCTTCCCCATCCCATCAAGCCGCTGTCCCAAGGAACTGCTCTGAAGCCCCTGCAACAGGAAGCACCTGGGCTCATTCCACATTTTTCTGCCACACCCAGAGTCCGAGAGATGATGCAGGTGGCATTTTCCAAAGGCCCTTCCCTGCTTGTTTTCCTCCCAGATCAGCCTCTCTATTCCCCGCCTGTCTCCATCCACAGAGTCCTTTGTCGCACCCTCACTTCCACACTCAGCAGCTTTCAAGACTTCCTGCCTCCTCCAGGCACCAAAGAAACCAAGGAGAGGTGCTCCAGCTCTGAGACCTGGCTCCTTTCCAGCCACAGGTGCCGGGAAGTATTAGTGCCTGCCCACATGGACAGGAATTGGGCTCCACTCCCACGGATACCGGGGATGCACAATTTTCAAGGTGCTTCAAGACTAGTGTCCCTTACCTGTTGGATCCTCCAACAGGAGGCCCAGCAGGTGCTAAAGATGACAGCGAACAGGGGCATCAAAAATAAACAAGGAAAAATAAAACATTTTAAAAAGATTTTGATATGTAATGTTGTAAAAGCATTATTAAAGTAACAATCGTGGAAAAAAATCAGAATTCAACTAGACTATGGTATTTTCAGTATTGTTCGAATTCTGTATGACTTGTGAGGTGGTGGTCAGCCCCCGGATCTCCTCCAAACACCGGGTCTCAGAAAGTCTTCATGTGGGAGGACTTGGGAGCAGCAAGAGCGACTGGCTAAGCTGACCAAGGCAGGGAGAGCGGAGTCCTGGGCCCACGCTTCCGGCATTTCAGGAGTCTGCTGACCTGAGGCCTCAGGGAAGCTGCCTCCCCAGCCTCAGCTCCCTGCATCTCAGCTTCACTAGGCCCACCCGCAGGTCAGGAGTGGTCTCCCCACTCCCACACACAGCTCTTTGTATGTGTGTGTGCATGTGTGTGTGTGTGTGACACATCCAAGGCCACTGAGCCAGTTCCAAACACAGCCAAGACTTGAACCTTATGTGGTAGGAAATGAAGGGCCCATGCAACCTACGTCACTTGTATCAGTGCAAAAACAGGAGCCTTTACTGAGAGCTGTCCCTGGCAGTGAGCCAGAGGTATAACCAGGCCAACAGTTTGCTCTGAGACTTGAGGTTAGATGAGAAGGGCAGTGTGTTATTGCCACACCCTTTTGCAGACATCATCCGGCCCTCGGTCTTTATTCGGAAAGTGTATCTGAGGCATCCGCATACTATGTACTCATTCCTCACGAAATCCTCTGACCTTTGCTGAACACCAGCTCTGGGCCAGGCCCCTCGAGAAGACATGTAAACAAAGAATTCATACCCCGTTTGTGACTGGGTCATGGCTTGGAAGTGCCCTGGGAACACAGAGACAGAGTGACTCATTAATTTTGCCTGAGGAGGTTGGAGAAAGTCTCACCAGGGAGCTGACATTTTGAGCTGGGTCATGAGGGACGAGAAGAGGGGGAAGTGAGAGCAAGAAGTTGTGTTTGTTGAGCATGGTATTAATTAGGGTAATGCTAGGTGCCGTGACAAGTAAACTCCGAAATGGACAATAGGTCAGATGTGTTAGAAATGTATTATTTGTTCACATAAAGTCCAAAACTGTGTTTCTGACTAGAAGGGAGTCTCCTCCACGTGATGGGGGGCCCTCCCCTCTCCACACTGCAGCTCCCTTCAGGGGCCCAGCCCCTTTCCACATTGCGACTCCACCATCCCTGCCTTGCTCGTCTGCATCAGACTAGCAGAAGGTAGAGGAGCATGGACAATTACACAAAATGGGGATTTTTTTTTTATCGGCCTTACCTGGAAGTGGCACACATTATTCTTATCACATTCCATTGGCTAGCACACAGGCACGTGGCCACACACAACTGCAAAGAAAGGTAGAAAACGTTATCTAAGTCTGTGCCCAGGTGAAAGGAACGGGTGTGTTGAGCAGCTATCGCAACACTTTTAATTGTGCTCTTTAATTGTGTTACTCTTATCAGCAATCCTGTAAAGTAAGGCATTATTATCATTCCCATTCTACAGATGAGAAAACTGAAGCTTGAAAAGATTTTGCAATAGACCCAAAGTCAGAGAACTGGTGAGTGGCTGAGTTGTGATTCAGTGCCAGGTTGGTCCAAGCGCGGCTGAGGCACATTCACTGCCCCAACACCACCAAGGTTCGTTGATCTCCAGGAAGGAGGAAGAACAGAAGCAAACATAAGGGTGAATGGAAAGGACTGAAAAAGCAATGGACAATGAAACAAAGGAGGCAAAGAGGGCAACAACCAACCAGCCAGGGTGGAAGAAGAGAGAGAAGATGAAAGTGAAGTTCATGAGCCTCTTTGTAGTTCATGCTGTCACCCATGCATGACACGCCATGGGTACCACAGAAGGGTTTAAAAAAACAGGCCCCATCGATTTCAACGAATGAACACAGAAAAATCTTAAATAAAATACTAGAAAATAAAAAACAACAGCACATTTAAAATAGCACATCGTGACTATTTCACATGTGTTGGAGTACTACCAATGCAATTAGATATGAGAACACAAGCAGAGGCATAATAATCAGAAAGGAAGAAAAAACTATGTGCTTGTTGATATGACTATATATATATATATATATATATATATATATATATATATATAAATATATATGAAAAAGCCAAAAGAATATGGAAAAACTGTTATAATCAATGAGAATTTAGTAAAGCAGTAAGATAATAAAATCAACATGCATGGGTCGCCTGGATGGCTCAATTGGGTAAGCATCTGTCTTCAGCTCAGGTTGTGATCCCAGCATCCTAGGATCATGAGCCCTGCATTGGACTCCCTGCTCAGCAGGAAGTGTGCTTCTTCCTCTCCCTCTACCCTTCCCCTCCCTCATTCTCTCTCTCAAATAAAAATCTTAAAAATATATCAACACACATAAACCAGTCATCTTCATAAATGTAAAAAATTATAAGTTAGAAGAAACAGAAGAGCAGACTCCATGTATAACAGTAAAACTTGAAATAAAATATTTAGACATGAACTAAACAAGAAATGTGTAAAATCTATAGGAGGAGAATTTTTAAAGCTCCAAAATGCAAATATGTACACTTGAGCAAATTGATGTGTATACCATGTTCTTGGTGAAAAAGTTCAACATTGTAAAGATGTCAATACTCCATACATTGATTTACCAATTTAATGGGGTTCTCCCCTCCCAAAATACCATCTTTTTTTTTTCTGGAGCATTAAAGGTTGATTATAAAATTCACATGGAAGAAAGCTAGTAAGTGTAGCCAGGAAAAAAGAAAACTAGAAAAAAAAAGAGAAATAAGGAGTTCTAGCCTTTTAAGATATTAAACATATTTTGAAGCCTCTATAATTATAACAGTGTAGTATTGGTGCATAAATATGGGTATATCTATTTCCGGTGCATGGATTGAAAATCCAGGAATAGACCCAAGCACTTATGGAAAATGAATATGTAATAAAGGCGGCACTTCAAGTAAGTGGGGGCAAAGAAGGATATTTCATAAGCCATGTGAAATAACTGGATAGCCATACAGAAAAAGATAAAATTGGATCCAGACATATACTGTAAACCAGGATAAATTCCATTTAAATGAGAAATCTAATTGTAAAAATGAAAACAATATGAATAATCTTTATAACCTGGGATTAGAAAAACATTTTCCTAATTATGACTAGAAATCCAGAAGCAACGAGGGAAATGGTAAACTTACTATATTAAAAAAACCTTTTAGGGGCACCTGGGTAGCTCAGTCAGTTAAGCATCTGTCTTCAGCTCAGGTCATGATTCCAGGGTCCTGGGATTGAGCCTGACGTCAGGCTCCCTGCTCAGTGAGGAGTCTGCTTCTCTCTCTGCCCCTCTCCCTGCTGTGTTGCTTGTGCACTCTCTCTCTCTCTCATTCTCTCTCAAATAAAATCTTTTTTAAAAAAAACCTTTTAAATGTGTTTATATAAAAAAAGCCATAAACACAGGAAAATGCTAAACGGGAGAACTATTTTTGAACCTATATCACAAAGAGTTAATATCCCTAACAACAACGAAATAGAAAAATGGGTGAAAGATGTGAATAGACAGTTCCCAGGGGGAAAAAATGCAAACAGTACTGAACCTATGAAAATAGAATAATGTAAATTAAAATTATAACAAGATATCACTTCTTACCTATCATATGGGCAAAACTCCAATATTTAGCAACATACTCTGTTGGAGAAGCCTTCGGGAAACAGGCACTCTTATATAATACTGATGGCAAAGCAAAAATATGCTATCTCTATTGAGAATTTGGCAATATCTAGCGAAATTGGATATGCATCTACCTTTTGATCCAGTAATCCCATTTTTAGGAATCTGTCCCAAAAGCACACTGAAAGAAATAAAAAATGATATAGGGCACAGGGCCATTCATTGGTGTATTATTTGTAAGAGCGAAAAGAAAAACACAGGAAATAACCCAAATATTTATCAATAGGGAATATGTTGAAAAGATTATGTTCATCCATACAATGGAGTACTGTGCAGCCATAAAAGAATGAAGACTATCTCTAGACGATGTTATGGAGGAATTTCTGAGATATATTGCTAAGGGAGGATACAGAACAGAGTCCATCGTTTGCTACTTTTTGTGTAGAACAGGGGAAAAACATATACACATATGTATGTATTTTGTTTAAAACATATTTTCAAGGGGCGCCTGGGTGGCTCAGTGGGTTAAAGCCTCTGCCTTCGGCTCAGGTCATGATCTCAGGGTCCTGGGATCAAGCCCCACATTGGGCTCTCTGCTCAGCGGGGAGCCTGCTTCCCCCCTCTCCCTCTGCCTGCCTCTCTGCCTACTTGTCATCTCTCTCTGTCAAATAAATAAATTAAATCTTTAAAAAAGCATATTTTCAAAAATAAATGATTAAAGGACTCCCTAAAACTAATAAAAACAAGAGAGGTCAACGCAGCTAGAAGGGATCTTTCTGAATGTACCCTGTTTTATAGTTTTGACTTGAGATCAAGTAAATGAAAATTTTCAAAAAGGTCAAAGCATCTCTAAATTTTTTTAATTAGACACCAAACTGAAAGAAATGGGCCTGACTCTACATTATAATGGTTATACATCAAGTTGAACGGTGTAACTTGGAAAAACGATCATCAAAGAGAAAGAGTCAGGCACTTATCAAGCCTTTCCTGTAAAACTCGTCTTCAAGATAACCAAAGAGTTGATGTGAGAACTTTCCTTTATATAGAAGGGTTAGAGCTAAAAGAAAAAAAGGGCAGGAGAAATGATGAAGTTAGAATATCACCATTGCAACTCCTAATGAAATAATGGGTCTGTCTATGGCTGCTAAAAATGAAAGTGGGAGAAGATTCATGGAGAATTCTAGAATAAGTCAGGCTCCAGCACCTGCACCAACTGGTCAGTCTCAACATCACTCAAAACGAGACAAGCGGAAAGAACGTCCTCCTGACATGATGCCCACAAGGACACAGCATCACTCACAAAGCCATTCTTCCCCCAAACACTAAATCTGAATCTTAAGCCGCTAGAGAGTCCAGTTTACAGAAACATCGAGGAGAGAGGAACAGGCCAAACAAATACCACAAGAAAACAATCAGTCGAAGCCAGAATGTTGGACTTTTTATAGGGCAAATAATCATGTTTCTTTGACAAACGAATGGCTTTTTAAAGGGGGGCGTGCGCAAGGGGCACCTGGGTGGCTCAGTTGGTTAAGCAACTGACTCCAGGTTTCAGCTCAGGTCATGATCTCGGGGGTATGAGATCAAGCCCCCTGTGGGCTCTGGGCTCTGGGGCTCTGGGCTTAGTGCAGAGTCTGCTTGTCTCCCTCTCCTTCCCGCGCTGCCCCTCCTCCCACATGCATGTCTGTTTCTCATATTAACTAATGAATAAATTAATTCTGCTTAAAAAAATAAAAGGAGAGGCAAGAGTTACAGAATGAAAGAATCTAGAGACGTGCCAATCAAATGCAATGTGTAGAATCCTAATTCAAACAAAGGACAGTAAAAAGACTTCTTTGAGAGAAATGGGCAAAATTAAGGGTATTAGAAGATGTTAAGCAATGAAATACTAATGTTGGCGTGATAATACTATTATGGTGATATTGGTTACCAATAGATGAAGCAATGTCAGAATGTTAAGTCTAAGTGATGAGTATTTGGGAGTCCAATGTACTACCATCTCTGCTTTTCTGTATGTTTAGAAATGTTTCATGATAAAAAGTTAAAGAAAACCAAAGCCCCCCAGTAGGAGGAGAACTGCAATCCTTCCCAGCCCAGCCCCAGCCCCATCCTCTGGGCCAGCGGCCTCCACAGTCCAGGCCCATTCAGGCAACTGGGGCTTTGGCCCCTGTGAACCCACATCGCTGCTTCTGGGAGCAGGGAAAGGGACTGGGGCATTTCCAGGGAACCCTATGAACGGAAGCTCAGATTTACCTCCGTCACTGTGGCTATTTGGAGGATGACCAGGTCGCATCCCATTTCTGTGACCTCACATGGGCTCTGCCCATCATTCTGCATTGCTCAGCCTATTGGAGGGGCCCTGGCAGTGCTGGGTGCCAACCGGGGGCCTTCTCTAGACTTCTCGAGGAGCCCCCGCAGAGATGCTGCAGGGGCTCCCTAGCCCTGCACTGGGAATCCCAGGACTACCAGCCAGGACCATCTTTCCACTCAGCGACTGAATGATGCTCCTTTAGGGCATCAGGGAGGCAGAAGAAATCCCCCTGCTTATTCAAATATCTCAGCAAAAATGTACTGAGGAGACAAGCCTTCTTACTTTCACTTTAAGCATTCCTCCTCCTGAGATCATCCAAAATGCTTGAGCAGGTATGAGTCCAAGGTAGTAATGATGCCTTCAAGGGGCTGGGGCCCACGTGGCAGGCCTCTAATTTAAACCAGGTGCATGGTTTGAGTTACTGGTCTCGATTTGTCCCTCCCCCACCATAGAGTTCTAAATCTGCACTGAGTACAGCCTTGTGGTGGATGGAGGGTAGTTTCCCACCCTTTGACTTGGGCTGGCCCATGTAACTCTGTGACAGTGGAATATTTGTGGCCATGTAGTGGGCAGATATTCCAAATGCATTCACCCAGCTGGACTCTTCCTGTAGAACCCTGGTGATCGCCACGGAAGAACATGGTCCTTCAGCCTGAGCTCTAGAATGAGAAAGGTGGAGCAGATTGCATGCCCCACCCCCGCCGCCCCCTTAGCCTCTGGGACAAGGAAGATGATAGATACGTAGAACAGGCTTGAATTCAGACAGCAGCCAGGACCTGGAGCCCAGGGCCTGGCATCTGAAAATGAGCCCACCCTAGCAGAGGCGCCCTACCCTCGTACACCCGTCAACACGATCATAATTAATGTCCATCTTAAGCCACTGGGTTTGGGAGTGTTGTTTTGGGGGTTTTGACTTTCGAATTTTTGAATTTTTTTAAGTAGGTTCCACGCCCAGGGCGGAGCCCATCCTGGGGCCCCAACTCACACCCTTGAGATCAAGACCCAAGCCGAGATCAAGAGTTGAATGCCCAACCGACTGAGCCACCTCGGAGCCCCTGGGGGTGTTTTGTTACACAGCGTTATTGTGGTAATAGCTGCTTCAATAAAGAGCTTGCTCCATATGCTGCAGTATGGAAAGACCTGGTTTTTAATCCAGCTCCACCATTAAGGACAAGCCTTCCACCGGTTTGTCTGGGACCTTTAACGTCAACGAGACTCGGGCGCTTCCTCTGTTAAATCTCTGCTTATTCGGGAGCTGCATGGCCAGCTGGGCCCACTAATCCCATGATCTCTCCAGCCAGTGACCCCTTAAGACCCACGCCTGTTGCTTTACAAATGTTGCCCCAACAAGTGACAGGTAGGGATGGCCTGTTTAAAAGAATTATAAGCCCTTCGGGGCATTTGTTTATTTGATCTCTTAAAATCAAGCTTAGAATTTTCTGCCGTGTATAATACCAAAAGAGAGCACCTATTTTGAACTTAATACCTCACATAAAAGTGTTTTTGAAAACTGTTTGTTTCTGAACATATATTCATTTAATCAAAAAATTACCTGTGGGTATTTTTTAACATTTATTTGCTCAACCGAAGATTTAATCTGCATAAAAATGGCTGAATCATGTGTTAAGAAGTCTGGAAAACCATACCGGAAATGCTACTACACATTAAAGGAGCAAAAACATAGACTCTAATGGGGGGTGGCGGGGGAGGGCAAGGGTAGACCCCAGGTGGTTGGAAAGTGGATTCATCTGAGTGCAGGAAGACAGTACTAGAATTTTTATTCAGATCTTTATGCAAAAATTAGGAAAGAAATGAAGCTTTATGAATGTTTAATTTACAAACTGACCCCCAGGTTGTCTGGAGTCAAGTGGCCACGGCTTGGCGGAGTTCCTGGCAGTCCCTCTCCCAATAGGGTTTCAGCTCTGGTAGTTCGGCTTTGCCTAGGCGCCTGGATTTGCAACTGTCCGCTTTTCATCAAGTCAACTCTCCCGAAGCAGACAGATGGCTTTAAAAGGCTCCTATGAGGGATCTGTAGGCTGAAGACAGTACTAATCATGTAAGTACAGGAGAAAACAAACAAATGATGAGGCTGACCCTCCTCTCTTGCAAAGACAACCCTTCCTTTCAGCTGCATTGAGATCAAACCAGCAACAAATCTGACAAGCAATTATCCCTCACCCCCAATCTGAAATTCCCAAGAAGACTTATAGGAAAAGTAGGGTTATTTCCATCCCTTTAAATGTTGGCCCTTGCCCTAAGTCTATCATGGGCCTTGAGACAGTAATTCCTAATAACAGTGCTTGAACATAATTTGTAGGCACTTAAGTATACATGTATTGGAGGGGTGGACGCTCAGAAGTTTCTGCTGGTGGAATGAATGCATGATCAAAAAGTCAGGAAGTTACAGTGACAGGAGGTACCTACATTCATCATGGTGAACACAGTAATGTATAGAATGGTCGAATCACTATGCTGTGCACCTAAAGTTGATATAACATTGTATGTCAACTAAATTTCAACGATAAAAAAAATTTTTAATCCCACAAGAAAGTATTAGCTGTGTGGCCTTCAGAAGTTTTTTAACACGTCTAAAGTTCGGTTTCTGCATTTACTTTTTGAAAGTTTGTGGCATAAAGCCGTAGATATTCTTCAAATGTTAGCTATTATTCTTTTTTTTTTTTAAAGATTTTATTTATTTATTTAACAGAGAGAGAACACAAGCAGGCAGAGGCAGAGAGAGGAGCAGGCTCCCCGCGGAGCAAGGAGCCCGATGCAGGACTCCATCCCAAGAGGCTGGGATCATGACCTGAGCCAGAGGCAGTTGCCCAACCAACTGAGCCACCCAGGCGTCCCCAGCTATTATTCTTATAATAAAAGGTTGGCAAAGTGAGGTTCGCACATTCATAGTTAATTGTATAATATCTTTTGCTAGGTACTGGTATTTGGCTTAGGCAAAGGAAGTACCTGAGGTACTTTGCATTTTACATAATAAGGACAAAGTTCGGAAGCCACTTCCTGAAGATCAAAGCAGGCAGCAGGCTACAGCATCAGGGAACTTGGGAAATGGGACCAGGAGAGGCTTAGCGGAAGGGCACTTCCCAGCTGGTGGCTTACTCCCTCCACGTTTCAGATTTCTGCAAAGTGTGGATAATGATGGTACCTACTTCAGAGGGTTATTATAAGGAATCAGTGAGTCAGTAACACCGAAAACGGGGTTGGCTCCTAGTAAATGCTCCCTAAGAGTTGGTTACATAAGTGGCAAAATCCCAATTCCACTTGGGTTTCATCAAGTGGAAATACTGACCGTGAATCGACAGTATGTCAGAGCGTGACCTAGCCTAGGAAGTATGCGTCACGCATGTGAGCTGCTGGAAAGAATCGAACACGAATGGCAGCTGCCAAGCCGGGTCCAGGTGCCGGAATTATGATCCTAGGCCCTCCTCTTCAGGGGGATGCGCGTGGCATCATTGAGCCTGTCAAACTCCACTCTGGCCCCTGGGACCACGATGAATAGATTCGGATCCTGCGGCAGCTCCCAGCCTGATGGTGGAGGCGGTGACGCCAACAGACAGGACAGCCAGCGGCACAGGAGCTGGGACCAGGGAGGGCCCGGCTTTGAACAAGCCTTCCACCGCTTTGTCTGCTTCCCTCGGGTTTGGATAACTCTCCTCCCCACCAGGGCTCCCTCCCCCTCTCCCTCACCTGGAGCTCTGAGCAGCTGGAGCACCAGCCCCATAGCAACCAGGGATCCTGAGGGAGAGCTCTGCCCTTGGCTTCGGAGGTCATCGGAGGGGGCCGCCACCCTGTGAGAGCCACCTGAAGTCAGGTGAAGGCAGCCGGTCCCCAGGAGTGAGGGACACAGGACACTATGGTGTTCCCAGTGCGCCCGCCCACATGAAGATCTATCATTATCCACGTGGTGTGGGCTGGAAGTCAATTTGTTTTACAGGAGCCCAGAGGGCTGAGTGTCCTATTCCATCCATCAAAATAATAACTAGGCAATTAGTAAATAATAGAATGGAATTGATTCTGTTAAAGACAGGCAGTTATGTGGCCTGTGGGCTGTGACAATGAGAATCAAAGGATCGAGTGAGCAGGAGGGGCCTGAAGAGGACAGAAATCTTAAGAAGCGGGGATGGGAGGGGAAGACGGTTGTGAGTAGGAGCCTGCTGACCCGCCACATAGCCGGGCACATGCTCAGGCTGGGACCCCAGGCTGGGAGCTACTCATCGGCGTGGATCTTGCAGGAGGGAGGGGGTTCTCCATGGGGTGGCCAGAAAGGCCCAAATCTAAGCCCTTCGGGTGGATCTTCAGGACCTGTCTTTGGGCTCCGTCCTGCTGGTGACACGCCTGTGTTTCCCGTGTCCGACCCTGAACCTGGCTCAGCACAGGGGCGCATCAAATATTTGGTGAGATGGAGAAATCAATGAATATGCACTGGCTCAGAAACAAGAGGGCTAATATGGCCAAGAGGTTAATCACACCGTCTGGACCCGGGACTCGGTCATTTCCCAGCTGCAGGCCTTGGACCTGCTCCTTAATGTGCCTCTGTTTCCTCCTCAATAGAACGGGACAGGGGATTAAATGAGAATCAGAAGAGAAGTCTAGAAAAGTGCCTTGCAAATGGCAAGCACTAGCCGCTATGCTCAGTAGGACCACGGAGCCCTGGTTCATGGCAGGCGCCCAAGCACTTCCACCACCTGTGCCACGGGTCACCACGTCCTGACCGAGAGTCCTCCGTGACAGCTCTCAGGGATGAGCCACATCCCAACCACACCCCCTTCCCTCGCCCCTCCTCTCCTTTCTGACGCGCAAGCCTCCAGGCCTCCTCCTTCCATCTCAATGGCATTGAATGCCAAGCAAAGGATGGCCAGATCGTCCACGGACTCTCGACTCCCATCGTGATCCAGGGACCAGAAGCGTTGTCATCACCTGGGAGCTTGTGAGAAATGCAGGCCCTGCAACCCCATCCCAGACCTACTGGATTCCAACCAGCCCTCCAGCAGGATCCCCGGGGGGGCTCACGGACACATTAGAGCCGGGGAAGCAGAGTAGTTCTCAACCCTGATTGCACAGTAGCATCACTGGGGAGCAGTGGCATTTGGCCATCAGTAATTTTTACAAAGTTCCCAGGGCTCAGAATCAGTGACTAGATGGGTGCTTTCCCCTAATAGAGAAACCAACCAGGGTCAAATCTAGGCAGAGGCAGGCCAGGCCAGAGAATACAGGCTCCCTTCCTCCTGGTGTGATGGTGTGACCGCGGGAGAGCTCAGCCACTGTTCAGGACCCCCAGGGAAAGATCATGGATGAGATACTGTCCTGACCCTAAGTAGTTCCTGCTCTGGGGAGGGAAAGAGCCAACAACAAGGCAGTGTGGGAAGGGCTGGGGTCTAGGTGCAAACTCGGGGAGCACAGAAGAGACAGTGAAGGACCTCCGTGGGGAGGCCTAGAAGGGAAGTAGGGGGTGGGCGGCTCCCGAGTCTTGTCCTGAGGGCCTGGGAATTCAGCAAATGCAAGAAAGGAAGAACATTCCAGAAAGAAGGAGCAGGATGGCACAAGCACGGATTCACAACTGGGCTCCTTGATGAGTATGGGGACTGGTGAGAAGCTCAGAGGGACCGGAGCCTAGAGTGTTTGAAGCACACAGCCTGGTGAGAGATGAGGGGCGGCTGGGCTTTACCCTGAGGACACCACCCACCCTCTGGTGAGAAAGAGCAGAGACAGGACCACATTTGACGTTTAAGATCACTGATAACGAAGAAGGGAGTCAATGTAAGGGGAAAGTTGGGGGATGGGGACACACTGGAGACATGAAGAGGGCATGACCTGGAATGGTGGCAGACAGAGAAGCCACATACAGGACACATCTCGGAGGTGAAATCAATGAGGGATGCATGGGGTGGGGTAGCCAAGCTCCAGGGTCCAGAGCAAGGATCTCAGTTTGAATCCCAGTTACTTACCCTCTTTCTGTGCCTTAGGTTCTTTATCCATAAAACGGGACTTAAATGTAGTACATCCACATAGAGTTAGGTTTCAAAGATTGAATGTATTGATACAGGCAGAACTCTTACAGTGCTGCCCAGTAGATCGTAAGCGCTCTATAACGGCTGGCTTATGGCAGAGCCGACCGGCAGAGCACCAAACAATCATACTCTTCTTTGTCCGTGGGCTGGGGAGAAACCTGGCTAGTTGGGGACCCTATGTCCCAGACACTCTAGGCTTGAGATAGGGCCTGGTGATTGGTTCTAGCCAAGACAATGCCGGGGACATGCTGTACACCACATCCTGACCTGGCCAAGGAAACCTCTCTTCCTCCTCCTGCCAGTATGAACGTCCAAAGTCAGAGTGACCTTGGTGGGAGAAGGGGTCTAAATGATAAAAGATCAAATCCATTCATCTGTCATTTATCTGGCATCATGGAATAAGCAGCTGCTTCCCAGAAGTTAATTATCCAACAAAGAAAGTAAAACATAGCAGAATAACTAGGCTGGAGTTTTCATCTTTGATTTTAATTGCATGACCTTGAACAAGCCACTTGATCTTTCTGAGCATGATCCAAAAAATGGGGATGAACTCCTTTGACATGGCTGTCAAGAAAATTAGATCAAAGCCTATGTGTAGAAGTTCTTTGTAAATTTATATAAGGATGATTGATTTTCCATTAAGACACAAAACTTTAAAATGCAGTCATCCAGTGTACCTCATTAAAACAGCAGATCTAAGAGATAACTTAAAATTTAGAGGGCCCAGAATCAAAACTTTGGACGTTGATTATTGTTTTAAATTTGATTGGGCAATTCCCTCTGAACTTGTAGAGACTTGGGGGCTGTTTGCCCTTTCACTGAATGACCCCATAGTGCTGTATATTCATCTCTGATGCATTTCTGACTTGTCAGTGCTCATCTTAAGGCTATGGTGAGCAACAGAAACCATATATTCATATACTAAAACTATATATATATAAAAATTATTTATATTATACATGCATATATAAATGTACATAATAATACATTTACATATATTTATATATGTAATGTATATTTATTACCTTTTATATATATAAAGACCAAGCATCAGGAGCTTCGAGGGTCTGCTTTATTCCTGAACTCCTGGTAATCTTACACCCCTTCTCCAAAACTCAGCCCAAGGGCAATCCTAGCGCCCAACCCCTCCGTGTGCCCAGGGCACATTTTGTATTCCCCCCTTAGAGTGCTGAGCACAGCAGAGTCTACTTTTTTTTTTTTTTTTTGTCTTCTCTGCTGCTAAGTTTAAGCATCTTGCAGGTGGGAGCTGGGTCACCTACCTCTTCAGTTTGGACCAGGCACAATGCTTGGCACCTGGTAGGCACTCAGGAAATTCTGGTAAATGAATAGCTCATAAAATCAGTAATTTTGGATAGTGATGGGAGCTATATCACCTCCCACTGAAAAATCCATTTCTCTTCAATTTCAAATCACATTTAGAGCCTGCACTGTTCCCTTTGTTTCAATTACATTAGCTAATTAGTTCAATGCTGAAGCTTTTTCTTGGACATTTTCCACCAAAGATATAGTTGGTTTCCAGAAATAATTTAGGTGCACACTGTGTATCCCATTTAGAAGACAGTGAGAACCTCCTGATGGTTCTAAACAGGTTGGAGCTGGGAAGAGAGTGAAGGGGCTTCTTAACAAGACAGGTGGTTAAAAAGGAAGGACACCTCCCGGGCCAGGTGGTTGTTTCCAAAGATGGCCGCAACAGTATGTCCCACCTCACATGTTTCAGCAACGTGACCTTGACACTAATCCTGGGAAAGGGGGTACCCGTGACTGCTCCCCCTTGAATCCAGATGGACTTGTGTTTCTTTGACTAAAAGGGATGGCTGGTTACACTGCAATGGTCATCAAAACACACACACACACACACATAAACACACCCACCCACCCAGCGTCACAGAACCAAGATTCCTCACTTCCCATGACCATGTAGTCCCTCATGCACCCCAAAACCCACAAATGCTCAGATTCAAGAATCCTCCCGAATCTACCTCTCACAGGCTTCTGTAACCTGGTTCGTCTGACATCTGACATTGTCTTCCAGCCCCTTTATGACCCACACACACACACACACGCATCCACTCAAGAGAACATCCTCTCTTCGAAGAATATATACAAATAGCCAGTAAGCACATGAAAAGATGCTCCGCATTGCTAGTCATGAGGGAAATGCAAACCAAAACCACAAGATACCCCCTGACACCTCTTAGGATGGCTATTGTGCCAAAACAGACGACAGCAAGTGTTGGCGAGGATGTGAACTAACTCGAACCCCACGCACTGTTGGTGGGAATGCAAACTGGTACAGCCACTGTGGAAGACAGTATGGAGGGTCCTCAAAAAATTAAAAATAGAACTACCCCACCACCTAGTAATCCTACTTCTGGATATATCAAAATCCCACGTTTTGGTATATCAAAAAGAACTGAAAGCAGGGACCCAAAAAGATCATCTGTCTGTCCACCCACGTTCATAGCAGCATTAGTCACAATAGCTAAAACATGGAAGAAACCCAGGTGTCCTTTGATGGATGAAGAAATAAACAAAGTGGAACATACACAATTAAAGGAATATTATTCAACCTTACAGAGGAGGGAAAGGCTGACACGTGCTACAACGTGGATGAAACTTGAGGACATTCTACTAAGTGAAATAAGCCCATCACAAAAAGACAAATACTCTATCATTCCACTTCTGGGAATTACTTGGAAGAGTTCAAACCATAGAAACAGAAGGTGGAATGGTGTTTACCAGGAGCTGGGGGAGGGGGAGTGAGGGGTTAGTGTTTCATGGGGACAGAGTTCTAATTTTACAAGATGAAAGAGTTACGGAGATGGATGGGGGTGATGATTGCATAACATTCGAAATGGATTTGATACTGCTAAACTGTCCACTTTAAAAAAATGGTTAAAATGGTAAATTTTATGTGCATGTATTTTAACATAACAAAAAAATGAAAGAAAAAAAAAGAAGGAAAAACATTCCCATCAAGTCAGGTTGAACCAGGGTTCCCGGAGTTCATAACTCTCCATGCTTCACTCACCTACTCAAACTGTATTCAAGCTGTGCCCATGGCCTGAAGGCCTTCTTGTCTTTTTAGCTATTCTCGAACATTGTTCGTTGTATCAGTTAAGAGCAAGCAGGGCTGGGGACACCTGGGTGGCTCGGTCAGTTGAGCCTCTGACTCTTGATTTCGGCTCGGGTCATGATCTCAGGGTCATGGTGGGGAGTCTGCTTGAGATTCTCCTTCCCTCTCCCTCTCTTCCTCCCCATCCCCTCAAATAAATAAATAAATCTTTAAGAAAAAAGAGTAAGCAGAGCTGGTATTCAGCTAGTTTTCAGCTGGTAGGTATTGAGATAGCTGGACTGGTGGCTAAAATAATAAAATGCGTCCATACTACATGGTAAATATCTGCTGCTAAAAGTGCCCCTGCTACTCCCAGCCCTTCACTTGCTACTCTAGCACTATGGCCAGAGTTTTTTCTGATTGGTCAGTGCCCATGCCATTCTGGTTGTTAAACATTTTGAATAGCACCCCTGGAATTAGGTTCAGCTGCGTATAACAGGAAAAAATGGGGAGACTTAAGGCAGGAGTTCATTTCTTTTTCTCACAGAAAAGGAGAGAGATAGACAGTTTAGAGACATCATAGTGGCTCCACAGTGTCATAAAAAACCCAGGCTCCCATAATGCACCATCATCCTCGGTCCACATTTTCTGTCTGCAAAGTCAACTCACACCTCAAAGTGGATGCTGGAGTTCCAGCCTTCACATCAGCATTCCAGCCCAACGGAAAAAAGAAATAGGGACAAAGGGACTCTCCTCCCAGCTGAGTCAGATTCTTTTAAGTAGGCTTTCCAGAAGTCCTACATAAAACTTGTGGCTAGTCCTACATAAAAATCCTACATAAAAGTTCTTGGCCAGAACTTAGTCACATGGCCAAACCTAGGAGCAAGGAAGCCTGGAAAATGTAGTCTTAATTTGGTTATTAAGAAAAAAGGGAATAATGAATATTGAGAGCAGTTGGTACTTTCTGATTCTCTTATCATTTAAGGTTTAGTACAGAGGCCCCTGTGACACCAGTCCCCCAGGATATCTTATATCACACGTCATTGGAACCACACAGTTTATATTCATTGTTAAACCCTCACAGTTTCATGCAACAATACTTATAGTAGGAGCAGTAGTTACCATTCATTGGGCCCTACAATGCGCCAGACACTAAGTACTTGACCTGCCTTATCTTATCCGATCCTCATAAAATCCCTAGATGCGGGTACAAACTGTCATTACCCCCAATTTGCAAGTAAGAAAACTGAGGCCCAAGTGGAGATTCGATACTTGCTGGAGGTCACAAGGTTTTTAAGAGGTGGAGTCAGGATTAGGTTCATGAGCTTGTTAGGACAAGAAGCCATGTCCTCGCCTATAGCACCCAGCACAGGGTCGGCAAAGAGGACACATGAAGAACAAATCAGCGGCGAGGGATGGGGGGCGCGGGGGGGGGGGCGCATCTGGCTGGCTCAGTTGGTGGAGTATGTGACTCTTGATCTTGGGGTCGTGAGTTCAAACCCTATGTTGGGCATAGAGCCTAGTTAAAAAAGAATAAATGAATAGATACTTTAAAAATTAACAAATACAACCTTGTGGGTTGATCCAGTGATTAACTCAGCATCAAGATAGAAACAGGAACCAGACCAGGGACTTAATGGAAAACCTGAGCCTTCTCCAGGTACAAGAAAGCTCAAGTCCAAGAAATAGGCAGGACTCAATGTTCCAAAGATTGGGAGATTTGCACGGATCATGGAATGCAGCAGGGCTGAAGTCCCAGGCCACCCTCTGCCCCTACTGTGGGTCTTCCAGCCAGTGTCCCACAAGACTATTCTAGGCTCTATGACCCAGGGTGCCTTCCTAAGCAAGCAAGCATTTCCATTTGATGCCCAGTGTATTGCTTGTTTGAATTCCTTTAAATTTTTATTGTTACTTATTGAGCAATTAAAACATCAATGAAGCCACCTTCCACAGCTCAGACATACCCAGGCAAGTCGCTGAGCATTTGCTGTCAGTGGCTGGTAAATTATTTTTATTACTATTAATCTTGGTTCAAAAGAAAATAATTCATGTGGGTTACAGATGTCTCTGAGAGCTGTTTTCTGCTTTTCTCATGATGGTGCTATAGACTTTGGCACCAGCCTAGGATACCTCTTTCCTGGTGCAGAGACTTCTGGAAAAGCAGGCAGGGACCTCTCCTACTGCTCTTAAAAGTACATTTTTTTATTATGAAAAATGTCAAACATATACTAGAAGATTAGTTTGCACCATATGAAATGGGCATTTTGAAGGTCAAAAAAGGCCAAATGTCAGCAATTTCATAGGACTCAAATTAATAGGGTGGAATGACCCCCCCCCCACATCCCTGATATCACCCCACACAACAATAATCAGCTCCGGTGCCTCTAATCCTCCACATCCTCCTCTCCACCAGGGGTGACTTTAAAGCACACTCCAGACATCTTATTATTTCATCCATAAATACTCCAGTGTGTATTCCCCAACAATTAGGACTCTTTTTAATTACAGTCCCAATACCATCCTAACACCCCTCAAAAATTAAAAATCATTCCTTGACATGAATATACCCAGTCAGTGTTTAAATGTCCCCCAATCATCTCATGAATGTCTCAGGTTTTATTGTCATTGTTGTTTTTTAGTTTGTTAGCAAGACTGAGAAATCAAATGAAGTCCATCTGTGATAATTGGCTGATATTTCTCCGGAGCGTCTCTGTTAATTTATAAGTTCTCCTTCTGTTTTGTGTGGTGGGTTTTCTCCCCCCTTTTATTCTTTTCCCTTGTAATCTTTTACTGATGTAACCTGTGAGTATTTACCTGCAGACAAAATCTGGCTCTATCTCTGAAACCGGGAGTTACTTCTAGAGGCTTATCTGATTCTGGTTTGATGTTTGGAAGGTACACTTCTTAAGTGGTGTTATGGTCTTCCATGAGAAGGAACCTAATTTCCAACTGTCTATCCTTTTATGTTAGCTGTCATTGATGATCATTGCCTAGATTCATTGTCTTTTGAATGGTGACAAATTGGCCTTGGTGACAGGCGGGGGGTATGTTCAGTTAAGGGACTCCTCTGTCCCCCCCTTTCTCCCACCCCAACTGCATTGTCTGAGAGAGAATAATGGGGCTGGACGCTACACTTCCTGACCATCTCTCCCCTCTTCCTCCCTACCCCCATCCCTGTAGGAGATGCACCATTAATGGAAGGCTGGGGAATTGGAACAAACCTTGAGTCCAGGCCCCCGCCCTGCTGATGCCAGCCTCAGCGGTTGCTAGGATACACAGCTCCCAGATCCTCCTTGGAGTCACATCTTTCTAGGGTGGCTCACAGACACTGGACGGGCTGGCAGTGGGGAGGGGAAAAGAAAGACAGCACTCAATAGACAGGCCCCACCAAAAAGGGAGAGAGGCCTAGGCCCCTCCTAGAATGCTACATGGGGATGAATTCTGACCACCCGTGCTGAAGGGCACACTGGATTTTAAAAGTGACCCGTCCTATCTTCCCCTGATACATTTCTTCCACAATATACCCTTCTATATTTATGCAGAAAATATAACATGAATGAATGCATGCATGCATGCATGCATGCATGCTGGCCCTCTCTCCAGGCTGTCTGCCTGAAAGACTTCTAGTCCACATTAAGGCTCAGCAAAGGGCTGTATTCTCGTCCCCGAAGCACCCTTCAGGCTCCCGTGCAGACTCGGACGCTCTCTCCCTGTGCTCACACTCACAGACAGCTTTGCAGTTATCTGCTAAAGTACTCTCCCCCTGCTGGGCCTCCTTCTCTTCTGCACCCCCGGGCCAAGCTCTTTGCACGGTGCTTCACGCAGATCAGTCTGGTTGCGTGAGGGAAAGACATCGGCTTGCACGGCTCTGGAGACAGAGCTCACCGTCACACCGCAGCTCACTCTGCTTGGCTTCCAAGCTCTTCATGTACAAGACTGCCTAGAGGAGACTTCCACCTGGGACCGTCTTTCACAAGACCACTCTGCGGAGCTGAACCTCTCTCCATCCCCCTCTGCAGCAACCACCAAGGAGTAGTGGGAAACGGTCAGACATTCGTGTTCTAAGTCACCAGGCTGGACTCCACAGAAGCTTCCCTAAGGTCAGAGGTGTCCGTCCTATGAAGCACTCGGACATCTGCACCCCGTCCCTCGTGCCCCTGGGACAGCACCCCTCAGGACACAGGCCTGAATGCCAGAGAGCTCGAGGAGAGGGCATGGGTTGGACTCCAAAGGTTTTCTGGGATTCAGAGTACCCATCCCACCTTTTCCTGGTGCAGGTGAGGGGACCCCAGAGCCTAGAGAGTAGGCACGGGTTTCTTAGGATCACTGAGAATCTGTGCTGCGAGCGACTAGAGCCCGGAGAGAGAAGGGGGGGGGGGGGAGAGAGAAGGCAGAGAGAGGAGGCGGGAACATGCCAGCATCCACCACCTCAGTTAACCTGACCCGAGCCCGCTCACGGTGACTGATGCGCCACCATCATCCCTGGAGTGGCAGGAGAGCCTTTCTGACATCTCAGGACCGACCTCCTGAAACCCAGCAACAGCTCTTCCCCCATCGCCACCCAAGCTCGCTAGGGCACGGCAGCCTGGCCCTGACAAGCCAAGCCAGGGAAGTCTCCTGCCAAAGACGGCAGATGGGCGGGGGAGTTCAAGCCAAACGCAGCAGTGACGGTTGGCCATGCATTCCCCAGGCAGGCATCGGGATTAAGGGCCCTGGAGCCAGCCTGCCTGGGTGCAAACTCACCAGTTCTATGGCCTCAGACCGACGGCTATCCTCACCCAGCCCCAGCGTCAGTGCGCAGTGAATGTTTATAGCATGAATAAAATCACGTGAAAGCCTTAGCAGTGTCCACCTTTTAGGGAACATTCAGCTAACGCTTACCATTTTCACCATTTTCATACACGTCCACGTCTGGCCAGGCTCTGGAGATGCAAAGGAGAGAAAGCCAGACAGGGTCTCTGTCCCCCCAAGGCTGGCAGCCCTGCAGGGAGGACGTCCAAGTGGGTGAATGTGTGTTAGTGGAGGAACTGGGG
>CM052797.1:114950697-114970368 GCA_028533885.1 Nasua narica | reverse complement strand
CCCCGGAGGCTGTGTTCCCAACCAATGGGAGCGCACGATGATGATGTAATGCGCAACCTCCACCATCATTGGCTGCCCTTCCTGCCACTCCTGAGCCCAATCGGGGGCGGTGCCCTCCGCCGCCCCAAGTTCTTCTGCCGCAGAAAGGGGTCACTGGCCTGGGGAGGGGCGGGGGTGTTGGGGGGCGAAGGACTGGGAGGGTAGCCCTGTCCCTCCCTGAGCAGGCCGAGGGGCTGGCGGGAGCCGTCACCCCGCTCAAAGCTCCTGGAGGAGTGCGGCTGCGGGTTCTAAACACCACACTCTGTCATCTCCCCGGGCGGCGCGAGCGTCTTGGCGCCCGCGGGCGTGCAGATCCCAGCAGAGCTCGGAGGAGAAGTAGGCACCAGCGCCGGCCGCCCGGAGACAGCCCGTGCCCGAGGGAGGAGCCCTGGGCCCAGAGTGCGGGGGCCTGGGTTCAGCAGAAATAAAGCATGACCATGGGATGAGTCCCAAATGTGGGACCTGCAGTGGGGACTGCTCACGACTTGGGTTTGTCTTGGAAATCACTGTGCTTTTTCAAAAAAGATCATTCAAATGCCCTGAGGGAGAGGGACCGAAGCAGCTTTACTTACCCTTCTCCGAGGAGGGGAGTGAGACACCAGCACTAGGGGTACCTGTGGGGAGACCCCTGGGGGCCCCTCCTTCCTAGCTCTGCCCCATGAATCCAAACCGCAAACACAGATGCCCAAGGGCCCTGTCCTTCCCCCAACCCTGGAAAGTCATTGTTCTTCTTATCCCTATTTTACAGATGGGGAAACTGAGGCACAGGGAGGTGGAAGTGTTAGAAAGCCAGGGCCTGACTCAGAGCTGCCTGATTCCAAGGCCAGTGCTCTTCAGCTCACACAGGTAACCAGCCTGAGAGTGACCCAGACAGGGGAGGGTTCCAACCTGGGTGAGGGGCTGCAGTGGCCATCCTGGGGATAGGCACCAGGATGGGGAAGGAGAGCCTACCTTGCAACCCCATTTCCACCTGGAGCCCCAGAGTCAGGACACAGGGAGCATTTTCTTACCCTCCTCAGCAACAGAGCAGAGGCCCGAGACACCCCATCCCCCACTTCTCCAGTTTCATTCCTTGGTAGAGAGGTAGTGGAGCTCCCTTTTGGCCGCTCCCAATGAGCTAGCTCACTTCTCATCTACATCCTACCTGTGCTTTTGCCAGAGTAGGTGTGCAGCTAAGCTAGGGTCCCAGCTCCGTGCCACAGAGCATCCTCCCAGGGTCTGAGACTGGGATTCTTGTCTCCACAGCTGTGGAATGTGGGCACGGTCTTGGAACCCCTCTGGGCCTCCCTGGAACTCCTGGGGAATCACACCCAGGAGCAGGTGCAAAGGGCTCCCAGCGTAAGGGTAAGGTAAGCATTCCACGCGGGTAGCCTCCTTGCCTTTTCAGACGCGAATCTTCAGGGGACAGCCCACCAAAGGTGCAGGCCGGAGACCAGGACAGGATTGCAGAACTTCCCGAGACTCCCCACTCTCCGCTTGACAAACAAAGTTCTCCCAGAGTCCCTGGGGGGAGGTCTTTCCCAAGAGTCACAGCGGTTGGGGCAGTGCTAGGACTGGAGCTGCTTCCAGACTCCCAGCTTGGGCTCCTTCCAGGCCGGCAGGTCTCCCCACCCCAGCAGCTCTGGTAACTCCAGCAGAGGGGGAGACACATCTACGACCCCCCCAGACTTACCTATCCTGACTTACAAACAGCAGACTTTTACTTCTCACAGTTCTGGAGGCTGCAAGTCTGAGGTCGGGTTGCCAGCCTGGTCCAGTTCCGGTGAGGGCCCTCTTCTGGGTTTCAGGGAGGGTAAGCGAACTCTGTGGGGTTCCTTTAATAAGGACACTAACCCCATTCACGAAGGTTCCACCTTCATGATCTAATACCTCCCAAATGCCCCCTCTTTTTAGCTTAATTTAATTCTAGTATAGTTAACATACAGTGTTATATTAGTTTCAAGTGTACAATATATAATGATTCAACAATCCTATACATTACTCAGTGCCCATCATGGTAAATGCACTCCTAATCCCCTTTGCCTGTTTCACCCAGCCCCCCACCCAGCTCCCCTCTGGCCACCATCAGTTTGTCTTCTATAGTTAAGAGTCTGATGCTTGGTTTGTCTCTCTCTTTTTTCCCTTTGTTTCTTTGTTTAGTTTCTTAAATTTCACATGTGAGTGAGAGCATATGGTATTGATCTTTTTCTGACCGACTTATTTTGCTTAGCATAATACTCTCGAGCTCCAGCCATGTCCTTGCAAATGGAAAGATTTCACTTTTTTATGGCTGAGCAATATTCCAGCATGTATATATCACATCTTCTTTATCCATTCATCTGGTAGTTGTACTGAAATTACTGGCTCATATGGTAATTCTGCTTTTAATTTTCGGAGGAACTGCCATACTGTTTTCCACAGGAGCTGCAGGAGTTTGCATTCCTACCAACAGGGCACAAGAGTTCCTTTATCGCTACATTGTCACCAACACTTGTTGTTTCTTGTGGGGGGTTTTGTTTTGTTTTGTTTTTTAGCCATTCTGACAGGTGTAAGGTGATATCTCACTATAGTTTAGAGTTGCATTGCCCTGACGATGAATGATGTTGAGCATCTTTTTATGTATCTATTGACCATCTGTATGTCTTCTTTGGAGAAATGTCTATTCATGTCTTCTGCCCATTCTTTAATTAGATTATTTGTGGTTTTGGTGTTGAGTTCTATCAGTTCTCAACATATTTTGGATACTAACCCTTTATTGGATATGTCATTTGCAAATATCTTCTCCCATTCTGGAGGTTGTCTTCTAGTTTTGTTGATTGTTTCCTTTGCTGTGCAGAAACTTTTTATTTTGACGTAGTTCCAATAGTTCATTTTTGCTTTTGTTTCCCGTGCCTCAGGAGACATGTCTAGAAAAATGTTGCTATGGCTGATGTCAGAGAAATTACTGTCTGTGCTCTGTTCTAGGATTTTTATGGTTTCGAGTCTCACATTTAGGTCTTTAACCCATTTTGAATTTATTTTTGTGTCTGGTGTAAAAAAGCGGTCTAGTTTCATTCTTTTGCAGGTAAGCGGTCCAGTTTTCCCAACACTTCAAATGCCCTCCTCTTAACGCCATCACACGGAGAGTTAGGATTCAAACATATGAATTTGGTGGAGGAACCAAACATCACCCCATCACGGAAGGCATGAGTGAGGTGCCTAAAGTCATCAATGGGCAGAGCTAAGGTGCATGTTCCAGGAGTTTCTGGAACCTCTTGCTCAACATCAGGAAAACCTCATCTGTGAGACAACCTTCCACCAGGACCCACTGAGAATGTGGGAGCAGCTACGGCCGATGGTAGGGGTTTCAAAATCCTGGCTACTGGCAAATAGGACGAAATGGGCAGAGGAAACATCCCACCAGTGGTTTCACCTATTTGTCGGGGAACTTGGCAGCGTCTGGCTAGTGATCAGACAGTCGGGGGATCAGACACCCACTTAATCCATCATTCAGCATCCAGCCAAGCCAGCCAGCCCTGGAGGCCTCAGGGCTGCTGGCTGGAGGGTACTTTGGGGGTACCTCCAGTTCTCCCTTTAAATAAGAAATTCTGGGCTGCTCCCCCACCCCCAAGCACCTGACCATGTTCCGCCTCCACGTTCTTCCATTCCCCCTGCCTTTCCCAAGCACTGGATTGGCTCTCCATTGTCACAACAACGCCGCGTAACAAACCACAAACCCGTGGCTTAAGAGCGTGCGTCTCTTCAGCCTCCGAGCGTGTGGGTCAGAGGGGGCAGTTCTAATCTTGGCTCTCACGCACGTCTGCGTCTGTGTCCAGCAGGCTGAGGGGCTGCGGGCTGGGCTCTCTCACATGCTGGAACCTCTGCTGGGACGACCAGGCAGCTTGGCTCGGCTCCACGTGGTGTCTCACCCTCCACGAGGCGAGGCCATGCTCTTCACGCCGAGGCCAGGGTCCGAGAGATGGAGTGGGGGCAGGCAAGGCTCTTGTGGCCTGGGCTCAGGACTGGCACACTCCTGCTGCATTCTCTCTGCCAAAGCTAGTACCAAGGGCGTCCCAGCTTGGGGGGTGGGAGGGAGCATCAGGGTCTCATTACAAAAGGTGTGGGTACTGGCAGGCCGTTCGCTGGAGCCGTCCGTATATCAGCCGCCAACGCGGACTCTGCCCCTCTTCCCTCCGCCTGTTGGCCGTTTCTTGTTCCTCGAGACTTTTCTTGGTCTAGTTCTTCGTTTCTTTACATTTTTTTTAGAGAGAGAGACAATACGTGAGAGCAAGTGGAGGGGAGGGGCAGGGGAGAGGGAGAGAGACTCTCAAGCAGGCTCCACACCCAGTGCAGAGCCCAACGTAGAGCTCAATCCCAGGACCCTGAGATCATGACCTGAGCCAAAGTCAGACGCTTAACTGACTGAGCCTCCCAGGTGCCCCTCAGTCTAGTTCTTTAAAGCTTTGCCTGAACGTCTCCCTCCTCATCCACTTCAAACTAAACGGAGCGCCAGATTCTTTGCTCTCCTAATATGTACATCTTAAAGCCCCCAAGTCTGTCCTTGTCCCCACGGCTGTGGGTTGACCTTTCTGGCTGCCTCCGCTGCTAGGTAGGAGCTCAAGAGCCCACGAGCTGCATTAGAGTCCCCTCCACGCCTCAAACAGGTGGGGCTTCAAGCTGGGAGGCCAGCCTGGTGGGGGAGCTTTGTGAGTCCTGAACACCCCACCCTCCTCGGAGCAGTATACTATCTGAGACACTCTAGCTTGTGTGACCTGGGGCAAATCAGTGCATTTCTCAGAGCCTCCCCAATCCCCAGCTCCCAGGGTGGCTGGAAGAGAGGGCCGACAGTGGATTGGGCCTCAGGCACATAGCAGGCATGACGCTTGGCAGCTTCCCGGCTTCTCTCTGCCCCACCCCCACCCCATACCCTGGTCACAGCAAACCCAGACTCCCTGCTTTTCCTAGCGTGATGCAGACCCATGCGATGACTTGCTGGGCAGGCCCTCTCTGTGCTACGCTGCCGGGCTCCCATGGGCTCCGTGCCCATGCATACGTATTTGTGCTCGCTTGAGCATGCTGCCTGGCTAACAGAATCACATATGCCGGCTTCCTCTCCGCTCTGCCCAGCTGCCCCTCGCCTTGGCCATATTGTTCCATCTCCTCTCTGCCCCCCTCCCCACGCACCCTCTTCTCCCCAGACGATGCTTCTGCAGGAATGCCCAACCAGGCCATCAGGGCATTCCCTGGGGGCCACCTCCGAAATCCGGAAGCAGCGGGAGGCTCCCGGAGGGTGGTCTCGGCGGCACCGCCATATGTGCCCACCACCGCGCTCCCCTCCCAGAGCCTTGCCAGCGCCGGGCGCCCCGCCAGGCCTTCCAGGTGGCATCGTGACTTGGAGAGGAGGGTCTCTGGCTGTCCCAGACGATGCTCTGCTGCCCACCCTCTCTCTGGGTGCCTATTTCTGCTTCTGTTTCTCCTCCTATTCTGCTCTCTCTATTTCTGCTCCTGTCTCTGCTATTTCTGGGGCAGCTCTGTGTTCTGTCCACCACCACCCCCAGGATGTGTGGGGCCCTCAAACCCTGAGCCTGTGAAATCCTGATGACCGAAAGTGATGAGTGTGCAGCAGTGGGGCTCAGGGCCGAAGAGTGTAAATGCTGGAGTCGGACAGTCTGGATTCAAAGCCTCTGTCCCTTTCCAGCTGTGTGACCTTGGGCAAGTCACTTAACTTCTCTGTGCCTCATCTGTAAAATAAGGATAACAACAGTACCTACCTCAAAGAGCTATTATAAGGAGTGAGTGGATTAAAACAAAAAGCTTTTATTAACTGGCTGAGTTCATGGTACGTGCTCAGAACCGTGCCCCGTGCCCAGTGAGGTAGCTGTTACAAACAGGGCTAATGCTCAGAAGGAAGAACAACTAAGGATTTAGGTTTTCAGACACACATCTAGACCTGTGTCCTGGCTCCCTTACTTCCTAGCTGTGTGACTTTGACCAGACATCCAAACACTCTGAGCCTCAGTCCCCTTATCTGTAAAATGGGGATGAAAACATTCACCATCCGGGACGTTGTGGGGATGGCTCAATGAAAAGGTACCTGGCAGTGCCTCGCACAGAGCCAGGCATGGCCAGCAGGCCCTCAGTGACAACTTGTTAGATGACAGGAGGATGTGTGGAACTCCCCTCCCCCATCTCGTTCAAGTCATGATTTGAACCCAGGACTGCCTGATTCCAAAGGGAGTCCCTAGCCATTGCCTCTGGTCAGTTTGCAAGGGTCGGGAAAATGCCCCTTGGGTCTCATGGCTGATACCTGGGGTGGCTGCCACCAACCTAGCCTGCTGGGGGTGACCAAAGAATCTGAGTCCTGAGTGAGTGGTAGAGGCCCCAGCTGGTCACCTGAGATATACTCCGGAGGGCGTGGAAAGCTGTTGCTAGGGTAAGTGACATAATTGTGACCCCCACGTCCGTAGCACCTCCCCACGCCGGGCAGCATCTACGTGCTGGACATCGGTGGCTCATCCCTTGACCCTCACACAGGATGACGGAATAAATGCTATCATTACCCTCATCCCCATTTTGCCACGGAGGGACGAAGCAGAGAGAGGTAGAATTGGAAGGCAGCGTTGTAGCCCGCATTAGATCCCAGCTCAGAACAAGAACGCTGGTGGAAAAACTGGAAATGCAGATAGAGTCTCAGTCAAATAAACTGTAATGCGCCAATGTTAATTTCTTACCTGTGAGGAACGTATCACAGTAACGTGAGATGTCAACATCAGGGGAAGCCAGGTGAAGGGGGTTCGGGAACTCTCTTGGCAACTCTTTCGTAAATCTAAGTCCCTCAAAATGGAAAGTTTAAAAATGAAAGAGGTTAAGTGACTTGCCTGAAGTCACGCGGCTCGTGAGTGGCAGAGTGAGGATTAGGTCCCAAGCTACCCACTAGGGTCCGTGCTTGTGACCACCAGCTCCTCTGACCAGCTCTCAGAAAGAAGGCCACTGCCACCTGCCGTCCCCAGTGACATCCCCCAGCTCCCACCCAGGGCTGCAGGTGCTCATAGCCATTGTGCCAGCGGTAGGACAGACCTTCCACTGGAGGGTTGCTCCTGAAGATGGTATGGGGTACTGAGAAGGGCACACACACACACACACCCGGATCTGTGTTCTGCGCTGACCCCACCCCATCGTCGTCCCAGGACTTTGGCTAAGTGACTCCTTCCCTTAGATTTCTTCTTTTTTTAAAAAAAAAAATTTTTATTTATTTATTTGTCAGAGAGAGAGAGAGAGACAGCACAAGCAGGCAGAGTGGCAGGCAGAGGCAGAGGGAGAAGCAGGCTCCCTGCTGAGCAAGGAGCCCAAAGTGGGACTCGATCTCAGGACCCCAGGATCATGAGCTGAGCCGAAGGCAGCTGCTTAGCCAACTGAGCCACCCGGGCGTCCCTTTAGATTTCTTCTTAAATTATCCAAATCCTGACCATGGTCTGATGCCCAGTTCAAGCCTCATTTTCTCCCTGGTGTCGTTCCTTCTTCTTGGGTGTCCTCTTTATGTATGGAACAAAGGGGCTTCCATCCCCCAACCAGCCAGCTGTGTTCCTTGATGTCCTCGGCATATCATAAGTACGCTCTGCCCCCTCAGAGGCACCAGCACGGGCCAGGCAGGGCTACTTCCTAGAGCACCGAGTGCCAGTTCAATGGAGTCCCACTCCCAGCCGCGAGGTTCTGACCTCTTCCCGCTGTTCCCGGTCCGAGGGGTGATGGCAGCCTCTTGCAGTTTGTACCGCAGCGGTGTCCAAGTGTCCCCCTTTCACGTCAGTGCTCTACAGAATTTCTCCTATTACATCCTATTGGGAAAACAGACCCGGCAAGTGCTGTAAGAGCCCCAAGGCAGCCTAAAGAACTGAGTCACTCCTTCCCAAGGAAGAAGCCAACCCGAGTGACTATGACACCTGTGCCTGCTTATATTTGCTGCTGCTGTTATTGTTATTGTTGTTGTTGTTGTTAGAACAACTCAGCAAAATAAAATTCCCATTCATTGTTGGACAACATTGTTTCACACATAGAACAAACAGGAGAAAAGCAAACAGCAACTTCCTGTACAGGAAGAGAGGGGAAAAAAGAAACCTTTTATCTTCAGCCCCTTTTTAATCATCTCATACAAACTAACTAATTATAGTACAGCTAAGTACATACACGAAAAAAGTCACTGCGATACTTGGAATAAGGTCATTGTTGTTTTTGTTCTTTTTACAAGGTTTTTTTTTTTCTCTTTGAGATTATAATGAATATGGTCACGCCATAAATAGTCAGAAGTAGGACAGAAAACACTCTGAAGGCAGGTTTTGGAATTAGGCTGGCTTGGGGTTGAAGCCCAACTCTGCTACAAATTAGCTGTGTGACCTAGATCTGGTTTCTTAACCTCTCTGAGCCTCACTATTTTTCATCTGTAAGCCAGGAATAACCACACCCACCCCTTAGAGTTGTTGTAAGAATTCAATTCAATGAGCTAATACCTCTGTGGCTCTTCTCACATTGCCTGGCAATAAGGGTTCAATAAGTAGGGGCTTTTGTTGTTGTTGCTGTGGTGATTGGTAGTAGAAGAATTCTTATAATAAGAGAAACGGTCTTTCGGTCTTCATGCATGACTAGCAGCTTCCCATGGAGAAAAACTCCATTTTGTAGCTGTATTAGATTAGCTACTATTGCATAAAAAAATCACTTCAAAATTCTGTGACTTACCACAATAGCCAAACTATGGAAAGAACCTAAATGTCCATCAACAGATGAATGGATAAAGAAGATGTGGTATATATACACACACACAGTGGAATACTATGCAGCCATCAAGAGAAATGAAATCTTGCCATTTGCAACGACGTGGATGGAACTAGAGGGTATTATGCTAAGCGAAATAAGTCAGTCAGAGAAAGACAATTATCACATGATTGCTTTGATATGAAGAATTTGAGAGGCAGGGCAGGGGTCCGTGGGGGGGTGGGGAAGAGAAATGAAACAAGAGGGGATGGGGAAGGAGACAAACCATAAGAGACTCCTAAACTCACGAAACAAACTAAGGGTGGCTGGGAGGTAGGGGGGTAGGGTTATGGACATTGGGGAAGGTATGTGCTATGGCAAATGCTGTGAAAGGTGTAAGCCTGATGATTCACAGACATGTACCCCGGGGCAAATAATACATTATATGTTAATAAAAAATTAAAACAAAAAAAATTCTGTGACTTAAAACAGCAAGCATTAGTTTTCACGAGAGTGGAGTGGCAGGGATTGGCTGGGGGCTTCTCTGGGTCTTGAAGGGACCCCGGAAGTCTGAAGCTGGCTGGACCCGCAACATGGGCTTCTCATCTGCCCCACATATCACTGGGCTAGCCTGAGCGTGTCCTCCGCGCGCCATTGGCAGAGGTGAAGGGGATGAACCCTGGTCAAGGCTCTGCTTTTGTCCTTGTCTGCTCCCATCCTGTGGTCTGAAGCAAGTCCCGGGGCTGAACCTAGAGTCAGGAATGGGAAAGTGCCCCCCTGCCCACCATAGGATGGTGTTGCAACATTGTGCGGTAAAGGACATGGATATGGGGAAGGGTGAAGAATTGGATCCCTTAATGCAGTTAAATCTACCACATTCCCCCCTGAAGAGCCCAGTTATTCAGGTCCTTCCCACATGCAAAATTCACTACCTTAGCAAGAATCCGAAACAGCCGATGGCAGCAAGCTCGAGGTCTACTCTCTCGTGCTCTGCGTCAAGCCCGATATAGCTCCTGTTGTCTCCGACACCGATGGGCAAGTATCGGTCTCCCACGCCTCCAATACGCATGGTGACCTAGGAACAGGATGTCTGCAACCCACATTACCATTCAAACAGGGAAAGAAGGAGGGCCATAGCTATGCCCAGTGCATGACGTTTCTGAACTCCTGCTGGGAAAATGTCTCTTCTTACCCAAACCCTGAGGGCAGATAATGTTCCCGACTGGCCCCCAGATCTGCTTCAGGGAGAGGGGCCTGTCTGCATGGCTCTCCATGACTCCAGCTCCAACCTCTTTTCTGGTACCTTCCTGGGTCACGTCTGAAGGCACTGTAAGATACATCCTTGAACAATCAAATTGTTTCCTACCCTGAGATCTGTTTACATTTTGAACAGTTTCTCTTTTAAGTCAGGCTGAGAGTCCTTTTGTCAATATCACTATTTTCTTAAGACTTTGTGGTTCCCTATGTCTTTGATTCCATTCTACTTGCTGTGCCAAATCATATCAACAGAATAGATTCTAACTTCTCTATAGTCCTTCTAATTCTGTTTGCAGACTGACCGGTTATTTTCTGAGCTCTTGTCTTTTTTTAGTACCTTACCAAACACAGCCATAAAAGCCGACTGATGCTTTCAATCTTCTGCCTAGAAATCTCTTTGCCCAAATCCAAACGTTCATTAGATACTTATTTCCTAAGTTACTATAGACAACAGTTTGACCAAGCAACTCTGCACTGCCTAACGTGGGTTGCCATTTTTCCAGCCTCCCATACCAGGTTCCTTACTGTTTTTCTGTAACAGTTTGCTCATCCCCCTACCCAGTCCCTAAAACCAATGCTGCCTATTTTAAGTTTGGTCATGGCACCATCCTACTTCTGGGTACCCATTTATAAGTCAATTATGCCCCATAACAGTATCTCCCAAATCTCAGTGACTTAAAATAACAATGAAATGTATTATTTCTCACATGTCTATGATGACTCACTGGGAGGTCGGCCGATCCCGGCTGAACTCGAGGGGCTCTGCTGGTCTCAGCTGAGCTGACTTGTAAATCTGCAGTCAGCTGGGGCTCAGCTGATCCGGGCTGGGCTCAGTTAGGGACAGCTATGCGCCACCTGTCTCTCATCTTCCTCCTGGGACTAGGGGGCAAGCCTGGGTCTGCCCATCTGCAGGCCATGGGAGCAGCATAAGAGAGCAAACTTGTTAGTGCAAGCCCGTCTCGAGGGTCTTCTCGAGCCATGTCTGTGCTCATCCATTGGCCAACGCACATGGCTGAGCCCAGAGTGAAGAGGTGGGGAAGGACCTCCCACCCACAAAAGGGAGGGCACCGTAAAGTCACACAGCAAAGGGCATGGACACAGGGAGGAGTCAAGAATTGGGACCATTAATGCAACCCACCAGTGTGGTCAAGGGCAAAGAGTCACTTCCAATTCTTTGCACCTGCTCTCTCCTCTTCCTGGAACATCATCCTTATAATTGCCCCACAAGGTAATATCCTCATTTCTCAGAGGAGAGAGAAGATCAGATAGAGAAGCGAGATCTCTGCCTCAGGATTACAACAGCTAATATGTGGTAGAGCCCAACTTTGAATTCAGGCCTGTTTGGGGACGTGTGTGGTGGCTACCAAACGTATATGACTTGAAAAGCAACATTTCTGGGATGGTTGTATCCACGGGGCTGCTGGATTCCAGATCCGAATTCTGGCTAACAAACAGGGAGAAAACCCATTTACTGGGAGGAAGCCAGACAGTGAGCAGTGGTGAAGGAAAAGCTAGAGAGGCAATAGTGGTTCCAGAGAGCTCTGCCAGAAATGGGCTTATGGGATGACCACTGGGAGGGTGACCCAAGGCCCCTGTGTCACTCAACCTAAGAGTCAAGCACCAGGGAGTCCAACTGGCCTACTCTGAGCAGGGCACCCGCCTTTTGAGTGGGGCACTCTGACAGGCCTCCAGGGACCTCATGGAATTGGGGGGTGCTTCTGAACAGGAATGCTGACTGAAGTCACCCCAGAAAGGAAGAGGGAGGGGTGACCTGGGCACAACAGTTGGGTACTTGGACCTGGGAGCCAGGCTATCTGGTTTTGCAATCCTGGCTTCTCCACCCACTCCTTGTCACCCCAAGCACCAGGCAGAGAACGGAACAAGCTCCCTTTCAGGTCTCTGGGCCTCACATAGCTCAGCTTTGCCACTGGGGCAGCAAGGTTAAGGGCGCCGAGCCTGGACTTGGCCTCGAGAGGTCCAGTTGGAATCTTAGCCCTGCCACCGCTCGTCGAAACCTGAATCTGGGTTTCGGCCTCTGTCCAGGGAGGGGTGCCTTCGCAAGCCCCCAGTTCTGCCTCTCGGAGCTTCCCCCAGAGCTGCACCGGACTTTTCCCCTCCGATCACAGCCTTGCTTGTTTCGGGGATGACCAGGCCACCCTCCATGGCTTGTCTTTGCTTTTCTGCTTCTGTGAGCTCCGGGGTCAAGACAGGCCAACAAAGCGCTGGGTTCCCACCTCTGTTGGTGGGCTCTGGGGTTGGGGGGGCTTTATGACAACCCAGTGTTACCCCAGGGGGAAAGCATGAGAGGCCCGTCTTCATCCCCCTGCCCCGGCGCTTTGGATTCCGAGTCCAAGAGGGGCAGTGGCGGAGGGCAGCGGGTGGGGTGGGCGGAAGAGATGGGCCAGCTCTCCCGGCACCAGCTGTCCCAGGCAGCACGTGACCCGTTCAGAGACACCAAGTACAGGGGAGTTTCAAGGGGGCCCTGGCTCACGGCCGCCCTCCGCAAGCCACGGTGTGCCCGCCGTTCGCTCATAATCTCATGATCTCAAGGGAGGAAATCGGGTTAGCCTGACAGCCTCATCTTTTTACAAAGCCACTCGTTTTTCGTAAGGTTGGTTCTGTTACCCTGTGGGACCCCAGAGCGTCTGCTGTTAAGTGAGCAGGGAAGACCGTCATCCATTCCAGTGCCTGGGTGGGGGAAGGACCTTGGGAGTCACTCAATCCCGTCCCTTCATCTTTTTAGCCTTTAAAAAAGAAAGAAAGAAAGAAAATAAGCCAGACAGCAGGATTCCAATTCTGGCTCCACCACTGGGGGGCCTCAAGCATATCATTTAACCTCACTGTGCCTCAGTTTCCCCATTTGTCAAAAAAATATCATTGTCATCAAGTAATGATGCCAATAAAACATGTTGGGTCCGGTGAGTCCCAAGTGAGTTAACACACGGGCATCCTTGGACGAGTGCTGGGCTCATCTCGAAGGTTCCCGAGTCCCACCCAGGGCTTGCTCCTCGGACCACGGTGAAGGGTTTCTGGGGGACCGCCGTGCCCTCCTGGAAGGAGCCAAAGGAGTCATTCACAAGCATCCCCAGAGGACCTGAGCCAGGACAGGGGCTGTCCAGGCCCTTGTCCTTGCCACCTGGCCTCCTCCCCAAGCACCTGGACCCCTGCATTGTGACTCCTAAGCTTCCTGTGGGGCCTTGCCCTCAATCCTATGTCCCGTTCTCCACAAGCCCAATTTCTTCAGCTGTTCCTTCCTCCTCCCTCACTGTCTCTCCTCTCCAGCCACAAATCCCCCTTCCCCAAGTCTCATCCCAGCTGCTAATATCTTCCAAAAATCCAGAGTCACTCTGCATACTAGGCCCTAAATGACTTGCCAGGAGCCCCACTGAAGACATTATGAGGAACCACTTTGCACAACTTCTGGAAACTGTATGAGGGTGTTTTTCAAGACTCTAGAGGTCTCTGACATGAAGTCGAGGGACCGAGGATTTGGACCAAGGCCAAGTCCAAGGCCAGTCCAAGGCAAGGGTAACATGAAAGCCCGAGGCAGGGGCTGGGAAAGTTCGTCCTTTGGGCATCGAGCTCCTGTAAAATGCTGTGATTTCATGTTATGTTTGTGTCAGCCTCAGAAGCAACAGCCTCTGAAGAGAAGACTCCAGGCTCTCTTGAAGAAGAAATTCAGAAAAGCAATGTTTCCATCAGTTTAGTCTACTCACTACTGAAACGAGAGACGAGGGTGGACCACGGGTACTCAGGGATTTATTTTGATGCCTTGTCCTAACTTATATATTAAGACGTGAAGTAGGAGAAATTAAAAATGGCTGACCTACATTTAGGAAAGCATGAATGAGAAGACATAGCATTGTTGGCTATATCCGGCCTAATAGCACTCCCTCTTCCTTTAGAAGAACTTTTTCCCTCTTATTGTTTATACTCTTGACGGGAGAATGATTCCAGACACAAGACCCCACCTCAGAAGCAAAGGGGATACATGCTTCTTCTCCGGGCCCGTCCCCTCAGCTCGGCCACATGGGCCATCTCTCGTCCTCAGGTTCCTTACTCCGCCATTTTGCTGGAAATGGAAGTCACCAACCCCAGATGACAGCTCTGGGGTAGTGGATTAGCCAAGCAGTGTGGCTCCCTGCCCTGCTTAGCCATGACCCATCATGTGACCTCCAATGTGTCGCTTAACTTCTCTGGGGCCCCATTTCTTCATCTGGATAAACAGACAAATATTACAATCCTGATTTTGAGCAAAAGAAGCCGACACAATTAACGTAGACTGTGTGAGTCCAAACCAGACAAGACTCAACTTTATTATTTAGGGCTGTCTACACGGTGGCAAACTAAAATGAAGAAGGCAATGATCTTCATAAAAGCAAAGCATTGAGTGCCTGTAGGATGTGGGAGGGGATGTGAGTGGGAAAGGCCACTCAGGGATCCTGGCATCATCATATTATTCATTCTGCCTTGAGTTGGGCTCTTACACAGGTGTTTGCTTTACAAGTACTACAATTACAATGATTCGTGACATTTACATTTACATCCTTTTCTGTATGTCTGCTCCGATGATAAAGAAATGGGCAATGTATTTAAAGAATCTCGTAAACGGTAAAGGAATGTACATGTATGAGTGAATAGCCTCTTCCTGCCTGTCCCTTTTCTCTAGGTTCCTAATCGAGAATGTCCGAGCTAGAAGGGACCACTCTAGTCTGGCCTCCCAAAATGTTTCATTTTACAGAGGAGCAAGCTGAGGTCGAGAAAGCAATGACATTATCTCCTCGTCCTTCTCTCCTCCTACCTCCACGGGGTTAACCCACGCTCAGTTGGAACCCGAAGCTCCCTCCTCGCTTTCAGCTGCTGGTGTGTTATGTGTGAATCCAGCCACCATCTCAGAATTCAGAGCTAACAGAGCGTTTCCTCTCCTCGGGTACCTGTTTCCAATGACCTCCTTCTCAGGCTGAAAAAAGCCATGTGCAATTTCCTCCTGCCCATGACTCCCCTACATGCGCTCAGCCTCGGGAGTAGTAGAGGACTTTATTAGTTTTTTAAAAGCCCGTACACACCTTCCCAAGCTCACATAAACCCTTCTGAGCATCCTTCTACAAACCACTCCAAAGGAATAAAAACCGTGCTGGGGAGAGCACCGAGCCCACGGCAGGTGCGTCTGAGATTCTGGCTCAAACATTACAAGCTTCCAAGATGCTCCCAGGTCTCCTCATCACCTCAACAGATGTGGTCCTTATTTCCCTTTGAATAAGTTGCCTCCAGCTTGAAGCAGCTGGGAACTTTACAAGCCGTCCTGCTCCCGGGGCCGGTTATTTGCTAGAAATTAGCAGTGACTAAGATACACCAGCCTCCCTTTGTTCTAGGCGGTGGGGGCCGGCTTGTCTTGTATTTTTTGTCTTCAGCGTTGCTCCTCCGAGAGCTGCAGACAGAGCCACGCCTGGGCTGGGGGCCGTTGCTTCCTGACATTTTCCTGTGTCCTCCTTGCCTTGCTCAGACTGATGAGGGAGGTACTGTTGACTTTCCATGACATTTGTTCATCTTTGCTTCTCCCCCATTTCCCTCTCACTCATCTTCCAGAACAAGAAAGAAACAGAGTGGGTGGACTGCAGGCCGTTTTCACTGCTTTGTCAAAGGCTGGAAGTTTTTCCAGAGACTGAGGAGATCCTCCAAATCCTTGTCCTCTAAGAGCTGGAGGGAAAGGCCACTTAAGTCTGTGGCCTTGTCCACCGCTGGGCCCAGCAGGTGTACGGCCACTGCAACAAGGTCACCACCCCAGTGAAATGAACTCCAGCCGATGGAGGTCCGTGCGAGAGGAGCCCTGCTCTGCGGCTTGCAGGCTGGTTAGGTTTGTGCATCTGTAGAATGGGTGTGTCAATGCACAACAGGCATGTTCCCCGGGGTGATATGAAGAGGCAATACCAGCTACATCATTTGCAGGAACCAGAGCACTCTCAAAATCAGGGTCCCTTCCCAGACTAGGCTGCCACATACCAGAGTGTAGGTTGTGCACTGCACAATGGGAATGGTGCTCCCCAAAGCTGTGCACGGTGCATCCTTCCAGGGAGGCTGGACGAGGCAGACTTGCTTCCCTAAACCACTGGTAGATCCCCAGAACGGAGAACAATGGACTAGTGCCTCCAACCCCAAACTATAACCTGCTGAGCCCACCAGCTTGGGTTCCTTAAATAAAACCTCACCCTGACCCTTCAAAGCTGGCAGTTAAGGGAGAGTGTCCATGGGATGGGGCGGGAGGGTTATTACCAGTCCCTCCAGTTGTTAGGGGCCTCTCTGACTCTCCTTAGGGTGCCCCATTGGTCACCATGCTCCCACGTGCAGCTCTGGAGGGTGGGGTGCTGCTCCCCTTTCACCATCCCTTCCCGCTTCCCCTTTAAACATTTTGCCCATCCAAGACTGAAGCCCTTAATCCAACTTTGTTAGAAGGCTGGGATGACAGAGGGGAAATTAGCAGCTGTGTGCAGCTGGGGGACCTGTCAGGCTTGCTAGCTAAAGCTCTCTCCAGGGGCCACAGGCCCCAGCCCAGCCCCGTGGGATTCTGGGACAGCACAAGGAACATGCCCACAACCTGCTCCCTTTCCCTCCTGCCTTGGGAACCTTCCCCACCCCAACCCTGGCCCAAGGGGGGAGGCACCTGCAGGGAGCAATCCAACTTTTGCTCATGGGGGAGCTTTCCCACCTCAGCCCAGAGAAATAGCAGAGCTCAATATGGGGGAAACAGACGGTCAAAATTCTAAGCAACCTGCATCCTGCTTCTCTTGCTCTCTCTGCCAACATTTTCTGGAAGTTTCCATCTCAACAGGCCTTAGGGAATTAGCATTGGGGTTTGGAGTCAAGAGACCCCAGATTGAGGGGGGGCTGCTGCGCCTGGGTGGCTCAGTCCTTTCAGCATCTACCCTTGGCTCAGGTCATGATCCCAGGGTCCTGGGAACCCACACTGGGTTCCCTGCTGATTGGGGAGTCTGCTTCTCCCTCTCCCTCTCATGCTCTCTCTCTCTCTCTCTCTCTCTCTTGCTTACTCTCTTTCAAATAAAATAAACAAAATCTTTAAAAAAGAGAAAGAGAGAGACCTCAGACTGGGGATCCTCCCCAGAATGGAGGATTTGAATCCTGACTGCTGTGACCCAGCTGTGTGGCCTCTGGTGGTCACTTCATTTACCCCACTGGCCCTCAGTTTCCCTATCCATAAAGCGGGGACATTATTGGCCTCCCTTGCAGAGCTGCTGGGAGGATCCCGGGAATGCTGGGGGTGGGGAGGGATTGTTTCATATCGTAGTGTTAAGGTCACTGTAATACCCTGTCCTGTCTGGTGTGGATACATTCGTTTTGGAGTTCTTTGGAATTGGATGGTGTTCCAGAGCAGGGCGATTAAGGCTCAAAAGGCCCCCCGTGGTTAACAGCACTTTGTTACTGCTTCCTGTGCAGAAAGCAGCTAGTAGGAATGGCTCCCCTCCTGTCCCCTTGGAGAGGGGAGAAGGCCTTGCCCTGAAATTTGCACAAGAAATCCTCTTCCCCCTCCCCCCCACCCGGCGATTATTCTATTAGTCCCAATGGTGCAGTTGGCTAGGGGTAGCAACTGTGAATTCTGAGCAACCATCCCTGTTCCTGTCAGTGAAAAAGGGAAGACATCAGAGAGAAAAAGGAAGAGACAGTGACCCAGAGACAGAGAGACAGAAAGACTGGGGCATCGAGGGGGAGACACACACCGACACAAAAAGAGACATAGAGAGGGACTGGAACACTTGGACAATGGGGACAAAGAGGACAGTAGAGTTGCAGGGTGTGTCTCGTAAATGAATATTAAAAAGAGACACAAAAATCAAAATTTGCTTTAGGGCAGGCCTGTTTCCTTCGGCTTCCATGCGCCGGGCACGATCCCTTGTGAGGTCAAGGATAGCTAATTTGCTTGGGCAAAGGTACTAAGTATCTATTAGGTATATATTACATACAATATAACTTAAAAGTGGCTCAAGGTTGTCCCTCTAACAGGGTCACCCTCAGTCTCTTGCCTTCCCGAAGTTTTCGGAGCGGGACAGAGGGTGCCGGGGTGCAGCTGGGGGTGACCACCCCCTTGCTCCAGCCTGAGGTCACCAGCCCACCTGGCAGAAGCCGCTGGGAGCAGCTTCCCCCAGGGGATCCCACTTCCTCCGAGCTCCACCAACACACTGCAGGGCGTGGGGTGGGGGCCTGCGTGGGGTCAAGGGCGAGGTTCCCTGCTCCTGGGTCTGACCTCCCCAGCCAGCCTGGGGTTCCCCATGGCCCCTCCTTACTCCCAGACAGCAAGCTCCGGGACCACACCCTGGGGCTGAATGAGGCTCTCTCTCCTGCCTGTGCGCCCTCTCTGTGTGCCCCGGGCTCCTCCCCTCTGCATGGTGATGGGGACAGCAGTACTGTCCTCACCGTGGCCCCTGTCTGAGCCAGAGAACGTGGTACCAGCACAGCCACCAAGCGCTCGGTGGCTCTGGACTAGTCCAGCGCACGGCCGATTAAAAAGACCCAGGGCAGAGAATCCAGTGTTACCGTCGGACTTAGGTAAGCAGGTCACTTCCCTCTTCTGGGCTCTTTTTCCCCAAATGTGGAATGAAAAGATTGAACTGAATGGCAGCGGCTTTCCAACCTTTTGGATGGCAAATCACAGCGAGAAATGGATTTGACATCGTGGTCCGGTAGACACACAGGGGTTTATGGAACTGGGACACAACTGGCATAAACCAGCTCTCACCCTGACCTTGTCCTGGGCACTCTGACGTTTCCTGTTCTACCGCTGTGTTGATTTCATGGTAACCAGTGGGTCATTACTGCAGTGGAAAGGCCCCAGGCAAAGGGTCTCAGAGGCACCAAGAGACCCCCCGCCTTGAGGGAAGAGGGACCCCCATCAGACAGGACCTTGGGCCTTCATCACACACAATTTCCGCCTCACTCAGAACAATGCTGCTCTTCTCTGTTTTATTCACTGGCCTTCCCCATAAGGCTTCATTAGGAAATAGCATTCTCTGGTTAGACTCACAAGAAAATAAGAAAAGATTAAAACCAACGGGGCTGGCAGCCATTGGGTGATTTCAAGCTTCGCTGTCCTATGATTCGGTGGTTTGAAATGGATTGGACAAAGTGAGTAATTGTGAAAACGAAATAAAAAGTTCTGGGGAGGGAAAATGGAGTTAGAATGATTTCATCTGGAGAGAAGGACTGACTAATGTATTTTAGTAGATACATAATTGCTATGCATTAAATAAAAGAATTACCTTTACCAAATGACTTCTGATGTAGGAAAAGACATTAGGATTTGAAGCCAATGGCTTTGAACCTTGAGATGTCTTTGGTGCAAACAAGTGATTATATTAAAGCCCGGGAACAGGACCCGTGGGCAGAAAGAGCTGCACTGGGCTCATGAGGAGGGCCCATTACATACTTTCGAGTTGTAGTGGGTTAGGGATAGCCTAAGTCTCTAAGGAATTTTGGAAGCAAGGTTTCCAGGACCTTGAGGGGGATAGGTTTTGTTGGGAAAAGGTGATTTATTACCACCTGAGTCATGAGACCCTTCAGATGTATATTGGCGGGCCATATGCTTGGGGGATGATTGCCAACACGTATCTTGGGGGATGTAGAGATAAGAGAAGTTTCCAAAGGAATTTTTATATGTTAAAGTAGACT
>CM052797.1:114860854-114950197 GCA_028533885.1 Nasua narica | reverse complement strand
GGAAGGAGAGTCAGCCTTGCTCCTCTCTGCAGGCAGAGCCTTTGTGCTGGAGGCCGTTAGGAAGTCAGGGGACAGTGAGCGTAGGACCGGCAGGAAGGTGAACATGTCAGGAAACCCACCAATGCTTGGGAAAGCCAACCCACTGTTGGAGCTGTCGATGCTTGAGACTGGGCTCCTGTGGTTCTGGGCCTACCTCTCAGTCTGGGGCCCAGGTCAAAGGAGCAGGAGCTGCCAAGAGAAGTCCTCATAGAGATGGCAGAAGGCCAAATGGAAACACATACAGTATCTTCTGGTCTGAGCTGAGAATTGGCTCCCTGGCATTTTTGTCCACTTGCTAATGGGCCAAAAAAAAAGTCACGGGGTCACCCTCACTACCAGTGGGCTGGAGAAATCTCCTCTCCTTCTGTGAGGCTACAGCGAGGGCGTAGGTATATTACACAAGCACAGGGAAGGGAGGGATCGTCCCCCATCATCCTGGCACGTCCACCTCTAACTTGCAGCTAGCTGCCTGAGGGCTGGTTCCTCTGCTGCTGTTTTCCTCCAATCTATATGTAGTAATCACCAGAAAGATGCATACACACCATCCCCCCCCCCCAGGATCTTAGAGAGGGGAAAAAAATATCTCAGACAGAAAATGAAATGTATTTCGAAGCAGTTTGCAAGTATAAGGTGTAAAGCATAAACAAACAGGCAGTAATTCCTCTCATTTTTCCCTCTGCAGTTAGGAACGTTTGTACAAACCCTTCCTAACGGAGCGCCTAATTTCAAGAAGCTGAAAATGGATCTGACAATGTGTTGTTTACGAGCAAATTTCAGGTTCTGGAAGTAAGAAGAAAGGATAGTTCAAGCCCACAGATTATTCTTTCCAGTTAGGATCGAGCCTCCATTTTGACCTGACAACACCCCACCTTTCAGGAATGTTCCACTTTTGCTTCTCGCAGGGCACTGGGCCCAGTCTGATGGTTGCAGAGAGAGTCAAGAGGGCAGGGGGCCAAGTCCACTGACGGATGGGGAGACAGCAGCAGCCGGAATCCCAGGAGTCCCTGAGCTTTGTCTCGGGAGGGACACCCTCCATCCTTGGAGTTTGGTCCTCCCGGGTCTCCCTGGTGGACAGTGCTGGGAGGAAGGGCAGAGGATACAGAACTGTCAGATCTAGGGACGTGCAAGGAAATCTGTTTCTGCTCACTTGCAGCCGCAAAGACTGTTTACCTCCCAGTCTGTGTTTTTCAAGGAAATGGAGACCAGCAGAGGAAAAACGCCCTTCTGAAAACACTTCCACGAATTTATGCCGTTCATCTAGAGAAGCACAATCCTTCAGCGACACCTCTGGGATTTCACGTGGTCAGAATGAGGCTGGCCTGCGTCTGGAACCACAGCCACGTGGGAGGCAGCCTGCTGGATCCGCGCAGGAAGAGCTCTGGCCATGTCACCCTGGGCTCAGCAGAGCCGAGGGGACACGCACGTACATCCCCTGGGACCCCTCGGTAAAATTCGGATCTGTCTCTCATAGGAGGAACGGGCAAGGGAATGCAGTGAGGTGGCATCGAAAGAGTTGGGTCTGATGGCCCAGGGCTGCTAGTACAGGGACGTGCGACCCCGGACAAGACAAGACCCGGAGCTGCTGTGAGCCTCAAGGTCCTGTCGCGAAAGTGGCTGAAAATTTTTCTGCCCCCTCCCAGGGCTATTGTGAAGACCAAATGAGGAAAGGAGTAGAACATGATCATTTCATCGCCTTCCTGAGCAGGGTAGGGCTGCCGCCTGGGGACAGGCATCCACAGGCATCAAGTCCCTTGCTGGATTGGTTCTGTGGGATAAGAATAGTTTCGAGGAAAGCTACTGAACTACTGAATTCCAAGGGCTGATACTTGGAATTCATGGAGCACCTGGGAGTCAAGGGGACTTCCTGGAGACCAGAGGAGAAATCTTGAGCAGTCGGGGCAACAACACACAGGAGGAGGCTTCCAAGGAAGGCTTTCTGGAAGAAGCAGAAGGCCTTGGAAGATAAGAAGATATTGAGACAAGTAGTATTTAGCAATTAGTAGAGACCTCATCTGCCTATGTGTCTAAGTACTATTTAGATAGTGCTGAGTGCTTCGATTGTATTGAGTGCTACATACTCAGTACTTAGATAAGTAGGGCAGACTCTCTAGGTAGGGAGAGTGTTATGAGTAGCTAAGAGGGCCGATTGCCTGCAAAGTGCTTGGAAAAGACCCACTGGATCAGTATGCTGAGTGGAGGAGTACAGAGCAGTGAGTGGGGGGTGGGGGTGAAGAAAGGAGAAGAGAGAAGCAGATGTCAAGGAGTCTTAATGCCAGGATGAGGGGTTGAGAGTCTATATCAACTAGAACTTTTTTAGGAACAGATGATGGAAAAACCAACTCCAACTGGCTTAAGCACAAAAAGGAATGTATTAGTTCATACAACTGAAATGTTCGGGGCTTGGGGCGACTGGGCTTCAGGTAAAGCTTAATCCAGGATCGTCCTGGCCCAGCGCCACTCTCTCGACAGGCCACATGCCTCAGAATCAAGGCTGGTGGCTACCCGTGGGCACTCGGGGAGCTGGCCCCAGGAGAGGGCAGCAAGCATGCCCCACACACTCACCCTGGCAGCAGTGCCGAACGACATAGCAGGGGACCTACTAGGACAGCGTCCCTAGGGCCAGCAGGACACATTGGGCAGGGTGGGGCGAGACCTGCACTCACAGGAGTGGATCCAGCATTTAGGCTGTGGCTCAGTGGCCTCCATGAAGTAGAGAGTTAGCTCAGTCCCCACTCCCCCACACCAGCCCCATGCAATGAGGTTGCTGGGGATGCCTCACTTCTCAGGCCCTGCAAAGCGAGGGGGGATGGGACAGTGTGGAGCTGGAACGACTGCTGAGCCCAGAAGGTTCCTGGCCTCCCCGGGACCCCCGAGGCCAGTGGACTCTATCAGCCCCCTCCCCCACCTTCACATCATCTCTCCCTTTTAATCCAGCCAAAAGCTTTTACCTTTTTTTTTTTCACTCTGCAGTGGAGACTGAGGATTTAGTTCTTTTGCATTTCAAGTGTTTATTCATTTTTTTAACTTAAACCCCTAAAACTAATTCTGGAGCTTCTGTGTGCCACGTGGCCCCCTGAGACCCTGAATCCTTTTCTCGTCCCCATCCTGCCTCATCAGACTAATGTGGTACAATGGGATTTGTATGTGAGTGCATGTTTTTAAAAGGATAAAAAAAAAACCAACAAAAGTGTTTTTGAGATATTAAACTGGTGTTTTTTTTAGTCTTTTAAATTTTGGATGGTTTCCATGGTAACTGGTAAGTTTTGCTTCTTTGTTCTCTCCAATTTTCTAGAGAAGCCAAGGCAGCTCTCGGTAGCTTCTCAAGTAGATTTGGATCAAAGGCCCAGAGTCCAAGCATGGGCGTGGGGGGGCCAGCTGCTGCCCCAGGGCCAAGGAGCTGCCCCCTGGGATCTGGTGACCAGTTGGTAGGACAGCTAGAGCTGGAACAAGGGCTCATGTTGACCCGACTCCCCTTCCCACATTTCCCTAGGGCCTGGGTCTCTTCCCTCGAGGTCCAGGAAGTCCACAGGCACGCTGGAAGGCCAGGGCAGTTCCCTGCAGGTGCAGCAGGCCTGGGAGACGGGATGGAGAACAGGGCATTGGCCTGCCGAGGACTTCCTAGCCCCCCCGCCTTTGGGGAGCCTGTCTGCACGTTTAGACACTTCCCACGACCACCATGGCCTGGGCTTGAGGAGCGCTGTCTTGGGCTCTTGCTCCTGGGAGCCAGGACCGTCACCCTCCCTGTGTCCCTGGGCGCAGCTGGGTCTCCAACCTCAGCCCCCAGGGTCCCCCGAGGAGCCTGGGTAATGGCCGTGCTCAGCAGTCTGGCTGCCAGTGGACCTGTTCTGGGGGTGAACCTCCTTCTTGCTCACCATTCTCTAGCCCAAATCCTCTGAGTCCCCGTTACCGGCATTTCTGCATTTCTCCCCTCATCTTCTAGACCGGTGCTTGTTGAGTGTCACAACCCTGACACACAGGGTTGTGAACCCAGCCAGGGACCCCACAGGGGCAGAGGATTCCCTCAAACAGGGGGATTGGGACTGCTCCCAGGTGCAGACCGCCTTAAGGAGCCCCTGGCGGGATGTTGAAGCACCCCCGGGCCACACACAACACCAGCCCCCAGGCCAAGGGGATAAGGGGCCGGGGCTGCAGAAGCAGCTGTGTCCTGAAGGCCAGGTCCTACCGCCAAGCCTCCCAGCCCCTGGGCCACAGTCCCTGCGGACTCACCACCGGCGGGGACCCACACCCCTCCGCCCCCAGTCTCCCTGGCGCCCGTGTGTGGCAAGCCCCAACCAGAAGCACCCGGCAAGGGGCTGTTCATGCGGTGGGGGCGGGTCAGCCTCCACCCGGGGAACCGGTTTGGACGGAGAAGAGCGGAGATGAGTCTGGGGGCAAGTGGGGAATGAGCTCCTGGCTCCTCCCGGGAAACCCTTCCGGGTGCCTGCGGGGCTGCCCAGCTCCCAGGTGTCAGATCAGGATGCATCCTCCCTCCGTCCCCCCAACACACACCAGGCCTCAAGGTCTCCGAAGCCACCCCCTGGCTGATCTTGAGCGAGCATCGGCCTCGCGCAGAGTGGGGAACCAGTGTGCACACTCCAGGGGTGCTGAGGACGGTGGCCTCAGGATCCCAAGGCCTCCTTGAGGGGAGCTGCCCTTCCTGGCCGCACCCCCGCCGGCCCCCGCGGGCTCCTCTGCTCCAGGTCCCCTCCATTCCAGGCACAGCCCTGGCTCTCTTTTCTGGCTCCTTCCACCCGTGCTCAGCGCCTGCTGGGAGCCTGACCCTGCGCTGGGCTCCGCGAGGGGAAGGCCACGGACACAGCAGTGCTGGCCTCCCTGGGCTCTCACCCTGGGGCGCCTGGGGAGGGGGGCTCAGGGTGGGTGTAAGGTGGGCCTGGGGAGGGTTGAGGTCTAACCAGGCTAAGGCCACACACATCCCACCAGGGAGTCCCTTACAAGGCCTCAGTATGTTTGTCACCTGGCCAGTCAGGGGACACTCTCGCCACCAGAAGCTGGAGAGCGGGCCACAGGATGGGGAGTCCTGACGGGAGCTGGTCCAAGGCAGGCCTTCAGGATGGTCATGGGGCAAGGCTCAAGAAGAAGGCAGGCAGGTCAGGCCATTTTGCCTGAGGGGGCCCTCCCCGCCCAGGAGATAACCAGGGGTCCCAGGCAAGGCATGTCGCCTGTGACTTGCTGGGGTACGAGGTCGCGGCTGGGCCGTCAGGAGGCCCGGGTTCTGCCCTGGTCTCACCACCTTCTCCCTGTGTGACGTTGGTTGGTTCTCCTCCAACATTTGGGACCTAATGCTTCACCTGGCAAGTGAAGAGCCCGGACCGGTTACCCCAGAGTTCTCCCAGCTCCAAAAGCTAGGAAAACCGGATTCGGCCCATCCCGCAGGCCTCTCTCCAAGGAAGACTCTGGAGAAACCCTGGGTGGAGTGGGTTTTTCTCCCTGCAAACGGGTCTGGCAGAGGGAAGAGCGGGGTGGAACGGCGGCCACTTGCCCTGACGCCCAGGCCAGGAAGCCCGCGGGCCCACCCAGAGCCGGTGAGAGTTCAGGATGTGAGTGGGTTTTTCCCTGAAGCCTCTCAGGCCGGAGCCGAGGGAAATATCAGCAAGCTGGCAGTGTGCCACCTGAGTCAGTCCAGCGCTGGCCTCATTTGAGGAAAACTAACTGCAGGAGGTCAGGAACTGCGGTGTTGGGCAGGGTGCACGCATGGGCGCGAAGACGAGTGCCCCGTGTGTGCCTGTTCACAGGTGGGCAACACAGACGTTCATCTGACACGGACCCGATAAGTACCATCACGGCCTTATAAAACGTCAACCACTGGCCCAAACACCCGGTGCCCTCTTGTTGCCTCAGTTCCTCCCGGCCTCCTGACACCGATGAGCCTCCAACTGAAGGGTTCACTTCCAACTCTGCTCCCGCGAAGGAAAGAGAGTGTTCTAGTCGGTGGAGGGAGAAGAGGGCCCTCCCTGTTCCCGTAGGTTGACGGCTGCCCTGTGTGTTTGCACGTGGCTCTAAGAAGGGTTTTATTTGCAATCTCTGCGAGTAAGAGCTTGGTCTCACAGAGAACCTGTCCCTCCCCTTTCCGCAACAGTTTGATAGAAGATGTCCCTGCCCATTATTTAAGAGAAAGGAATCTGAAGTTTGAGGGCAGAGAGCCCGGTTCCCAGCCCAGCTTGCCTCAAATGGTGCTCTGTCTCTGCTGTGGAATATTATTCAGCCATGAAAAGGAACAGAGCACGGATACATGCGACTGTGTAGATGAAACTTTAAAACATTATTCTGAGTGAAAGAAGCCAGGCATGATAGGTCCCACACTGTGTGATACCACTTATCTGAAAGATCCTGAAGCCATAAGTTAGAATGGAGGGGGTTGGAGGAAGGGGGAATGGGAGGCAATTGCTTCACCAGACAGGGTTCTGTAGAGTCCTATAGAGGACGGTCAGGGAAGGATTCTTGAAGAGGAAACATCAAAGCAGAGACACACAGGCTGAGAAGGAGCCAGTCATCCTATGGTGAAGGGACAAGCATGGTGGCCAGCAGTCAATTAAGGTGACTCAGGGGTCAATGACGCTGCCTGGAGGGTCCAAGATGGTCTCACACATTGAGCACCTTGATAGGAAGAGCAGCAGGAAGGCGTGGCCCAGCATCTACCTGCGTCCTCTCCAACATGAAGATCTCAGTGGCTTCCAGAATGTTCCAAGGACAGGATTAGAAAAACCCGGTTTCTTAAGGCCTGAACCCAGAAACTAGCACATCCTTTCTACCATATTCCATTGATCAGGGTGGTCACAGTGCCCACTTTGATTAAAGGGGATGAGACAAAGACCTCCTCACTCAGAGGGAGGAATCGAAAAATTTGACAGACCGTCACTACTGGGAGATATATTTTTAACTACTCACTAGATTTCTTTAATGGTTATAGTTTGTTTTAAATTTTCTACTTCTTCCTCAGTCAGTTCACTTCTCTAAGAAATTGTCCCCTTTACCTAGGTTTTCATATTTACTGGCATCAGAGTTTTATAGCATGCTTTAAAAAAAAAAAATCTCTGGTTTGGGCGCCTGGGGGGCTTAGTTGGTTAAGCAACTGCCTTCAGCTCAGGTCATGATCCTGGAGTCCCGGGATCGAGTCCTGCATCGGGCTCCCTGCTCATCAGGGAGTCTGCTTCTCCCTCTGACCTGCCCCTCTCTCATGCTCTCTCTCTCTCTCTCTCATTCTCTTTCTCAAATAAATAAATAAAATATTTTAGAAATAAAAAAATAACTTAAAAATAAAAATAAAGGGGAGAGGGGGAGGGGCGTTGCAAAAAAAAATAAATAAATAATAAAAATAAATAAATAAATCTCTGGTTTATTTGTGGCTCTGTCTCCCTTTTCACTCCTAACATTTTTTTCATCAGCCCTCCCTGAGATTTCTAGTAACTTTTTTTTACTTGAAATGCCAGAAATTAGCTTTGATTTTAAAACCATAATAGTTACACATTATAGTAAGAGTGAAGTAATAGGGGAAAAAATCAACAAAACAGAAGAGAATACATCATCTGCAATATGAGAAACAGGCTGACATTATCTTTCTGTAATGTTCTACTTCCTCGACTTAAAAAAAATTGTGGTAAAATATGCATAACATAAAGTTACTATTTTAACCATCTTTAAGTGCACAGTTCAGTGGCATTAAGTACAGTCATGTTGCTTTGCAACCATCGCCCCATCCATCTCCAAAGAACTTTTTCATCCTGCAAAACTGGAGCTTTACTCACTTCACAAGGGTTCCCCCTCCTCCCCTCTCTGGCATCCACCCTGGAAGTCTACCTTCTCGGTGAATTGATTACTGTAGGAACCTCATGTTAGTGGAATCACGTAGTATTAGTCCTTTTGTGAATGGCTTCTTTCACTTAGCACAATGTCTTCAAGGTCCACTCATGTTTTAGTGTGTGTCAGCACTTCCTTCCTTTTTAAGACTGAGTAATATTCCATTGTGTGTATATGCCACATTTTGTTTACACACTCTCCCACTGAGGGACACTCGGGTCTCTTCCGCCTTTTAGCTGTTGTCAATAATGTTGCTACAGACATGAGTGTACAAATATCTGCCTGAGTCCCTTCTTTCAATTCTTTGGGGTATATACCCAGAAGTGGGATTGCTAGATCATAGGGTAATTATATTTTTAAGTTCTTACACACTGCCATACCGTTTCTAATTATCTTTTCAGAGAGCCAACTGTATGTCTTTGTTGATCTCTTTGGTATCCTTGTTTTGTGTTTCATTTTGTATTTGGTACCTATGGTTATCTCTGATACTTTCCTTGTGCTCTCTTTGGACTTAGTATGTTCTTTTTCTAACTTAAGTTAGATTTACCTTATTTATTTTTGGCTCTTTTTCTTTTCATTTATGCATTTCTAAGCTGTATCCTACAATTTTTAAATGTAGAATTTTGTTTTCACTCAGTTCTAAACATTTTCTAGATTGTCGTTATGATTTCTCTTAAGACCCATGTGTTATTAGAAATGGACTTTAATTTTCAAAACAAATGGGTATTTTTAAAGCTTTTTTTTTTGTAGGGGCCCCTGGGTGGCTCACTCGATTATGGGTCTGCCTTCAGCTCAGGTCACAATCTCAGGGTCCTGGGAAGAAGCCCCACATTGGGCTTCCTGCTCAGCAGGAAGCCTGCTTCTCCCTCTCCCTCTGCCTGCTGCCCCCTCCCCGCTTATGCTGCGTGTGCGTGCGTGTGTGTGTGTGTGTGTGTATGTGTGTCAAATAAATAAATAAAAATCTTTAAAAATAAAAAAGTTGTGTTATTTTAATTATTTTTCATCCATTGCATTGTTATGAGATAACATGGTCAGTATGCAATAGTTTTTAAATGTTTGTTGAGATTTACTTTATGATCTAATATATAATCAATCTTAATTCTCTATAGCTTCTTCTTATTAATTTCATCGTTAGTATTATTAGTTATTTGTATATTTGTGTTTATAATTACACATTATAAAAGTATAAAAGTTTATTAATTTATTAAGAACTAATTAGTATTTGCAATCTGAAGTCTCTCCTTGCTGGATAAAATGTTCTACATACGCTCGAGATCAAATTTGTGAATTGTGTAGTTCAAACATACTGTTGTCTGCTTGTTCTCTAATTACCGGAAGAAGACTATTGAAAACTCTTTCATGATGGAGTTGTTATTCTTGTCGATTTTTGTTTTATACGTCGTTCTGCTAGGTCTGCATCTGTTCTTACGTATTCAAGTTGGTACATTTATTCATCGGCATGCTGTCTGGCAGTTGTAGTTACTGATGTTTCTTTGAAAAGCCTGCAGAAGCTCCTCCAAAGGTCAAGACTGAGCTCTGTAGGCATCAAACCTGAGAACAAATAATTAGAATACAACCCTCTCCCACTTTCCCTTAATTGGCTGGCTCTCCCAGGAAGAAACGGCAAAAAAAAAAAAAAAATGTATGTTCAGAATTCTTCCCTGGTCACAAGTGGGCAGCCTGAACAGGAAGGCCCAGCAGTTACATGCGGGGCTGAGTTAAAGGATTTGCCCTGTTCGAACAGCTGCATCCAGACCCTGCATTTCCTTCCAGAACCCTTCAAAAAAGATGAGCTTGCTTAAGGGTTAGCCAACCATTGGGTCATTGCCTACTTCTGGAGCCTGGGGACGGGTGTCTGACCTGGATTTGGAATCAGGGCTTGGGAGCCCCGTCGAATGACACGTTCCAGGTGAAGATGGAGCCTGGCAGAGAAGAGGGGAGGCAGGATGTGAGCCGGCGGCTGTAGTTTCCATGGCGTTAGACAAGTCTGGGTCGGGTCCCGCCGAACCAGAAATGAGGGTTCCCAGCTGGGGGCAGTGAGCATTTCTCAAGGGCTCATCAGAATTCCGATAGAACCACAGGGATCCCAGAAGAACAGGAGCAGGCTTCTGCCAGAGATGGAAGGTAACGGTATGTTCCCAGAGAACAAAGAGAGGGCCGAATCACTGACCTCTCCCACCCATGGTCAACTGTCTCTATTCAGATCAACTTTTAAGAAGAATGGGACTGCCATCATTCTCCAGAGAAGACCCAGCCCGCGAGTGCCCAAAGATGCCACAGATCTTCCCGTGTGGGCACACCAAGGGAGAACACAGCAGAAGCTTTTAGGCCTGGCCCCGCTGAGGGCCCAGTAGGCCTGCCCATGAGCTCTGGGGAACAGATACCAAAAGTCTAGACATGGGCAACTCACATCAGGACTTCCAAAGGGATGAGGAGTCAATGCCCAAACAGAAGGTTTGTGTGCTTTTAACAAAGAGAGGAAGTGGCAATTCCCAAGAGCCGGCCTGAGCCGAATCCAGCAAAGGAAACTATAAACCTGGCCTCATTTTCTCCGGTGATAGAGTTCACAACGCATGGAAGAAGGGAGCGCGTAAGCACCTTCTGTGGGCTAGCTGTCCTAGAGGGTTTCCGTCACCTCATCCACTCTTACAGCCACCTTGAGGACGCTGAAGCGCAGAGCTGTCACCTGCCAAGTTGTACCCCTTGGGAAAGCCTGATTTGAATGCAGAAATCTGTTCAAATTCAGAATCTGGGCAAATTTCACTATATTGTGTTGATTCCTCTCAGAGAAGTCTTAAAAAAAAAAAAAAAAAAAAAAAACCGCCACCACCACCACCAACAACAACAAATAAGAAGTAAATATTAAGCCTGAAAATTTAAGGAGTGGTGTATGGAAGCGGAAAAGACCAAAAATCTGCAGCATGGAAACAGGAGTAGACATCCTGTGTTTTCTCTACCAGGCTGACACACAACCAATAAGTAGAAGCTAAAAGAGGGCAACCTATTAAGAAAGTTCTCACACTTAGAACAGCTCAAAAGGAGACGTACCAGATGGCCTTTATTAGGGGATTGGTTAATGAAAGTATGCCATATTGATATAGTGGGCTCATAAAAATTATATCCAAGAATTTAAGTATATGGAGGAATGTCCAGTATACAAAAATGGGAAAAAAAGAGGAGAAAAAATTAGGAATACATGATTCCATTTATATGAAATATCCAGAACAGGTAAATATGGACACACAAAGTGGATTCATGGCTGCCCCAGGTAGGGGAAAGGGAATACAGGAAGAGACTCTGAATGGGTACTTTTGGGGGTGACTAAAATGCTCTAAAATTCGATATTGATGGCCACACAATCTTGGGAATATATTAAAAACCACTAGTGAAAGGGTGAATTATATGGAACATGAATCATATCTTAAGAAAAAAACCATAAGGAACAAAAAGATTATATTACATATGTATATAGTATACAGAATATGTAATTGTGTATAAAAAAGAAAAATGTGCTTAATTTTTTTTAAAGATTTATTTATTTATTTATTTATTTATTTGAGAGAGAGAGAGAGAGCACGAGAGGGGAGAAGGTCAGAGGGAGAAGCAGACTCCCCACGGAGCCGGGAGTCCGATGTGGGACTCGATGCTGAGACTCCGGGATCATGACCTGAGCCGAAGGCGGTCGCTCAACCAACTGAGCCACCCAGGCGCCCTGTGCTTAATTTTTTAAAACCAAACCTACAGATCCCAGTTCTGTGACTTATATCTCTGCATTTATATGGTGAGAAAAAATTCTGGAGGCTCCTGGGTGGCTCAGAGGGTTAAAGCCTCTGCCTTCAGCTCAGGTCATGATCTCAGGGTCCTGGGATTGAGCCCCACGGGCTCTCTGCACAGCAGGGAGCCTGCTTCCCACCCCACCTCTGCTTGCCTGTCTGCCTACTTGTGATCTCTCTCTGTCAAAATAAAATTAAAAAAAAAAAGTCCTGTTAGGAAATACTAAGAGTTAACTATGTTTTACAGGATAGTGGGGTCATTTGATATTACAGATTTTATACAATGAACATTTACTTTTAGAATCAGAAACACAAGCTTCCTGTCATGGTACATATTCCCCAAAATTTGAGAATCACCAGATAAGGATATTTGCACTGAGAGTTTGACCTACAATGTATGATATAGTCCTTTTTTCTTTTTTTTTTAATAGGCTCCATGCCGGGCTTAGACCCCAGTGTGGGGCTTGAACTCACAACCCCAAGATCAGAACCTGAGCCAAGATCAAGAGTCAGATGCTTAACTGACTGAGCCACCCAGGCGCCCCCGATCTAGTCCTTTTAACTAAAGTATTATTTTACAATTACTTTTTCATTTATTTTCTATTTTCTTTTTATAATCTATTATCTCAAATCTTGCCTCTGGTACCAATCTCTGTGGGGAAGGGTGGGGGGGACTTCTTTTACTATAAAACACAGTAATTAAAAAAAAAGTCACAACTTGAAGGGTATGCTAAGACCCAACGAGGGGAAGGAAATTCGTTTAAAAGCAAACCGTCCACGTTTAGATGCAGCCAGGGTAGAAAGATGATGTAACAAAATTTAAGAAATTGTCTTACTAGTGGAAGAACCTCCAGATTTCTCCCTTTCATCTTTGTAGAAGTGAAAATAAAACTTTAAAATGAGACATTTCAAGTGCTCTGTGAGTGTTAAATACACACTCACTCCAAAGGTTGCTGACACGCAGACAGAACGTAATTCTTGTGATGAAAGCGGCCACTTTTTTTCAAGCCCCCACCTTCCCCGTTCGGGAATTGTCAATGGGATCTCTGCCCTCCTCGGCTCTCCAGCGGGGTTCTGAAGCCGGAGCTGACTCCTCCCGCTCCCGGGCAGAGGGCTGAGGCCTGTAGGAGAGGAGCTCTGAGCTATAAAAAAACGTTCAAGTTTTATTTCCTTCTAAGGCGTCCTGAGTCACTGGGTGCTCCAGCCCCCAGTGCCCAGGGACGTTCAGCTCCAATCGGAAATGTGTGTGTGTCTGTGTTTCCTGAGCCCAAGCTGCTGAAAATCCAAGATGACGTTGCCACTTGGACTGAATCCCCTGCAAGCAGAGTGGGAGCTTCCTATTTCCGTCCTGGGAGGAGGATGGAAGTCACTTAATGATCAGTTTCTCTGACCCACGTTCCAGTATTACATCACAGTCTAACAGCAAGCTTACCCTCCGCTCCACTCCCAACGCGGAGCTGCTGACACTTTAAAAATCCCATTTGTCACCTCAAAGCATACAGCACGCCCACACTATTTTGCCTCCCACCCTTGAGGCTGCAATTTTTTTTTTTTTAGGTTTTATTTTTCATTTATTTGAGTGCATGCAAGAGAGAGCACGAGCAGGGGGAGGGGCAGAGGGAGAGGGAGAAGCAGACTCCCTGCTGAGCGGGGAGCTGATGCAGGGGCTGGATCCCAGGACCCCCGGGATCATGACCAAGCTGAGGGCAGCCCCTTAACCAACTGAGCCCCCCACACGCCCCTGGCTGCAATTTCAATGTAAACAAGTGATGCCAAGCTGGGTTGGTCAGTAGCCCAGAAAGCCACTTAGTCCAATAATCTTATTTTACCAGGAAAACTGAGGCCCAGAGAAGCAAAGTGCCTGCCCATAGCTACAGAGGGACAAAACCAAAACTAAGACCCAGGCCGAAAATGTCAGGGCAGAGGGTTCTCTCCCCTCGGCAGTATCCTCATCCTTTAATTCAGCTCCTATATACAGGAGGAGCCAAATGTTCCCTGCAAGCGGGGCTCAAGCCTTCTGATCAAAGCAGCAGCTCTCCCTGTCATCTTGCCCCTTCTTTTCAGCCCTCTCGCTGCTTTTGTATAGAAAGAAACAGGCAAGGCAGCCTGGAAAAGATCCTTCTGGAAACAGAGGCGGCCTTTCCTGCTGCAGAGCTTTGTCTAGGATCAGGGTCTGGACGGGGACTGATTAAGGGGAAGGTTTCAACCCCAGGGCTGGCAAGTTGCCTCCTGGAAAGTTGCCCTGCTCTTGACACAGGGAGAGGTATGTGCCATGTAATTTAAAATTCCTGCCCCATTTTTAAAGTGCCTTTCTTCATGCCATTCCTAAAGACCCTTGGGATTAACACCGAGGTCCATCTTTTTATGGCGTGTGTTTCCCCTCGTAGGGCCCGCACAGATCCGGTAACGGGCCACAAGATCGTGCTCAAATGTCGGCTATGATCACCTGAGCTGAAAACTAGAGCAAAGCTGTCGTGGGCCGTGTCCGTGTTTGTGGCCACTCGTGCTCACCTACTGCCCTACGATAGCCTGGGTGGCATTACGTCTGGGGGCAGGTGTACCTTGTTCATCGAGCAGAAGGGACTGGCGGATACACAAGGCTAAAAACCTACACAGTTCGCAGTTAGAGATGAAAGGCTGCAGAAATGTTTATTGAATACAGTGCCAGGTTTATAAATAAAACTTATTTACAATTTCCATAGAGTTGGTCCCCCATCAGAGAGGTGGTTAAATCTCCAAACAGTTTATCTCAAGATTTACAGAAAACGTTCAAGTACATCTCCTTTTCCAATTGCCACGGTGAAGGGTAACTTCTGTTATCAGAACTACCGACGGGTTTAAGGAACCTCGGAAGAGCTGGAGAAAGAACTCACGGTCCACCCATGCTGCTACCTTCTTACTCCAAGGGATACGGACAGCAAAGGTTTCTGTCTCCTACAAGACAACTTCGAGGGATTGGAAAGAAAGGAAAATACTAACTTCCAGCTGAAGGGGATAGGTTAAGACACGTTCGTGGAATCTCGTCACTGCCGAAAAGGGGAATGTAGTTTTGGATATACAGTAATCAATTCAAATGTTTAAAATTGAGTGAACAGAAGAGCAGACTTTTGACCCAATTTACATTCTTTGTTGAGGAAGAAGTTCCCAGTATGCTGCGGGGCTGGTAAATACGCGGCTAGGCTGACGGGCCACAGCGGCACTCGGGAGGCCTACTGGATGGCCACTCGTCACGACACAGGTTACAGGTAAGAGTCAGACATGCATTTATAAAGAGAATATAAAAATATGTACAGTAGCTAATTTTCAATGTGTTTAAGTTGCCGAAAGACACCAATTAAAGTGTGCAAAAATTCGTTTGTCTAAAAATCAGAAAAAGCCTTCCTTGGCAAGAGTGCGTCAAGAGCCCATCTGAAACATCGAGACGCATTTGCCTTGCCCAACACCTACCCCCGACAGATGGAGAACAAAACTATGAAAGTGTTTGCCAAGGACTCAGCAGTTTCTAACGGCAAGTCTCAGGCTCAAGCGGGATGCCAGTTAAACTAGTCACTTTATATATATAAATATATGTATATATTTATAGAGCAGTTAGAAGTAAGGGCAAGAGTTCACAGGGAGGTGCTAACCAACTTTAAGGGTATGGACCCAACACCCAGCTACTCCCTCTCACAAACACAGGCAGCCTGCAAACACCAGACCTGGGCTGGTCTTCCCCTCAGGAGCCGCAGGGAAACGGCTCCGGGGGACAGGGCTGCCCTCTGCACCAAGCTGGGACTCAGCACTCCCCGTTGGGGGAAAGGCTTCGCTTCCCATACAGGATGCTGGCCAAGTTAGGAATCTGGTTTTTTCAAAAGCAGTCTTTTCGGAAGGACCGTGGGACCACGAAAATGGAGCCCACCCAGCTTCTAGAAAGACTTGACAGAAGAGTTAAGACAGAAGGCAAAGTTTTAAAAAGTTAAATTACCCCCAACTCTCTTCAAAACTACCGAGACGCCATCAGACACAGGCCTGAGATGGGTCAACACGTGGCCTCCAGAAAAGAAACATCCAGGAGCCCCCGGTCCTCCCTCTCTCACCTGAAGAACCTCCAAGGTGTTCCTTCCAGATTCGGGGAATTCCCAAAGTCCCCTCCAGCTCCGAGTCTCTTCTACAACCACCCAGTCTAAGGACCAACGGCAGGAGGAAATGGGCGGGCTCCTCTCCACCGCTCTGACCTGTCCCTCTGGCAGGAAATCTAACAAGCTGCAAAATGCCAGAAACACAGGGAGTAGGAGAGGGAGAAGCCAAGGGTCTCTACAGATCGGCCCCGAACGCACCCATCTGACTGCCTCACTAGCAGCCTGCCGCGGTTCCCTGGCAAATTAAAACCTCCCACGGACACACTCTAAAACCCAACTCTCCTTCCTGGGGAGGTACCAAATGCACATCCAGCCTGCATTTCGGAAGAGTTCCGCACCAGATGCAATATTCCTTTAAAGGGGTTTTTAAAGCACATCAATCCCACTGCAAAGACCAGTCCCAGCATCTCAGTTTTGGTTACAGGTTTATAATTAGACACAAAATCCCCTCCAGGCTGGAGTTTTACTTTCAAGCTGGAGGCTAGCATTAGTTCTACTTGGGGGAGGGGGGGAGGCAGGAGCGGGGAAAGCAAAGTCAAGTCAACTTTGGGGGGTGGGGAGGAAAAGGAAAAGGTTGAGGAAGGTTATCATCATAAATTAAAAATCATGAATCAAAGGTGACCGGTAGTGTCTTTTAGGCAGAAAAGACTGGCTTAGAAGGGACTACTGCTTCTACCACACAGCAAGGATTGAATTACAGACAGACACACTAAATCATGTCTCTTTGCACAGATGGTCTCAAGTAGTTACATAAAACAGGTAATCAGCAGCACGATTGAGAAGAACCCCTAAGTACATGCTTGAGAAAAAGTGGGTTTTTTTTTCCTTCATTAAAGAGCGCCACTGCCTGAATTATCATTAACCAGGGTTCACTCCCCACCCCCCACCCTCCACCCCCCAGTGAAAATACAAGTAGACCTACATGTCCGGAGATAGGATGAAGCAATTGCTATCTGCCCAGTTTTAGGCAAGGTCTCAGGCTCAGAGGTTGGTGCTAGGACGTCAGGAGGGAGGGAGGGCAGGAGGGCAAGAAGCCCAATGCTGGGCTGTGGGCTTTTAAAGGTACTGACCTCTCCTCCGACTGCCTTGTCCCCGTTGAGATCTCAGCTTTACAAAGCATTTAACACCACTTTTAAGTTAATGGTCTTTTTTTTATTGGAAAAAAAAAAAAAAAAGACTAGCATTTACAACTTGGAATGGACGTAAATTGTAATTCCTTGATCAGCAATGTTGATGCTTGTGCTGAAGTCCACAGCCCCAGCCTACTCTGCTGGCTCCAAGTCATGGTTCAGGAAGTTTTAAAAACAGAGAGTCCAAAGATGCTCCCTTGGTAAAGGTTTTTCTTTTTTCTTTTTTTTTTTTTAAATTTGTGTGAATGGTGACAGCCCGATACCCATTTCGCTCTAGGACAACACGGACAAAGCTAAACCAACCCACGTGGCAGGCCACCCGGCTGAGTGTCTCGGTCACCATGGGTGGGGGCACCCAGAGGTGCGAGAGGGCCGTCCTGCTACGTGGGGCTACGTCTAGACAGTCTATCCTTCACCCATTTCTCTGCACAGCATCCTGAGGTAAACCAATTTAAAAATGTTTGTTTTCAGTAAACCAGCGATGACAATTTATACTAACAAATTGAACTAGAACCCAGTTGAAGAAGTTTTAAATTTGTTTTTTCATTTTTCGTTTTTAATACAAATGCCTGACTATGCTCCATTGTCAAGCTGCATGCATGAAAAACTGGCCAGCCCGGTGTATTAATCATGACAGATGGAACTGCGAGGAGTCCACTAGGTGCTTCCTTATCATTAAGGTAGTACAAGTATTTATATCGTAAAACTGATGTGTAGCTTGATCTTTAGGGGACAGGACCACCAACCAATACATGCAGATTTTGTGTGTGTGGACAGAAGGTACTTTTGACATTCAGTTTTGCTATATAGAAACAGAATGAGTAAATGAACTTTTTTTTTTTTTTTTTGCAAGAGGTAAGTAAAAGATTCAATTTGATTCTTCTAGAAGGGGGGAAAGGAGTTGAAAGTAGGCCTTCATTTTGCAGTCATCATCTGTACGAACTCTGAAAAGACAAACAATCATAACTTTTGGTTATCTTCAAAAGCAGCTTGGATGAACACAACATCTCTACTCCGCGTAAAGAAAATAAATAAAAATCAGTGTCTCATGAAGCAGTTTAACTTGTTTCTAGGTGCCAAAGGGAGGACTATGAAAAACTAAGCTAAAGAGGCCGAGGCAGTGTTTTTACCTTCATAGTTGACTTGCCCATCTCCATCGATATCTGCTTCTCTGATCATTTCATCTACTTCTTCATCTGTTAGTTTCTCCCCTAAGTTGGTCATGACATGACGGAGCTCGGCCGCACTGATGTAACCATTGCCATCCTGTGAACGGTAAGCAGGGGCTACTGAGGGCGGTGCGGGGGGCTTCTCACCGGGCACAGGTCCCCCAGCTCTGGTTCCCCACCAACCCACCAAGTGCGTGCCCTCGGCGAGCACCGAAAATGCAGGGGGGCTCGGCAACGCTAACAAACTGAAAGCAGCAATTGAGAAGCTGGGTTCAGAATTCCCCACTGCTTATTATGCTCGCCCTCCGCAGTTTAAGGTTGCTGCAGCTAAGTCGGCTTATTTCAAAGGGAGATCACCACAGAGGCCCAGGCAATTCCGTTTAAGTGTTCTAAGTATTTCAGAAACGTTAGCAAAGCAGCCTGTCTCCAAGGACGGGCTGCAACTCAGACACAGGATTACCTTGTCGAAGACTCGGAATGCCTCGCGAATTTCTTCTTCGCTGTCTGTATCTTTCATTTTTCTAGCCATCATAGTCAAAAATTCTGGGAAGTCAATGGTGCCGTTACCTCAAATGAGAAAACAAAAGTTCGCATAAAACAAATGCGCCAGCGATGCTCCCCAGCAGAGAATGGTTAAGACTCACTTGGACAAACGGGCGAGTTATTTATTTTACGAGGTTAAACCATGTGTCAGTCTCAACTGTTCAAGGACTTTGCAGGGCAGTTTCACACAATTTATGTAATGCAAACTAGTCAGCAGGGTCCAGGAGAGGACTTCAGAACGAAAAGGAAATTGCACGTGTGGGCTCCTGACTGCTGAAGGTGGCTGTGCAGTTCAAAAGAAGGCCCACAGCACCCTTCCATTCCTGCCAGAAGCCCTCCAGACTGTCCCCCCCACCCCGGGTGAGGGTGAGCCCCCGGCCCTACTTCTGCCTTGGCTTGTAACGCTGGTCAGGGCCCAGAACCGGCCCGCCAGTACAACAAAATGTTTTCACGGGAGAAAAGGATTATGGGAGGGGGCAAAAACAGACTTTCTTATGCCGCGGACCACAAAGTATCCCACGGTCTTCTCTAGAAGGCGTTTCCTGGCCACATTCTGATGATAAGTCACCTAATCATTTTTTTCTCTAACTCAGGATCTTTGTTTCCCCAGTAAGGGCAAGGCTCAGCAGTGTTTTCATAGCTCAGCCCACTACCACTCAGGGAGCCAGGTCGGAAGAGCCTGGCCTATAGCCACTGTTCTAAGTAACTTTCCCGTAAAGCTAGGAGTTGGAGAGCACCCCCCAAAGACAATTAACAGCATGACTTGGATTAAACGGAAACAAAATTAAAAGAAAAAAGCCTTAGGTGAAATTACTCGTTTTCACCAGAACCTTTAAATCAAAATGATGATGTAGAAATCCCTTTGGCCTCCAAAATTTTAAAGGCTCCAAAAACTTAAATCATAAATGATATTCATGCAAGACGAAGTAAGTTATTCGAAGTACTATCTCATAACCATGCAGAGAGGACATCCTTAGGCATTATTTATTCATTACTAGATTCTGTAGCCTGAGACAATTTCTCCTTCCTTGTTCCATACAATCTAAAGGCCTAATACACTTTGCCAGTCCCTAAGCACCATTTCCCAGGGTTTACATAAAACAGGGTGGCCACCCCATGTTCCCAGATGGCCAATCATCTTAGCAGTCAAACGAGAGGGAATTATGAAAACGCGTTTCAAAGTAGCTTGAATGGGCTGGAACCACTTGTTAAAGAGCTCACCCAAAACCCCTGCTTCTCAATGTACATGACCAAATTTCATTCTTCTTTATCACCTTATAATACCGTATTTGTTTAAATGGTAACTCTCAAGCCAGTCACCCAGAAAGTAGTCTAGAGTCAAACTGCTTATTATTAGCTCATTTTAAAAAAATTTCCCATGTTCTAGAATGTTATATATTACCTGCATATACATGGTTCCCAAAAGGACAGTTTTTTGAGAGGGGAATGCTCAAACACTGCTTCCTGAGAGAAGTGAGCAATAAAAGGCCTACTGTCCACTGTTCCGGAGTCCGGCAGAATTGGAGACCAACTGGTGGGCCCGTTACAAGGGGTCCTGCTTGTTCCTTCTTGCTCTGCACTTTATTCATCTTACCCTCTCAGGTTCTACAATCTGCTCCCTACAGTCATCGAGCACTCCATGTCTAAGCCTTGTATGATCCTCAAACGTCTCTGTAATAAACACATCTACAGCTTATGCTGTACTCGATTCTACACTCGTGTCTAAGAATGCTCTCCTCCCACTTCACTTCCCACTCTTCTTGGAGACCGTCAGCTTTTAGAAAACGTCTATGGCTGGGGTGCCTGGGTGGCTCAGTGTGTTAAAGCCTCTGCCTTCGGCCCTGGTCATGATCTCAGGGTCCTGGGATCGAGCCCCACATCGGGCTCTCTGCTCAGCGGGGAGCCTGCTTACCCCTCTCTCTCTACCTGCCTCTCTGCCTACTTGTGATCTCTATCTCTGTCAAATAAATAAATAAAATCTTTAAAAAAAAAAAAAAAGAAAAGGTCTACGGCTTTTTATTTTTACTTCCCCAAAGGACACAGTGGAGACTCATGGGCCAGTTGATAAAAAAGACTGAGCTGTAGGTCACGGCAAGTAGAAAAGAACAATACGCCGATCGGATCCAGGAAATGTTCTAGACAGTGAGCACAGCCAAAGGCAGGCCCATAATCTTCTATTTCAATTGTCAACGGCCGTCAGGCAACCACCGAAAGGATTGCTGCGCATTTGCTTTTGCTCTGGGGACCTGAAAGACAATCTTGTGACAGGTCTGAACTTGAATTACACAACACTGGCACTCATTCATAGGTCTAAGCCCTCACCGTCAGCATCCACTTCGTTGATCATATCCTGCAATTCGGCTTCTGTTGGGTTCTGACCCAGTGACCTCATGACAGTTCCAAGTTCCTTTGTTGTGATGGTACCGTCGCCATCTTTGTCAAATAGGGAGAAAGCTTCCTTGAACTCTGAAAACAGAAGTTTACCCTTTAGAATGAATGTCTTTACCCAACCCAGCCACAGAGCACACACTTCCCTGGGGCTTGCCAGAGCAAACTGTCCGATTCTGCAAATTACCAGAAACTGCCTCGTCTTTATCTCCCGAAATAAAGACCACAATAGTCCTACTGGACTGCCTTCATTCAGCAGTCCATAAGGCAGACACTGCTCCTGGTAACCGGCTCCATAAAACCACACGGTAGGTACTCTCACATTTTTAAAGAAAACTCAGCTGAAACACACTCAAATTAGTCCTCAGTCCAATCTGACGAGGGAAGATTGGTCCACGTGGTCCCCTGAGGCCCCTTCTAGTTCAACTGCTACAGCCACAGGAACACCGTTCACAGCGGCACGAAGGGGACACTAGAAATGCACACCCCAGGTCACCAGAGTGTTCTCTCTGTACAGCACTTACTTCAAAGGCATCCCAGGTTTCCTAAAGAGAAATCATCTCAAGAGTCCTCCAAGGAATACTAAAAGCTAGAATCTACACTAACTCCCTTTCCAATTATTATAGTGGTCCTAATCCTCATTTCCACCCATTCCCGTGTATTTTCAAACAGCAAGCACGAGCCTTCATGGTGAAGTACGAAAAGACTTGTGGCCTAAGAATTCTGAACTCCATCTGTGAGCTGCGGGCTCCGGGCACGCCCATGACATGCAAAGCCGTGACCCGCATGAGGCAGGCCAACACTCCCGAGTGAAACAAGGGTTCCTGGCTCCACTTCCTTTCACACTGCCTCTGAAACACTGGCAAGGAATTAACACCTGACCTCAATATTTCTGCTTCTTGCTCTCGTTTAAATAAATTCTTAGAAAACGGCTCAAATTATAGCCGGGGGGGGGGGGGCGTCAGAGAAGTCATCCGAATGGAGTCGTGCCCAGTTCTGGCCTAATGGGACTCCCTGAAGTCATCAACTTACCAGCAATCTGTTCTTCGGTCAGCTGATCAGCCTACATAAAGAAAGAAGAGGTTATACCTCAGTGCACAAGTGGTGATGGAGAGCAACAGAGTTTTCTCAATTACACTTTTGATACTGACCTTTCAAAAATCACTCTTTAAAAAAAAAAGCCAACCACGTGAAACTGTTAGCCATTTAAATGAAAACAATGAGAATAAAGGAAACACTTTCTGCTATTTTAAAAAACAAAGGATGACAAAGAAGTGACATTTCACTTCAGGTTTTCTTTGCTGAGCCCATGGCTGTGTGCTCTGAGGTCTAAGGAGGAAGGGTCAGTTCATAATTTGAAAAATGGCACCTCTAGTGGCAAAAGGCCCCACCACATCAGAGGCAGCAGCCAGCTCAGAGAAAGAAGAGCGCCACCTACTGCGCCAGGGACACCGCAGTCCCCCCTTCCATCCGAGGATCCCAGCCTGACGCTGCTGTCACCACCGCCAGGATCACGGCCAGGGGCAGGCTTTCAGCGCACCTTGCGCATTGCTGCGGGCGCTCCACAATCTCCAAATAGGCGTTACATAATGGCATTGGGTTGGATTAACAGGCTTTCGTATCTATTTTATGAGATACAATTAAGTGGAAAATATAAATATACTACAACGGGTTACCCCCACCAACTGCATTTCCACGCAATAAATGCTTTTCCATTTAAATTAGGCAGTTATTTATTAAAAGCCTCCATTTATAATGGCTGATGCCCTCAGTCAAATTACCTTTGATAAAGCCAGAGAAAAAATGCAACCATCCTACTACTGAGCTGTTACAAAACTGCAAACATGAAGTACCCACAGAGGTACAAAATAATTATGAGACTCTACCATGTCTTTTCTGGAAAAAGAGCAACTAACTTTGCTAGTACATATTCACTCTACCAATTTTCAGTATGACACAAGAGCTGCTTCTAATAAACCCACTTTACTCAGGCAGTAATGGCCATGCAGGTAATTCGCACTTGTTTTGTCTGGTCTCTGCAACACAGAACCAGAGGGGGGTGGGGGGGGTGCTTCAAGAATGCCAGGAGAGCTAGTATGTATTTTTATTTTACTGAAGGACTCCTAAGGAAGCCAGTTACAAAGTAAGTCCTAATAGAAAGCTAACCACTGGGACACCTGGGTGGCTCAGTGGGTTAAAGCCTCTGCCTTCCGCTCAGGGGCTTTCTGTTCAGCGGGGAGCCTGCTTCCCCCTCTCTCTCTGCCTGCCTCTCTGCCTACTTGTGATCTCTCTCTGTCAAATAAATAAATAAAATCTTTAGAAAAAAAGAAAGAAAGCAAGCTAACCACGTTATGTTTACACTAATCTTAAATGAAAACTTTCCCAATAGGTTTGGTGTTCCAATATATTGATTTGGGGAAAACTTATTTTTTCAAATTAGAATTGGGTCTTCCTTCCTTCCTTTCTACCCCAGTCACCGGAAGGCGGTTTTCTTTATACCGAATGAAGGAGACACGATGATTTACGTAATGCCAGGACAACATCTGTCTTTGTACCACAGGAAGCCCTGCCACACCTCACACGAGAAACTGTCACCTTACCAGGGAGAACAGTCCCACCTCACCACAAAACTCACTTGATTAGAGGGCTTTCCGAGAGCATCAACCTTCCTCGACAAATTAATACCCACCCCCCAAATCGCTCTGATCTAAAGGGCAAAGGTGCTCTGAACCTGTCGGGAGCCATCTCCCCATCCCAAGCCAGAAAGCGCTGTGGGTGATGTCAGCCCAGCCCGCCTAGGAAGGAAGGGGGCTGTAGAAAACACACCCAGCGAGACGCACAGGCGCATCTGGCAATCTAGAGGCTGCAGAGAAAGCGGAAACGTGGAGGGCATCTCCCAGCGGACTGCAAAGTGGCGAGGGGCCAGGCAAGGGTGCGTGCCCCTAAAGCAGGCGGGATGCGGAGGAACGAGGGAGCCCCAGGGCTAGGGCACCGCCCTTCCCTGTCCAGGACCACCCCCCACTCCCACCCCCTCTCGGGGACCGCGCGGCGAGAGGGGGCCAAGCCCGCCCCGCGCCTCCCACCCGCTTCTGCTCCCCCAGGCGGCGAGCCGCACCGCCGCCTCCTCCCGGAGCAGAAACTTTGCGTCTCTAATGGAAACCGAGCCGCGCGCCAGCTCCCTCCTCCCCCGCCCCCCCCCCGCCCCAATTAGCTCGAGCCGAGTGCCTCCCTCGGGAAGGGACCTCCGGAGTACAGAGGATCACGCACGCCTTCACTGCCGCACTGGGTGGGGGGCTGCAGGGGTGCGAAACAAGGGGACACGAGCCGCGGCAACACGGCGGGGCCCCGCCCGGGCGCAGGGCGGCCGGCCCGCCGCTTCCGCCCTCTCCGCCCCCCACCCCTCGCCTTCCTGCCCCCACCCCACCCTTCCCCGGCTCCTTCCTTCCCAGCCCACGCCCGCGCCGCGCCCCCCGGGAGGGAGGAGGGAGAGCTGCTGAGCCAAGGCGCCCAGCGGGGTCGTCGAGTGGGGGAGGAGGTGGAGGCGGACTGCGCCCCCCACGCCCGGGCCGAAGCAATGTGCGCCACCAGCCAGGTCGGGCCCATTCATTCTCCGCAGCCAGCCCGACCCGCCGCCTCCGCGCCTAGGGTGGAGGTGGGGGGGAGGTCGAGGGGGGTATCGAGTGCCCGGACCCGCCCGGCTCCCCCGCCCCCCGGGGCCCCGGCCCAAGCGCAGCGCTGCGGGAAGCCCGGGTGCGGCGCGCAGGATGCAGTGATGCGGGGCTGGGGGAGGGGGGTGGATGCGGAAGGCCCCGGTGCAGCTGCGGCCGGAGCCCCTGCCCGCGGACAGCCCACGGCCAAGTCCAGCTCCAAGAGGGACCAACATTTAAATAAGAAACCCCGGGCGAGCAAAGCGAAATGCAAATCCAAAAGGCGTCTTTTTTAACTGCAGCTGCTGCGTAACACCCGGAAAAGAGGAAAGCCCCCCCCACCGAAAAAAGGGGGGTGCTGAACTCAAAATTTGGGAAGAAATCATGGGCAGACAGCTGCTACGCCGCCGTTTACCACTCCCGACCTACCATGGTGCGAGCGAAGGGAAGAAGAGCAGAGGGAGAGAGGGTGGCTGCACCAGCGCAGGGGCTGTGATGGCGGGGGTGCCTCCGCTGCTGCTGCTGCTGCTGCTGCTGCTGCTAAGGCGCGATGTGCGCTCAGCGATGTGCCGCTGCCGCTGCCGCCGCCCGACTGCGAGTAACGGCGCCGCACCCGCGAGGCTCCCAGCACCACTGCCGAAGTGCGGGTCTGCGCCCCGCGGTATATATACGGTGCTCCGTATCCCTCCGCCACGGCCGCTGCCGGCTCGCTCCGAGCGGCGCTGGGAGGGCCGGGCCTCGCCCGGTTGGCCCCGCCCCCGGCGCGCCCCGCCTCCCGCCTCCCCGGCGCGCCCGCTGCTGGCCCAGCCTGGGGGCCCGGGACGCTAAGGGTCCGGAGAGAGGCGAGAGGTCGTGGGGCTGGGGCCGAGGCCGGAGCAGGTGGGGCGAGGAATTCCCGGAGACTCCCATCTGGCGCTGGTACTAAGGCAGAGTGCCTCCACAGCCCCGACCTGGGGCGGCCCTGGACGTGAGAAGCTATCCGCCTCTCATCCCAGCCCCACCTCCACCTGTGGGACATCCCCCCCTCCGCCCCAGACCTCACATCTTTTACGCCTTCTCCTGGGTCGGCCGTGTTCCCCAGGCCCCGCGCCTCGGGGTCCCCAGCTGTCCTCCTTCCGTTTCAGGAGGTCCTGGGGCAGGGGGCGGCCGCAGGGGCTGGGGACAGAGGAATTGACTGCACACCTTCCTCTGCCTTGGGGAGGGTCTGGAAGGGGCATGGCAGTTTTCCTCGCGCAAGAAATTGGTCAGATGTTTTTTTCTTTTAAAAATTTGAAGCAATTTCTGAAACATTACATAGGCTGAGTTACTAAGTCTATATCATGCTCATATGCTTAATCAGTATTCTTTTAATGTTTTCACGTTTCCACTGAATATTTTGTATGCCTGAATAATATTTCTCCCTTAACTGTTTTGTTTCCTACGAAAAATACTATCAATCCTGGCTCTGGTCTTAACTGAAATTAATGTACCCGTGTGAATCTTCCATAGACCTTAAAACCCATGCTTTGATTTTTGTTTTTTTCTTAATTTTCCCGGTTCTGAGAAGGATCAGATCTTCATTCATAAAAACAAAGAAGGAAAAAATAGGCACTTAGAATCCCCTAGATTAGAGCTAGAACAAATAGCAAATTGTCTCTACAATGGAGCTAAATTATATTTTAATGTACAATTTTGTTTCTGTTCCTCTCTTTAAAATATTTTGTCTTTAATAAATGCTTTCAGTTTTTCTGTAAACTAGAAAAAGGGCAGTTATTAATTTGAAATAAGAACTTGTAAAAATCTTGACAAAATGCTGCAGTTAGTTTTCTTGCCAAGGCAGCACAGAGAATTTGATCTTTTGTTTACAGGGCCTGGGCAACAGTTGCAATTTATCATTGGTTTACTCTTTCAGAGAATGTGCAAAGTGTTTAATTGACAAACTCTGCTAGAAAGGGCTTCCCTTGGTAACTTTTGTTTTTGGCTTTGACAACATTTGCAGAAAGATGTTTTTTAAAAAGGAAAAATGTTCAGGCACATTGCAGATGCCACACGACTTCTGGGATAACCTCTGTGGAACTGTTCTTACTGCTGTTCCTTCTGAAATGCTGCAGAAAGAGTGAACCTGCCTTTCAGTTTGAAGAGAGGCTGCAGCAGCAAGCCAGGGAATGGTGTTGCCTTCTCTCTGCAGATTAAAAAGACATTATTTACTTCATAAATCTGCCAGTCATCATTATCTCGTCCTCCTCCTCTTCCTCTTCTTCATCTCGTGCTTGCTTGTGGCAGGAAACCTGAGTGGGAGAGTTGGAAATAAGGAAATAGAGGGAAAGGGACTAATTGGAAATCAACTTAAAGAATATTCAATAATCTGGTGAGTTACAAGTCTAAATGGCCAAATACATCTTAAAACTGCTTCATTTCTAAAGGAATTTGTATTCTTTTATCAGGCTTTTCATATAGTACTTAGTGAAATACATTTTAAAATACCGTACACATTGTATAAGTAAGGGGAAATAATGACCTGGAAATGAATTGTGTTTATTAAGGATTCATTAGCTTCTGCCTTCCATTCCTTATAATTATTTTGGTTAAATTGCTATAATCCATGATTTTGAAAATAATATTTCTCCCCATCATTTAACCAATTTCACTCAGATAAAAAACTTTGAAACTTTTTCATGACATTACTTGCTAAAAATGGTATATTTTAGAATCATATAACTCATATAATCATATAATTCATAATTCTGATTCTTCATATGGTTTTACTAGCTTAAGTCCTCTTTTGGTAATTCTTTAATGTACCAAAGTACATCTCACCTTTCAACTGCTGGGTTTGTAGTTAGGTCATGCTTTAGTTTTTTGGCTAGTTTGACACACTGAAATATGAGAAGGTCAGTGACTTGCCCAAGATCTTACTGTGAGTCAAAGATGGAGCAGAAAACAGAGTATGGGCCCTTGCGTGGGGCTCTAATGTTAGATTATATATTAGTGAAATCAATATCCGAAAACTTTAAACACACAATGTGAAGGATTTGCCTATTTTATGAAGCAGATTCTTCTACCTAGTTGATCACCAGGCTTTCATTGAAGCCAAATAGACTCTTTTTTTATTATTTAAATTCAATGAATTAACATATAATGTATTATTAGTTTCAGAGGTAGAGGTCAGTGATTCATCAGTATTATATAACACCCAGTGGTCATTCCATCACGTGCCCTCCTTAATGTCCATCACCCAGTTACTCCATCCCCCCACCCACTTCCCCTCCAGCAACCCTCAGTTTGTTTCCTGTGACTAAGAGTATCTTATGGTTTGATTAAATTCTTTTTTTAATAATAATATTTTTATACTTGATCTTAGTCAAAAAGCTGAGAAGCTATTTTATCATAATTTTTTTTAAGTTTTTTTTTTTTTTATTTGACAGAGAGAGATCACAAGTAGGCGGAGAGGCAAGCAGAGAGAGAGGGGGAAGCAGGCTCCCTGCCGAGCAGAGAGTCCGATGCGGGGCTCTGCAGGGCTCGATCCCAGGACCCTGAGATCATGATGTGAGCCGAAGGCAGAGGCTTTAACCCACTGCGCCACCCAGGCACCCCCATGGTATTTTTTTTTAAAGATTTTATTTTTGGGGTGGCTGAATGACTCAGTCAGTTAAGTGGCCAGCTCTTGATTTCAGCTCAAGTCATGATCTCAGGGTTGTGAGATTGGGCCCCATGTTGGGCTTCACACTTAGTGTGGAGCCTGCTTGAGATTCTCTCTCCCTCTCCCTCTGCCCCTCCCACTCATGCTCTCTCTCCCTCTTTCTCTCTAAAATGGGTAAATAAATTTTTAAAAAAAAAAGAAAGAAAGGGACGCCTGGGTGGCTCAGTTGGTTAAGCAGCTGCTTTTGGCTCAGGTCGTGGTCCCGGCGTCGTGGGATCGAGTCCCACATCGGGCTCCTTGCTTGGCGGGGAGCCTGCTCCTCTCTCTGCCTCTGCCTGCTTGTGTTCTCTCTCTGTTAAAATAAAATAAATAAAATCTTTAAAAAAGAAATAAAGAAAACAACTTTTGCTCAGTATTGACTATGGCCAGGCCCTGTGCTAAATGTGTTATTTCATTCTCCTGCCAATCCCTTGAGGCAGGTATTATTATCTTTAGGTGGAAACAGGCACGAAGAGATTCAGTAATTTTCCTAATTTAAGTGGTAGAACCCCAATATCTAGCTCCAAGCTCTTTGGACATTACACTATAACTATTTCCTATAATTTAATAGAATTTATTTTTTGTTTAATTTTCTGGGAAAGAAGCACAAAGATTAAGATTAGATATGTTTTTTAGGGGTGTCTGGCTGGTAGAGCATGTGACTCTTGATCTCAGGGCTGTGAGTTTGAGCCCCACATTGGGTGTGGAGATTATTTAAAATTAAAATCTTAAGTTTAAAAAAAATACTTTAAAAAAAAGGTTTTATTTATTTGAGAGAGAAAGGGAAAGCGATGGAGATAAAGGGAGGGTGAGAGTGAGAAGCAGACTCTCTGCTGAGCAATCCCTGGGATCATGACCTGAGTCAAAGACAGACGTTCAACCAACTGAGTCACCTAGGGGCCCTTAAATAAATAATTCTTACCCAAGGATTTGAAAGTAAAATAAGATCATAGGAATGAATTAATAGCTACATCTCCCACATATGGAACAGGATATTTGTGAAAGAAAGCTCAAAGCAAAACATTTACTTTGTAAGATATGGTATATGTATATGCAATGGAATATTACTCAGCCATCAAAAATGAAATCTTGCCACTTGCAACAACATGGATTTAGCTAGAGTGTATTATGCTAAATGAAGCAGTCAGAGAAATGTACATACCATATGATTTCACTTGTATGTGGATTTAAGAAAGAAAACAGATGAACATATGGGAAGGAGGAAAAGAAAAAAAGGAGACAGGGAAACAAGCCCTAAGAGACTCTTAACTATGGAGAACAAGCTAAGGGTTGATGGGGGATGGGCTAGCTGGGTGATGGGGATTAAGGAGGGCACTTGTTGGGATGGGCACTGGAGGTTGTATGTAAGTGATGAATCACTGAATTCTTTTTTTTTTTTTCTCTTTTTAAAGATTCCATTTATTTATTTGAGAGAAACAGAGAGTGAGAGAGAGAGAGAGCGCAAGCAGGGGAGAGGGGCGGAGAGGCAGAGGGAGAAGCAGATTCCTCGCGGAGCAGGGAACCTGATGCTGAGATCAAACCCCACATTGGGCTCCCTGCTCATTGGGGAGTCTGCTTCTCCCTTTCCTTCGCCTCTCTCTCTGCCTCTCTATTTGAGTATTTCTTATACTCGCACCCTTCTAGGCATCAGGAACACAGCAGATGATAGATAAATAGGTATCCTTGTCTTCATGAAGCTTATACTCTTCAGAAAATGACTCTGCAAGGAGGGGGGGTGGGAGGAAAGAGAAAGAACGAGAGTGTTGGTTTGATGGTGTTTACAAAGTATTCAGTCTAAATTCATTCATTGCATTGCATGTACCTATAGTCAGTGCTGCCTTCATGGATGGATTATTCAGTTAGAAGATTTTCCTCAAGAAATTCCTAATGCCAGTCTTCTCCCTCTCCACCGTCCCCAGCTCCCTCCTTCTCCACCCCATAATACTTTAATGATTATCTACTATTTGAGATTCTCCACCTCACTAATCATCTGCATGAGCCGAAACCGATTTTTGCTGTTTGTGTGTGGATTTACATTTCATTAAATGGTATACAGGATTATTATAAAAGCTTTACTATCTCTGACAACAAACAAAATACCTCCTTATTTTTCCATTTTAAATTTTTCTATTACGGAGTTTTTTGGGGTATAATCTTTCATGACTGACTCTTACGAAGGTAAAGAATAAAGGGAGAATTCTAGCATTACGTTGAAATTTTAAAACATGTGACAATCAGAACGCAATAAACAGGTGTCCGGCCAAGCTCTTGTACCAGGAGAAAAACATGATTGATTTTAGCATGTGTTGATTTTGTGTCCCATAATCTTAAGTGAATCATAACCAGACTAAATGCCCTGCGGTATGTTCCAGCCTGCAGTGTTCACCAATATATTTAGTTAATAGTCTAAAGTGCAATATTTCCAAGCAACACCATCCACCTTGCATGTTTACCCCATTCTTGTTTTTTCTAAAAGGCTTTCCTTTGTAGAGGAGAGGACATCTTGCCCTCCATCCACGGGGCTCGTGCTTGTTTTGCTAGTAGCTGTGGTGATGGATTTGCACTCTTCCCTCTCTGGCCTGTTCCACCCTTGTGACCAAGGTCATGAATATGCAACACAGCAAGTTGGGGTCAGGGATAGAGAACAGAGCAAAATAATTGGCCATTAATAAGTCTGGACCCATGACTTGGGCTTCATTAGCTCTGTGCTTTCCCCCACTGAGCTCTTAAGTCACAGGCAACCAATGGTTGCACAGACTTAGGGAACAAGTATGTGAATTCAGATTCTAAAATGCCCAATGGGATAAGATCACAGCGTTTCGTGCTTTAGTTGTTTACACTAAATGCAAGTTTTTTTTTTTTTTTTTAATGCAGCTGACCTACTGAGCAGTATATTCTCGAAGTCATTTGATTTTGGAAATTCTTAAGTCACCATTTTCCCTATTAATCCCAAAGTCAAGTGCACAAGTCACTTTAATCAACATCCAAACATCCAGCAACTTCTCATTTCTACCGTATGTGCTAGAGAGGGGGACGAACCACGGAGCTGGTCGAAGATGTCCATACGACGATAGACCTTTAGCAGCTTATGATTGGCAACCATCCGCCTGAGGAATGTGTGCCCGCCTTGGTAAGCTGGAATAGCAGGTTTTGGGGTGACTCAGTTTGCCCGAAGAGCAGAGCCAGCAATTGGCACAAATTAGTACTTTCAATAAGGTCTTGATATGGAGAAAACTGACCACAATGATTAATCAGATAAATTGACGTTGATGGTGGATTACGGCAAAGAATGGGCCTCACCAAGTCCAGCAGAGAGAAGGTCTAGTTTGGCAACTGTGTGGTTTGGTTTTGAATCATAACAGGTTGTCTTGGTCCTGTGTTTCGGAGCCTTGCTCTTCAACACAGTAGCCACTAGCCACATGTGGCTATCTCTATCAAAATTAATTAAAATAAAAAATTCAGGAGCACTTGGGTGACTCAGTGGGTTAAAGCCTCTGCCTTTGGCTCAGGTCATGATCTCAGGGTCCTGGGATCGAGGCCCCCATCGGGCTCTCTGCTCAGCGGGGAGCCTGCTTCCTCCTCTCTCCCTGCCTGCCTCTCTGCCTACTTGTGATCTCGCTCTCTCTGTCAAATAAATAAATAAAATCTTTAAAAAAATAAAATAAGATACTATGATTAGTGCTGTGAAATGTGTAAGCCTGATGAATCACAGACATGTACCCTGGGGCAAATAATACATTATATGTTAATAAAAAATAAATTAAAAATAAATAAAATAAAATAAAAAATTCAATTCCTCAGTGTCATTAGCCACATTTCAACTACCCAATAGGCCCCTATGCTGGTGGTTGCCATATTACAGAGCATAGGACATTTCCAGCATCACAAAAATTCTATTTGGACAGCATCATTCTAAAGATATTTTTCTTTTTAAGGGAAGAAACATCCACATTTGCCTGGATCAAGAATGTTGAGCACCCCCAAATTTTTAGTACCCGATCCATGAGTCTTTGTCCATCTCAATGAGCTTGTCCCCTTTTGAGTGAGGCAGCATGTGGCCACCAGATTAGTTTCATTGTGTCACTTCTCTACTCCAGAACCTTCAGTGTCTCCTCCGTGCTCAGAGGAGAGAAAATGCTAAGTCCTCATGCCTAGCATTCAAAGCCCATCAACAGTTTGTTGATCTACTTTTTCAGAGTTACTTTTGTCGTTCTGTCAAAACAAATTCTCTGCTTCAGACAAATTGGTTCATTTTCCCTTCCCTGAATAAACATCGTGCCATCACAACTCAATGCCCTTTCCGTGCCATTCCCAGGGTCAGATGTCTGTCCATATCCTTACCACCTGTCTAAACCCTCTGGGTTCTTCATGCCCAGTTTAAATCCCACATCTTTCCAACTTTGCTGATTCTTATAGCTCCAAATGAACTTCTTCTCTCCCGAATTCCACATCTCTTACCTATTTCTACCTGATATTATCTTTTCATGTTTCTTATCTCCTCCTCCAGATAGTAGCAGTAGTTCTATGTTATCCTCTTTGTTTTTTGTTTTTTCTTTTAAAGGTTTCATCTATTCATTTGTCAGAGAGAGATTGAGAGCACAAGGAGGGGGAGCGGCAGGCAGAGGGAGAAGCAAGCTTCCTGCTGAGCAAGGAGCCCGATGGGGGACTTGATCCCAGCACCCTAGAATCACTACCTGAACAGAAGGCAAGATGCCCAACCAACTGAGCCACCCAGGCGTCCCCATGTTATACTCTTTGAACCCAGCATAGTACCTCAGTCAATAAATATGAGTACATTATTTAATTGGTGAGTGTTGACCTTAGTTCACTCCTAGGACTAGGGGAGATATTAGACCTGAATTTTCCAAGGTAGAGAGAAAAGGAAAAGGAAATCTTTGCTTTTCACTGAACTATCACCTGAAACCAGTCTTCCTAGATTTGGTAGCAGGCCACATCTCCTCAGGAACGTGCTGGACTGTGCCCGCCTCTCTCCTGACCTGTACAAGCATATCCATCCCTTCTGCAATTCTCTCCCCACTTTCGCGTAACTGGATCCATTCCCAGCTTCCTGTGGTGGAGAAAATATGGCCAAAGGCACGTTGTAGGAATAGGAAAACTGAACTATCTACGCCCAAGGCCAGTGAAGATGCTTCTTGAGTTTTATTCATTCTAAGTAGAGACTCTGAGTCATTGGCTAATAAACCAACTCTCGGCATCACAGTAGGATGAGTGGACCATTCAGTCCCTGAAAAGATTTTGCCCTCAAGAAAGTTTGCAAGCTGTATAAATAAATGTTGGTACATCTCCCTCCCCCTGCCTTCTCACAACTCCCCTCTGTAAAGCAAGAGGAGAGAAATAAATTCTTACTTCAGTGAAAGTTTATTCAAGGTTTTATTTCTATTAACCCTGACAAAGTAAACAGCTATTTCCCAGAAGAGGACAGCATTGTGAAATATTATTTGCTAGGTTAAATGGTTGCTTCCTTGGCTACTCAGCCACACAGACTCAGCTATCTCATCTGTAAAATGGCTATATATAATCCTAACATACCTCATGGGCTCTTGTGAGGGGAAAAAAAATGAGAAAACAAGAGAAAAAAATGTCGAATTCATTTGTACACAATAAAACCCTCGATTGGAAGACGCGGTTGTCTATAATATCTAAAATACATGTCAGCTAAATACGGCAAAGGTCAGGTCAGAAGTCAATTCAGGACCAGTCAGGGAATCTGAGGCAGTCGTTCTAAGGCTGGGCAGTGGGAAGAGCCGAAAGGTCTCCCATCGCCCCCAACAGGCTGCTGCCCGAGGCAACAAGCCCTCTGGCCTCACTCCCTCCACCAGGCCAATGGAATGCTGCTGAGTCATCACCGTCTTGTAGAGCAGCCTGAGAGATTTGTGACTCAGAGAACTGATTTATCGCGTCGTGTTTCACTGCCCCAGCGCTTCCCTGCCACATGGGTTTTCATAGTTGCACCTGTTACACATCGAGTTTGAAACCTAGGAAGTGACCCCCCAAATTGGGTAGCAATGAAATAGATAAGCCGTATTTTGAACGGCCTACCATCAAGTGATTCAGATGGAGGCATTTCTGATTTTCAAATCCCAGAGGAAGGTGAGAACCCATTAAAGCTGTTCGGTGCTTTGTACCTGTGGGAGCTTTGTATTTGGGGATCCTTTGAGGTTCAAGCACCATTTCAGCCTGTATTTTGTATACAGAGGCTCACACGGGGCTATTCCTTCTAAACTCTTTTTTGCTTGTGAGCATTTGCTAGACAGCCAGCTAGATGAGGGGGTTAGGAGCTGCAGGAGCCAAGGAATTTGTTTCTCTTCCTGTGAAAGAGCGCCATGCTCTAAATAAGTCCAGTCATACCTGTTTTCATCAGCTGAAGAGGAGAACCGAATTTTTAGGAACCAGCCTTAAAGTTGCATAGTGAGAAATGAAAACCACGATGATTCTTTATTAGCACTTTGCAATACCCCGCCCCCCCAAAATACTTCAGAATGTCTTGAAAGAATTACAATTATATAGCTACATTCCTTTTCATTTGTTGGCTACTCCTTTCAGAAAATGAGCTTCTCTGAACTCTTTTGGGAAAAAGAAAGGGAAACACTGCTAGCTTGAAGAAGACAAAAGTAAAGAAACCCATAGAGCTTAACAACGGGAAAGTGTCAGCAATTTAAATGAAGGTCAAAGATTTTAAACCAGCTGTATAGATAAGACCTAACACAGAGAACAATTCAGGACAGCCAATCCCTAAACAAAATAACAAAGTCCAAAGCAAAGTCATCTCAAGATTTTCCAGTCACTGGGAGGCCTTGGGGATGATAACATTCCTCCCTCCCCCTATTACAAGTAATCTTTGATTAAAGTGTTTTCAAAGGTCAAAGGAAAGATCAGCCTAGGAAAGATCCTAAAGCCCATGCTGTCCCTAACTATTGACTTCTCAGAACTTAGTTTTCATATCTGTAAAATGGGAAAGGGGGACCAGATGGCCTTTCTGTGATTCCTCCCAGGTTTAGAATCTTACGATTCTAAATATTTTGCTTGTGAATTTTGTGAGATTTGTGCAGAGTTCCATTAGTAACTGGGAGACCCTTGGAGATGTGGATATAAATAGAAAAAGGGTCACAGGGGACTTGACTCAAGGGTTATATCTTTTTGTAAACAGTAAAAATTAAGATCATGATACAATTCCTACTTTGTGGAATGATAGTTGATTAGAATACTCAGATCAGATTAGGCCATACCTACTCAAACTGGCACCTGAGTGGTTCAGGTCATGATCTTGGAGTCCTGGGATTCAGCCCCACTTAGCGGGGAGTCTGCTTCTTCCTCTCCCTCTGCCTCTCCACTTGCTCTCTCTCTCAAATAAAAAAATAAAATCTTAAAGAAAAGCAAAAGAAAACTAAACAACTGACTGATCAATCGTGACACTTACCGCCCCCCCTCCCCAAATTACAAAAAAAGATCAAAAGCTGGGTAAAAGCAATAGAGTGACTGGGTTATGGACATTGAGGAGAGTATGTGCTATGGTGAGTGCTGTGAATTATGTAAGACTGACGATTCACAGATTGTATCCCTGAAGTAAATAATACATTATATGTTACTTAAAAAAAAAAAAAAAAAAAAGCTGGTAAAGGACATTATCTCTTTATAAAGACCAGAAGAGCAACACTAGAAAGGGAAAATGAGTGATTTTGTTTGAGTGAATCTGATTTTTTTTATTATTTTCTTATAAATCTGTGTATTATTCAAAGAATGTAATAGAATACACACAAAGTAAACCTTGATAACTAAGAAGACATTAATCATTTCCCACAATGATGATATTTCCTTAATTTAAAAAGTGGAGACAAATGGAGAAAAAAAAAATGTGGTGTTGAAACAAAAAAGCCTACAGTCTACATTGTAGACTGCAAATAAGTATTGGTTGGTTGGTTTTCTTGGAACTCAAAATACACTTTTGCATCTGGATTCTTCTACCACTGTCCCAATTATTGCTCATTCATTCTTTTAATGAATCTTTATTGAATTTGTGTAGAGTAATGTGAAATTCACTAAGCACAGAGAAAATAAAGATGAATTGGATAGGCCCTATCCTTAGAGAGCTCACAATTTAGCAAGCTAATTGCTGACCACCAAAAAGCAGTAGGTTTGGTATGTACTAGGATTGACGTAATAGGCCCAGAGGAATATTTTGTAGCACTGATTCACATTTACATACTCTTGGGACAAACTTTATAGTAAACCCAACTTCTTATGCAATGGGGACTCTCCCTCCAGAAGTATTGCAAAGATTAAATGTGAAAATAAATGTAAGAGTAACTTAAAAAGCCTAAAGCACTGTACATAGAAGCAGGTAAGCCTAAATATGACATAATAAGTTGTGGTCTAACTTCTTCACAGCAGAATAAAATAATAGAGCTGTAAGGAAACCTGGAATTCATCTAACCCAATCCTCTCATTCTACAGAACAGAAAACTGAGGTCCCAAGAACAAAGGGACTTATGCAGGAATTCCCCATTTGTTAGTGGCACAAATCTCTTTTCTGGCATCATGATCTGACTTAACAATACAAAGAAGTCATGGTATATATTTCCTATAACATATATATTGCAAAAGAAATGTGATGTATTGTTTCTTTGGGCAGGTATCTTTATGATGAGTTGCTCATTTGGAAGTTCAGAGATTTGCTCACTTGGCAAGCATCTTTGGGGATGACTACTAGCCGCCTACAGAAAGAAAACCACAGCTTTTCTCCTTTTTGAACAGGGCTTTGAATAAAGGTTTGAGAAGCAGTAATAAACAGCTACTGGCAACTATAGCCTTAGATCAAAGAACAACCTTTACATGGGTACAGCAGAACCACCACTACTGGTTGTAAAACCTCAGGAAAGACCATTAGCACACAACCTTGGAAACAGGATGTGAATAGAGAATAGTTCAATCACAAAAATCATTAGATCATCAAAGCCATATTGCATCAAAATCACAGATAGAGGATGTTAAATGAAATGGCAGTTCTAAGAAATCTTTATTTCAGCCAGACTTTATTTTCTCAGCTAGATTCTTAAGAGTACTGAAAATAACCAAGTAACAGTTCTTCCTGCTACTTTCTCTGTAGGACACTGAAAATTACGTTCAGAGAAACGCTTTCCCTTAGTTCCCACACCTTCTTCCCGTTGCACAGTCAAGTTCCCCAAATGCTTGAGCCATCTCACACCTACAGCCTCTGCTCTTGAAAGTGGAGTATTTACGGGAGCGAAAAAACCGCAGGCTCGGGAGACGGACAACCTAGGCTGTGTTCCGTGCTCTGCTACTCAATTGCTATGTGACTGTAGGTGTGTCGATTGATATTCCTGGGTCTCGGATTTTTCACTTGGACAACGAGGGCTTAAAGAGAGGTGCCATCCAGCACGAGACAGACTGTGGTGCCAGATCGGGCCCAGTTGTTCCACTGAACCCCGTCTTCTGTCTAGGAGGGCCTTTCCACCAAGAAGTCACAAGGGGCTTTCCGTGGTGGGGGGAGGCCGCTAGAGGCTTCCCCTCGGCCTCCCGAGGAGCTCAGCAGCGGCCAGCCCGTGGCTCCGCGGCCACCGTCTGTTCCCCTGCCCCAGTCGGCGGCTCCTGGCCGCGTCCCCGGCGGCCCCCTTCGGCTCAGACCCGGCTCAAAACCCGGCCGGCGGGAGGAGATAAGGAAACTACAGGGGGGAAATGGAACCGGCCCTTCTGAAACAAAAGTGCCCACGAGGGTGCTTCTCGCGCTCCCGGGTCTCGGCTGTAAACAGGAAGGGTCGGCTCTCTGGCCGTTTGAGTCGGGGTTTCGAGATAAGGGGAGCTTTTCTTATTTCTCTGGAGGCAACTGTGTTCACAAAGCGTGCCGGATAAACGGTCACGCGCGCGGCCTCCCTGAGCGAGGGGGCAGGACGGCAGTGGTTGGAGATCGCCCCTCGCAGGGCCACCAGCATTTAGCGTTGTTTTTAAGGCAACTATTTGTTTCGAGTCTCTCCGAGTGGTAGCAAAAGGGCGAGCGTCGCGGCTAAGCCTTTCAAGAGCGCGCGAGCGAGCGGGCGGGGCGCGGGCACTATATCTCCCGGCGGAGGAGCACACGACAGGCCGACAACACACGCCCAAAATGCGCTCAGTTGCCGGTTGCTTAGTTGGCGCTGCTGAGCCTTCTTTCCTCGTTCCGTTTGACAAGGACGCTGTGATAGGCCAGCGCGACCCTGCAGTGGTTGGCCGGAAAGAGTCGAGCCGCCTGATTGGTCGCGCCGCACCTGCAATGCGTCAAGCCGCGGCGGGCGTGGAGGGCTCCGCGTGAATGGTCGTGGCTGGCGGGGTTGACCGTGGCCTTCGAAAGGGAGCGGCTCCGCCTATGGCCGCCATCTTTACTAGTGGCAGAGCGGACGGCCCCGGAGGCAGAGGGCCTTTCGCGGCGCTCTTTGGCCGGTAGAGAAAGGCTCTGTGACCCAAGTTTCCTTTAGGGTTTCTTTTTCCTTTTCACTTTGCGGAGGGTGGTTTTGTGTTGGCTCGGGTCCCGGGGATGTGGGGGGGGCGGGTAGAGTTTGAGGGCTCCCGGCTCGGAGCTCAGAGCAGAGTGGCCACCCAGTAAGGAGGGGGCTCTGGCGCCGAGTTTTAGCCGCCGCCTCAGGAAAACCGCTTGCTTTGCGTTCTCTCGGCGTGCGCGGTTCCTCTCATTTTCTAGAAGCAAAAAGGAGGTTTGCTTTCTGGGCATCTTGCTCTGCTGGAAAGCCGTTCTGGAAAGCTCTCCCGAATACGTCATGGTTCTTGCTCATGCTGTGCGCGGTCCCGCCCGCACGATCTGCGTTTTTGTTTTTTGGAACTGTAAATCAAACAGCCGGCTTGGAAACAGTGTCTCGGCTCCAGAGACAGTGCCCTGCAGGGGCAAAGCGGGGCTTGCCTGACAGACATGCCACGAGACGTTGACTGAAAATTATTTTGATCATATCAGTTTATTTGCCTTTTTAGGCAACTGCCGTGTTTGTGGGTGCATCCGGTTTTCATCCGCCTCTGATGTCCACCCCCGCAACAAAGGGAAAAGAAAAAAAAGCCCTATTTGCATCAAAAGTGGTCGTTGCTCGGGACTCATCCCCCGTTCCGTGGATGTGGGTGAAAAGAAGGACTATGTTCTCTGATGAATTAGCGAGATGGGGAAGCGGGAAAAAACCATGGTTGTGGTGTTTAGCGAGAGGTGATGTCTTTGTTGGTTTTGTTTGAGCTGCGCAGGTGCAAATTCGGTGGAGTGTGGCTATCCAAAGGTGAACCCTGGAGCTGCCTTGGTGTGGGTGTTGCCATGGTTACGGGGAGAGCAGCCTGGTGAATTGCGGGGCCAATAAACCCAGCAAGCCAGGCCTCTCCCATGTATGAAATCGTCCTTTCCCAGCTCTGGCCGAGATTCCTGGATTGATCTATACAGGCACACATGGGCGTGTCAGTTTTTGTATCGGCTGATACAGGTGCGTTCACTGCCTTGTGTGGGTTTTCTGATTAGAGGCTGCATATAGCAGAGTGGTTTGGGTACCATTTGCCATATATTTTGATTTGCAAGCTGTTGCCACTCCTACCTAATTTCAACCAATTCGGAACATTTAATTATTGGCTTTTATGCCTTTTCCCGTAGGTAAACCATTGCTTTACCTTAGGGTGCCTTCTCCCGAAAACTAACACTCCCATTTACTGTGTATCAGTATAATGCCAGAGCACTGAGTTCATGGACATTGCAAAAGAAAGAAAATTGCAGCTTTGCATAATCTCCATATAGCAACAACCACTTGGGCCTCTGTGGAACACTCAGTAATTCAGTGTTCTTTGGCAGCTGCAGTGCTAGGAGCAGCCACTCTGCTTGCTGTGTGAAGTACAGCAAAGGACTAAATCTTCCAGAACGGTGGTTTCTTCTGTAGTAGGAGGAGAATCAAGTCTATCTCACAGAGTCCTTGTGAGTTTTGCATGAGCTATGAATGTGCCAGCACTGTGTAAATTATAGAACTACTGATAATGATATTCAGTTACTAAAGCATTTATTGAATGCCCATAACTGTCTGACCTTATGAGAGAGTTTCCTTCAAGATTTTCTACTTTGTGGGAAGAACAGATGGAGAAACTCAGATCCAAAATCTTAAATGGCATAGTTTTTTCCTTAATTGTGAAGGCATAGTATTAATATAGCCTTATTAGCATACACTGCCAGATTTGAGGACTCTTGGGGTGACTGGCTTATCAGTTTGCCTAGGACTTTCCTGGCTTTAGCATCAAGGGCCCATGTCCTAGAGAGCCCCTCTTGTCCCAGGCAAACCAGGACATTTGGTCACCGCTGGACTGTTTTCAGTGCTACGAGATGGGAGGATGAACAGAATGGGAAATGAAGAGTCCTGCTGTATAGAGGCGATTAGGTTTCCCTGCAGCTGAAGGCCACTGGTCACAAGAAATGAGATAAGCGTGTGCTGACACATGAAACTCATCCAAAGTCAAGTTGATACTCTTATCCATCTTTATTCTTCCTTCTCTCAGTGCCCACACATGTTTTTGTTGTTGTTGTTTTATTTAATTCAAATCTTTATCTCTGGTAAAGTCTTTATTGAGCTTTTAGTCACTTCACAGTGATTAAGTTCTTTTTTATGCCGCGGAGCCCTGTGCCAGCCCAGTGAAGCCTACTGGCTACCGTGGTTTGTTGCCCATATTCATAATTGAAGGCGGGCTACGTTTCACTTTGAGGTTAGTGAAAATAAAGATGTTCTACTTTTCCACCAAGTCCACCCAAGTTCCACCCTCTGAATTGCCTCCGTGGAGAGCCCTTGCTCCTGCATTGCCCCATTGCAGCTCTCTCTACTCTGTCTCCTTTTACATTCTTTCACCTTGACATTCCCACTGCCACCACCATAGTTCAAGGCACTGCTGCTGTTTCCCTAACTCTCGCAAACATCTGCATTGGTTTTCTCCATTGGTTCCATCTTCTGCCCAGGCGAAGGAGTGATTTTCCTAAAGCAAACATCTGAATATGTAATTTCCTCTTCAAACTTGCTTTGGCTTTCTGTGGCCTGGAGGATAAAGTCCAGATTCTTTAGGAATTCCTTCAGGATCCTTTCTAAGCTGGCCTTTTCAGTCCTTATCTGATAACCTACTACTCTTTGTGTCTCCTAGTTTTGAGCCATGTGAATTGTTATTCAGTATTTGTGCTTCCCCCTCCATCCTTTATTCACATGTTTCTCTTGGCCTACAATTCTGATTTCCATCATCTCTACCTCACAAAGAAGGCTACTTCAAATGCAGAGTCAGTGAAAATAACCTCTTCCTCCCCTGAGCTCTCTTAGCACTTTATTTCACCCTCTTCTGTTACCACATTCTACTTTCATTGAGTATTTGAGTATTCATTCCATAAATATTTATCAAGTACCTGTTGTTAATTTTGGACCTGCACTAGAGGCAATGGGAATATGAAGTGAAACCGATTTGTACCTCAGTTTTGTTTTTTTATTTGCAGAACAGATTTATTTAAATGTTAATTTTGGTTGACTTTAGAGGACCTGATGGAGATTGAGGGGGGCTTCTTAAAACCACCCCCAAGCCACTAATTTTACGGCTGCTTTTTCCTTTTATTTCTCCCTCTCACCTTTTAAAACTGATCTTCATGGACTACCTCCTAGACTGTCCTCCAGTAGTCTACTCCGTGTGGCATTAAATATATCTTTCTGAAACTTGCCTCTATAAGCTGGTCTTCCTTAGACAATTGTATTTCTTCTTTTTAAAATTCCAAAGTAGTTAATGTACAGTGTTATATTAGCTTCAGGTGTACAATATAGTGATTCAACAATTCCATATATTATTCAGTGCTCCCCAAGATAAGTGTACTCTTAATCCCCTTCATCTATTTTACCAGACCCCCTCCCCACCTCCCCTTTGGTTACTATCTGTTTGTTCTCCACAGTTGAGAGTCTGTTTTGGTTTGTCTCTTTTTCTTTTCCCTTTGTTCATTTGTTTTGTTTCTTAAATTCCACCTGTTAGTGAGATATGGTATTTGTCTTTCTCTGGCTGGCTTATTTGACATAGCATTGTACTCTCTAGATCCATCCATGTCATTGCAAAAAACAACATTTTACTCTTTTTTTATGACTGAGTAATATTCTGTTGTGTATATATGCCACATCTTCTTCATCCATTTATCAGTCATTGGACACTTGGTCTGCTTACATAGTTTGGCTGTTGTAAACAGTGCTGCAATAAATGTAGGGGTGCATATATCCTTTTGAATTAGTGTTTTGATATTCTTTGGGTAAATATCCAGTAGTGCAATTACTGGATCATAGGATAGTTCTATTTTTAATTCTTTGAGGGATCTTCATACTGTCTTCTGCAGTGGCTGCACCAGTTTGCTTTCCTACCAACAGTGCTTGTTTCTTTTGCTGTGCAGAAGCTTTTTATTTTGATGTAGTCCCAACAGTTTATTTGTCCATTGGTTTTAAAGGGCTTACATTTCAGTTTGGGAGATAATGTAAATCTAAGAAATGCATTTTCAAGGTAGAAGAAGACAACCAAGTATTTCAGAAGTGCAAAGGGGAAACTCATTTTATTAGATGGATCACAAAAAAACTTTGTGGAGGAAGTGGCCTTCAAGCTAGCTGGGAGGATCATGACCTATATGGTCATGATCATGACCAGGGAAGGCATTCCATGCAGAGGGAGTATCGGGAACAAAGCAAGGAGGCTGAAAAGAGCAGCATGTGTTGGGGAAGGGGAAGTTTAATCTGTTATTAAGGGGCCTCATGAGAGATCAGGCTGGTGTCAGGTTGGTTAAGGGTTAACAGAATAGCAACACGCCCCAGGCAAGAAGATGAGACTCTCCTGCATGCATGGAATCCATTGAAGAGTTTTGACAAGAGACTGACAAAATCAAAGGTGATTCAAGAATTATGTGGCACCATAGTGGGAGGTGAATTTTATAAGGAGAGACTGTAGAAGGGAGACTGATAAAGGCAATAAAAATGAGAATAATGGCAAGTATTTATTGAGCACTTACAAAAAAATGCTGTGCAGTATCTTTATTTGTAGTATCTTGTTTATTGCTCACAAAAACCCCATTATTCACTCCTTTTCACAAATAAGGAAATCTAAGCTTAGAATACATAACTTGTCCATGTTCACCCATAGTGACAGAGCTGGAAGTTGAACCATTACTGTCTGCAGTAGTCGGTCCACAAGTTAGCTGTAATCTGAAAATGTTAACAGTGGAATTAGAGAAGATCCAAGAAGTGATGCTCTTTTTAAGTAGTAGTTTTTTTGTACTTTATGTTTGAGGTGAAAAATGAAAAAGCAACAAATATCACCAAAGTTGGGCTAAATTCCTGGACCGTCTTCTTAAATATTGATCTCACTGTGTATCTCCTACATACTTCCCTATAGTGAAGAAATAAGACACCAGTAAGCGAAATACAGTTGCGACAGTTTTGCCTCAGTTTATAAAAACTCATAATATATCAAAATGGGGAGAGGGTTTAGATGCTAGTTGGCCTTGGCCTTCTACTTGGACTCCTCAGAAACCTCACAGAAGAAAGGAGCAACAGCGCCGGCTTGGAGGTATACCAAGTTATGTTACCAATAGACCTATTGGGGATGTCTCCTGAATGTGAACTAGAACTTTTCAAAGTATTGCCGTGGGTGAAGGATTTCTTTGGCTAGCATCTGTTTAAAGATGTTTAATGGGTTCAGGGCACTGGAGGAATGGTTTTCCTATGCTCCTGGTCAAGTCTGCGACCCCACCCACTTGGCTTTCTTAAGAAAAAAAGTGGTGAGGAGAAAGAGCTAGTGACTGTGTCCTTGAGGAACCATTGGATTGCTTGATTCCCCCTGCTTGGTACTATCTTCCCAATCACTAAAGATTATAAAAAGAGGAGCGGGGAGGGGAAAGTTTCATTTGTTCTGATCCCTTTACTCCCCCCTCCCCTTCCCTTTATACTTCCCATCTCTTTCTGATTGTAGATGGAAAAATTAAACCCCGTATGTGTCAAAAATCTTGAAACCTAGGAAAGGTTCAGCTTCAAAAGTATACATTTTATAATACCTTGACTACCTTTTCCCCTTTGCCAATAGTCTCACAGCATTTGGTCTGTTTTATCATTCTGATTAGATCATAGGTTCCTTAAAAACAAATTACCTTTTTTTAAAAAAGACCTCCCACCACCTGTACCATTGTCCTGAATTTAGTAGTCACTCAGTCTTGATTTGTCATTTTTCTCTCTTTTTTTTTTCTTTTTTAAAGATTTTATTTACTTATCTGACAGAGAGAGAGAGATGACAAGTAGGCAGAGAGGCAGGCAGAGAGAGAGGGAAGCAAGCTGCCTGCTGAGCAGAGAGCCTGATGCGGGGCTCAATCCCAGGACCCTGAGACCATGACCTGAGCTGAAGGCAGAGGCTTTAACCCACTGAGCCACCTAGGCGCCCCTCTCTTTTTTTTCTGATTTATCTTTTCTACCCCACACTTGATGATCACATTAAAAAGTACAAGGATACTTTGGAAAAAGGTTTTTCATTTAAGATTCATTCGACTGTGTTTATTGATTTCATTCTCTATGTCAGGTACGTTTGAATGTGAGTGCTGATTCCTCTCTTCCGGGGTCATGGTTCATAATCTTATTAGGGTCACCAGCACCTTTGAGAGTCTAATAAAAACCATAGAAACCTTCTCTCAGAAAAGTGTACATACGTGAAATAATTCTGAAACCTCCACCATGAGGTGTAGACTTTCTGACTCATTCAAAACCAAAACAAAAAACATGTCTAAAAAATCCAAAAATCCTCTTCAGTGTGATGTGATGTGTTTATAGGGTTTACCACCGTATGATCGCATATGATCAGTCTGTATAGGTGACTGTATTTGTAAATGTTCATATGCAGTTTCTCAATGATATAGCATCAAGGAAGCTATTCCAATACTTGAACTGTTTAGCTTTTTTTTTTTTACAGAATTTATTTATTTGAAAGAAAGAGCTAACAGGAGAGAGAAGGAGCACAAGCAGGGGGAATGGCAGGCAGAGGGAGAGGAAGAAGCAGATTCCCTGCTGAGCAAGGAACCCTATGCAGGACTCCATCCCAGGACCCTGGGATCATGACCTGAGCCGAAGGCAGACGCTTAACTGACTGAGCCCCCCAGGTGTCCCTGTTTGGTTGTTTTTTTAAACTTAAGACTGCCTAAAGCAAAAATGGTCATCTTTCTACTACTAGAATTTGGAAGAGGAAACATCATAGCACCATTATTCATTAAGGTAGGAGTTCTAATTCATCACTGATAAAAACGTTTTTCAAATTATAATATGCCATATTGGTAGACTTAATCTTTGAAACTTTGAGATTCTAGTCTTTCTTTTATTTTAAATTTTGTGCCACCTGAAATGTATATGATTCAACTAAGAAACAAGGTACCTAAATGAGATTTTTCATAGAACATTTTCCCATAATATTTAGTACTGTTGATGTTTTCAATCAGTGTTCATTTATTACCTTGAAAAAATATTTATTTTCACTGAAGAGAATGAGTAGTGACTGCATGAGTTATTTTCAGAACAGTTTCCCAGTGGGTTTTTTCTGTTAATTCCCTTGTGTTGCTCTTCCTAATTAATGTCAGAATTTGCTAAATTTTATTACAAAAAGACTGATAAAGAGGAAACCTGTCATAATCTATAAATTTGTGTAAAACTTGGATGTTTAAAAGGTCCAGAGAGGGAACAAAAGCTGCCGTTTGAGAATTCCTTCTCTGTGAATAATTAATGATGGGGTAATTGGACATGAACAAAATTTATAAACATCTACAACTCTTCCTCCACCTGGAAACTTGTTGCAGTGATAGTAAGACAAAGCTGCCGAGATTCCCAAAAAGGATGAGATTCTAAGTGACTTTTAGGAATCCAGTATGATGGATTTCCTTGTCACTGAATGAAGTCTATTTTATTTATTTATTACAGTTTATTTAATCTCTACACTGAACGTGGGGCTCAAACTCACAGCCCTGAGATCAGGAGTCACATGCTCTTCTGGCTGAGCCAGTCAGGTGCCCCAGCGAAGTCCATTTTAAGGGGAAAGATGATCTGAATACAGCAAAAAGAACCTTTTAGCAGAGCACCTGGCTGGCTCAGTTGGAAGAGCATGTGCCTCCTGATCTCAGGGTTGTGAGTTCAAGTCCCACATTGGGTGTAGAGATTACTTAAAAATAAAATCTTTAAGGGGTGCCTGAGTGGCTCAGTCGGTTGAGCGTCTGGTTCTTGATTTCAGCTCAGGTCAGGATGTCAGGGTCCTGGGATCAAGCCCTGCCTTGGGCTCACGCTCAGCGGGGAGACTGCTTCTCTCCTCTCTCTCCCTCTGCCCCTCCCTCAGCTCTCTCTCTCTTTCTCTCTCTCTAATGAATAAATAAATCTTTGAAAGATAATAAAATAAAATCTTAAAAAATCTGTCAGTGAAAAGATCTGTAAATGGTACAAACAGCACCAATGTCGTCGGTGAACAGTATTGAGGTTCCTGCACGGGCGAGGCTTTATGGGAGGTACCAAGCTTGCAAAGAATTACACAGAGCCCTGCCCTTGAGGTTCTCACAACTAGACTATCACCTGCCTGCAGGCAAGGACCATGTTTTTATTTATGGTGGTTATTGTAATGTTGTTTATATTGGCTTATACCCTCAATACACAACCCTGTCTGGCATGTGATAGTTGCTAAACAAATATATGTTGACCCTCTGAATCAACAGCTATTAAAATAGTTGGAGAGAAAAAGAGTTAAATAAAAGAAAAAGAAAAAGAGTTAAATAAAAGGAAAGCCACTATTCTATAATGTAGCTTTTATCTTTTATTTATTTATTTATTTAAAGATTTTATTTGACAGAGAGACAGCGAGAGAGGGGACACAAGCAGGGGGAGTGGAAAGGGAGAAGCGGGCTTCCCTCCCAGCAGGGAGCCCAATGCGGGGCTCACCCCAGCACCCTGGGGATCATGACCCGAACCGAAGGCAAACACTCAGCAACTGAGCCACCCAGGTGTCCCTGTAATGTAGCTTTTAAAAAGGAAAATATATTATATTCTTCTTTTAAAACACCTTTAGAAATATTAAACACATAAAAAAGAATATAGTAAATGTAAATTAATAAGCACAATAAGTCCCAGTGAACCCACCACCTATTCAAATAACTAGAAAGTTACCAATACTGTGGGAAATAACTTATGTACTTCCAAATGTTGTCTTCCCACCTCCCGACCAGCTCAAACTGCACTCTCAATTTAGGAGTATTTTAATTTTGAGATGTATAAATCAGAAACAAGGATTTACAGAAGGTAAATCTATGTAATTCTTTATTAAGAATTACACATTTATGGGACACCTGGGTGGTTTAGTCAGTTAAATGTCAGCCTCGATTTTAATTTCGGCTCAGGTCATGATCTTAGGGCTGTGAGACTGAGCCCCGAGTCAGGCTCCACACTAAGTGGGGAGTCTGCTTCTCTCCCTCCCTCTCCCTCTGCCCCTTCCTCCTCTCAGGTGTGCTGTCTCTCTAAAATGAATAAATCTTTAAAAAAAAAACGACAACATTGCAATGTGTTAAAGATTCCTTTAAAAATAAGAATTACACATTTAGGAAGCAATTGAATAACAAATACGTTTAGTAATAGTCATGTGGAAGATCGTTTATTACAGGCCCTTTGAATATCATCAGAAAATAGTAAGCAAGGTTACTTCTCTATACGAAATCCTGAGGAGGCCAGCATAGTCTACCACACACACAGAGAAGGCAAATACTAGGTTCATTTCCTAGGGTCTTGTTTTGCCTTCCCTTCCCTCCTATAAAATGATTTTTGAAACATCATTTTTTTTTAATTTGCTTTAAATAGCTTTTTAGGGGGCGCCTGGGTGGCTCAGTCGTTAAGCGTCTGCCTTTGGCTTGGGTCATGATCCCAGGGTACTGGGATCGAGCCCCGCATCGGGCTCCCTGCTCTGCGGGAAGCCTGCTTCTCCCTCTCTCCCTCCTCCTGCTTGTGTACCCTCTTTCACTGTGTCTCTCTCTGTCAAATAAATAAATAAAATCTTTTAAAAATAAATAAATAAATAGCTTTTTAGTTTGTCTTATGTGTTTTCTATTTTACAGTCTCAACACTGTTTTTCATTTCATCTACGTTTTTACATAGATGCTGAGTGCAACTCTTCCTGTGAGTTGTGGTGAAGAGATTTTAAGTTGTAACACTGGTTACAAGTAAAGATTTACCGAAGCAGAACATAAAAATAAAGAAATGACGAACAGAATGGCATTATAGCAACATTTATCTTCTCAAGCAAGAATTGTTACACCAGTGTTGACTAGGAGCATGCTTTCATACAATACGCAGTATAGCATATCACGTCTAGTAACATAAACTTGAATTCCAAAGAAATACTATAAATGAAGAGGGTTCCTTTCTAGGACAGTTTTACCTTTCCTGTTAATCTTTGTACATCTGGTTTCCATTACAGTTCTATATGCAGCCATTCAACCAAACTGTCTTCCTCATTTCTTTCTTTTAATTTTTTATTTTTTGACATTATTTCAGAGTCACAGAAAAGTTACAAGAATAGGGCTCAGTTGGTTAAATGTCTGCCTTTGGCTCAGGTCATGATCGCAGAGTCCTGGGATTGAGCCCTGTAGAGTCCTGGGATTGAGCCCTGTGTCAGGCTCCCTGCTCAGTGGGGAGTCTGCTTCTCTCTCTCCCTCTGCCCTTCCCCCTGCTCATGCTCACTCTCTCTCTCTCTCTCTCTCTCAAAAAAAAAAAAAAAAAGTTACAAGAGTAGTACAAGGAATTCTCCTGTACCTTTCCCCTGTATCTCCTGTTAACATCTGCACGTTGACACATTTGCACACGTTCTCTTGTGCTCGCCCTCTCTTGTGGCAGACATCATTCCCCTTTGTCCCTAAGTAGTTCAGTGTATAACTCAGCAATAAGGCCATCCTCTCACATAACTGTAGGACAATTATCAAAATCAGGAAAAGGATGTAATATCGTGATTATTGTCTAATCTGTAGTTGAAACTTGTCCGAATACTGTTCTTTACAGCAAAAGAAAATCCCAGATCATGCATTACATTCCAGTGTCACATCTCTAGTCTGATTTGATGTGGAATCCTTCTTCATTTTGTCTTTGTTTTTCACAGCATTGACTAATTTACTGATTTCTAGCCAATCAATATGCTGAGAATTTTTAAGGAACTAAGTATATTTCAAGTAACTGAATTAATCACTCTCAAGATCTACAGGAAAAGGTTTAGGGGCTGATTATCTTACCTTACATTCATTAAAAAATAACACCCAAAGAAATGGTAGAGCAAAGGATGAGAAAAAGCAATTTAGAATTCTAGACATTTCTACCCCCATAGTGACACAATCCACTGTTAAGAGAAAAGAGAAAACAGACTAAGACAGGTTAGATAATTAATTGATCAGAAGCCCTCCAGCTCTCCTACTTCCTGGATCCCTGTACTTTTGTCTAAGCATATATGCTTAATGGAAAAAGTCATTATAAAACCCTGAAAGTAGTACATTGGTTTATTTTTATTAATTTCATCTACTGTGTTTGCTTTGCTCATAGAATTCTGCCTACCAGTGATCTCTGTCCGGTGGTGGTCAGCTATTTACAATAGCTGTATAATAGTTGGTACTTGATTTGTATTATAATATTTATAATGTAATGCTTGTCTTATACAGACTCTGATTTTGTCTTAGGACCATGTACACAGGGTTTAGACAGTAGTGTGACAATTTGTCTAGGACACAAGTGTAATGTAACCTTAACCATGCGCTTCACAGTAGACAAGGTGGGCTCTGATGGAGAGGAAACTTTTAACCAGGTACTGTTCTGAGCTTTCCACCAAAGTATCCCAACCGGATAGGGGACCCAAGGGTGTCTTCTACCGTGGGCTTGAGGGTGCAGCCTGAGCGAGTCTACCCAAAGCAACACATCTCTTTGAAACTTCATGTATTTCATGTTTAAAATTCATATACATTTTATGTTTCTTTAAATTAAAAGGATAGTATTGTCCTCTGCAACCCCCAATCGTCTAGGAGGACTTATTCTTCCTACTGCATCAAATACCGCTGTACATCACACACCCCAGTGTGAGAAACACATGGACAGGTCTGTGAGGAGAGTTGCGGAATTCCAGGCTCGGAGTAACTCATGAGCTATGCTCTGACGGGTGAAAGGCAGTCTGTGAAGTGCAAAGTGGGGCTCCGTGAAGAGTAGTCATGTGGACTTTGATGCCACCATGAGGAGTTGGAGAAATACAATGAACAAAGGCACTGGTGCAGATTTAGAAGGAAGGAAACCAGGATTCTGGTTCTACCTCTGCTACCCCCTTTGCCATGCGGCCTTGGGCAAAGCACTTCTGAAATCTGGACTCTGGTTTCCTTATCTGGAGAAAGGCAATACCAGAATAAGCAACCATAAGTTTCCTTTTGGCTATGATATTTTTGTGATTCATAATGAACTAAGGAAAGGCATTAGCTTGTTAGTGGTCCCCATGTTTCATAATTTACACATTTAATCTGGAAGGTGCTCTTAATATTATTACTATCCACCTGCTGCTGATAATACACAGTATCTATTTCAAGGCAGTGAGTATATTTATGCTTATAAGAATATCATGGGGGGTGGGGGTGGGGAAGGAAAAGAATATCACTGTGAAATCTAGGCCTGCCATCTTATGGATCCTAAATGGTACTACTGAAATACAGGGTAGTCTGTCAGGAGAGTTAGACAGTAGCAAACATTTTTCAACTCTTTCGAGACTGTGACTCTAAAATATTGCAAAGACAAGACCAAGGACAAAAGACTGCATTCCAAGTAAATGATGGCATTTATTTTACATTTTGCTTTGTCCAAAACAGATCCAAATAAAATCATTCAGCCTCCTTTCCTAATAGCATAATTTGAGACGCTGAAACATCCTTAAAGGTTGTTTCTAACGTGCATTCTAAAATTTTCTCTGGGGCAAAAACAGTAATGCTCCTGTTTAAGGTTGCTGATATCACAAAGCTTTTTAAACTGTGTTCTACTTCCCACCGGTTTTCAATTTATTTTCAGTATGCTTCAGTATTTGTGGCGGTTTTAATCCCTTTCAAGCTGAAACGCGATTATTATAGTACAGTAGAAGGCAGTGCTTGGACATGGCTGACAGTACAAGTACTTACTTGCTGCAACTAATTTTCACCAGTATGGATCCTTCTATCTGAATCCAACATCAGCAGCTGCTATCAGTCATGGAGAACTATAGCAGAGTTCCATCCAAACCATTTGCTAACTAGAGTCATTGGCTGAGATTACATTCTTCCTATTGCCTCCTGAAAGGTGAATGTTTTTCTTTTTTTTTTTTTTTAAAGATTTATTTATTTGAAAGAGAGCAAGAGAGAGCATGAGAGGGGAGAAGGTCAGAGGGAGAAGCAGACTCCCCATGGAGCTGGGAGCCCGATTGTGGGACTCGATCCCGGGACTCCAGGATCATGACCTGAGCCGAAGGCAGTCGCTTAACTGACTGAGCCACCCAGGCGCCCAAAAGGTGAATGTTTTTCTAGTCATCTTGAGATTTAATTAATCAGACCCCCTTTCTTTAGATTTTTCTCTCTTCTTGGCTTGACTAACCCTGTTGACTTTCAGGAAACAATGCAAAGTGTCATGTCCACATTCAGCCCAATCAAAGTCTGTGACATCCACGTTTTCTTGTTTATCTTGGTTATGTATTTTAAGATTTTTATAAATATTTAGAATATTTTAAAACCCTGCTCCAAGTTAAAAGTATTCTTTTGTAGTCTGACTCTAATAGTTTACTTAAAACATATTTGAGAAAGCATTTGGTTTTACTTTCAGTTGCTCAATTGATGTTTCAAAATTTCTAAATCTACATTTGCTTTACTTTTAAAATATGCTGTCATATTATAGAATCAAACGACTATACCAAGTGCCAACAATATGTCTTATAGAAATAAAATTATTCACAAAAATAAATCACTGTAGGAAAGACACCTCACAAGTAAGTGTTTTATGAGGTTCAGGTTTCACTAAAGAAGATAAAACTTGAAACAGTTTTTTCAGCAAAACTAATGCTGAAACCTAGTTTTGGGAAGGAATGCACATGTATCATTTACATGTTGAAACATAGGTGTATGGCTATCTGCTAAATTTCAAGATTTAGTTTACTTTCACTCCTGCCACAGGAATATTCCGGTGTCCATAAATCTAAAGATAAAATTGTTGCCGAGCCTTTTCACTTAAATATACAATTAAGGTGTTTTTTGCGGGGGGGGCAATTATTTTTGGAAGAGTAAGACACCAGTGTAAAATTTAAATTGAGCCAACTGGTTTTATAGAGTTCTGTGTCATAAGATATATTTGAAAAGCTTAAGTAGTATTGATTTATAATGGAGTAAGTTGGCTAGAAATAAGTAAACTAGATCATTGGTTCTATGAAAACTCAAGCATAAGTTGGGGTCCTTGCTGGAGATTTTGTAGAATGTATTTTTTCACTGGAGGGGGGGTTGGGCCAGATTTTCTTAGCAATTCCTTCTAACTCTGAAAGTCTAAGATTTTAGTAAACTTCAGACTAATATTTTATGGAATTTACCATAACAATATCAGAATGGGAGGCATTTTGGGGGTTTTTAATCATTATTCTGGAAATATATCCTGAGTTGGGGCAACAGGGGAAGAATCCCTTTTCATTGTCATTGAAGGCATGTTGACAGTAGAGGGAAAAAACTGAGCTCCTGTAGCTCTGGTAGCACTTTATAAAAGCAGTTATCCATTTCCAGTTTCTCCTCTGTGTCTGCTGACCTTCAGGTCCTTTTTGAATAGAATGTGAGGATCACTTCCTGTCATTTTGACCTCCCCCCCAAAATGCCTGTCCTGTGATAACTGGCCACGTGTGGTGGCCAGTACCCTGTAGGATCAGGATCAATGGTGAAGCTTTTTCCATGTTAATTCTGGGAGAAAAACTTTGGGTGGGAGCTAGCTGCACAGCTTCCCACTGTCCCCCAGCATCCATCTAGTTGGAGAGGAAATCATTGTTTCCTTGGCTGCCGGTGCCTGGCAAGGGTCCATGAAGCATGTTAGACCCCCAGGAAGGGGTCTCGTTGACCCCAGCTAAGTTGTGATCTGGTGGATTGTTCCTGACCAGCGGAAGGTGACCCGTAGCAAAACTATGATGTGAGAAAGGTCATCTTTTTTATACCTTTCATCCTGATTCCCACATTTTTTTGTCCCTGGTCACCGAGTGGCAGCTTTTATCTTTAGACTTTGGGAGTCTTGATTTAGTATTCTTCACAACGCACCCTCTCCTCCAGCTTGCTCTCTGGAAAGGATGTGTTATTAATATGCTAATGCAAATTTAGGTTAATGTCTGATCTCTCCCAGGGATAGATGCATTTCAGAGCTTTCTTCTTGTGCAATGATAGCATCAGCAGACAGCAGAGGTACTTGGGGGCCCTTGTGGGAAGAATGTCACATTAAACTATCTCCCAGCCTGCCTTCTCTTAAGGTCTTTGCCATCTCCAGTCTCATCTCCAGGATGCCCTTCATACCTCTTTCTCTCATTCATTTATTCAATATATTTGCTCTATTTACTCCATGTAGCCAATACCTGTGGGGCACCAGTGTGTGTCCTGCACTAGGCTGGGCCCAGGGCATAGGCATGGTCCCTGCGGTGAGGGACTTGGAGTCTACTGAGAGAGTGGGACAGTCAAATAATTGCATAAATAAATGTCAAGTTAGAACTGTGGTAAATGCTACGAAGGGGGCGGGGGAACAGAGTGCTGTGTGTATAACAGGGGATTCTACTGAGTCGGGAGATCCCGGACACACTCCCTGAGTGAGTGTGGCTGAGCGGCAGTTAATGCGACAAAAGGAATGACAGGATATATTGGTTGCCCGGGATACCCATAATAACATGCCAAACCTCAGGTTACCGAAAACTTCACAAATTTATTGTCTCACAGTTCTGGAATGGAGAAACCCAAAATCAAGATGTCAGGAAGGCCATGCTCTCTGATGGTTCCAGGGGAGACTCCTTCCTTGCCTCTTCTTGCTTCTGGTATCTGCTGGCCATCCTCGGTGTCCCTTGGCTGGTAGATGTGCCACTCAAGGTTGTCTTCTCCCTTTGTGCCTTCACATCAGCTTCCGTCTTCATGTGTCGGTCTCTGCACCAAACTGCTCCTTTTGAGTAAGAACGTCCGTCATGTTGGATCAGGACCCACCCTAACGACCTCATTTCAACTTGACTACTTCTGCAGAGAGTCTTCCAGGGGGCCACATTTTGGGGTACTGGGGCGTTGAGACTTTAGCCTATCTTTTTGGGGGCCACAATTCAACCCATAACCGGATAAAGAGTGGAAGAGTAGAGTATTCTAGGCACGGGAGACAGAACACGCCACGGTCCTTTGGCGGGAGGAAGCACGGCCTGCGTGGTGTGGAAAGTGAGCGGGAAGTGTGGCGTTGAGAAGAAGCTGGAAAGGAAGTGAGACAAGTCGTTAGGCCTACGTTAGGCATCTTGGTCATAATGTAAAAGCATCCGTCAATAACGTCACTGGGGGATTTCAGCAGCAATAAGGCAGGATCAGATTTGTACTTGGCAAAAGTCACCCTGGCTACAATGTGCCGAATGGGATAGTGAGGCAGGAACGGATGCAGATGCAGCGGTGAAGAAGCCGTGCATTAGAGCGGGCGAGAGAGGAAGAGGCATGGGGGGCATTGGTCATGGAAAGTCAAGTCTGTGAACCTCGGCGCTAGATCAGACGTGGCATGTAGGTGATAGTGAAGGGGTTTTTTTTCTTTTTTAGTGGGAGAGCCTTCAGCTGCTGAGAGTGGCTCAACATTTGAGCGAGAGAAAGGTCATCGAATGCTCACAGCAGGGGAAGACAGAAAAGGTGGCCCTAGGTGGAAGAGGAGACATTTTCTCACTTAGCTGGACTCTCTAGGATTTTCCTCTTCCTACAGTTCCTGTGTGACAAGGCAAAGTGGGAAAGGGGATAGCCGATAATGTTTTTTTTTTTTTCCCCCTCCTGTCACAGATGGTTCTCAGCCCCCGGCCGATGCTACAGGCTGGGGCAGGTGCTCCCTACTCGTGTGTTTGATAGAGTCTAATCTGACAGCTGCTATAAATGCAGGCGGAGCCGAGGCGAAGGCCACGTCTTGAGTAATTCAGTTTTGGTAATCTATTAGTAAATCACAAGATATGTCACGGTACCAAAATAGATGATCGCTTCCACCTTTAAAAATAAAACTTTAGATTTTTGGTCACATCAAAGCACACCTTTTCTATTTTTCTTCTGAGGCAATAAAAAAAAAAGTTATATAATTTTATTATTATTTTTTTTAATGCTATGGTGTAGGCAAGTCCAGCCCAGAACAAAGTCCATCTAGTCCTCTCCCTCCATTGGGATGATGTTTCATTTTGTTCTATTCATCCTTTCTAGCTCCTTTTGTTTTTTAAATTCTGGACTCCATTGGTTCTTAATATAAGACTTTCTGGGCCGTCTCTATGTTTTCTTGTTCTTCTGTCTCCCATTCTGCATTTCCTGTATTAAATGCTGTGTCCCAGGTATGCATTCGTGGGCTGGCCTTCAGCTGCACCTGCCTAGGCGTGTTGAAATTGCCGATAAGAAAGACAGAGCCCCAGCTGTTTGGCAACTCTAGTTCATACTGGTGAAAGTGGGCTTAGGGTTTCTGTGAAAGTCTTCCTTTTTTGTATTTTTACTTTGGTCTCTTAAAAAGGCATAAACATTTCCTGAAGATATTCTTATTGTAAAGGATTTTTTAAAATACAGAAGTATTTAAAGCAAGCTAAAAAAAAAACATTATCTGCTATCCCCTTTCCCAACATTCTCCCTTCCAATTCCATTTGCTATTTCCTAAGTGGGATTTGCATCTCTAATACGTTTTTTGCCGTCTTTCTCTTGTCCCTCCTCCCTTCCTCTTATTCTTGTTAATCACTGCAGAGGACGCCATAATATAGATGTAACATTATGTAATCAATTTTGTCCTTTTCTTTTTTTGCTGTAATTGATAATACTGCAGCAGACAGTATTATCTGTGCATTTTTCTCCATATGTGGATGTACTTCTTTAGGTTAGATTCAAAGAAGTAGTATCCGGGGCATATGCATTTAAATTTTTGGAAAATGCCTTCTGGCGCCCTTTCTCCCCACCCCCACTCACCTCTAACCATGCTACTCTAGAACTCCCTGTTCTGGTTTGACTAGTCTTCCCAGCTTCGGGAATTGAGGTATCCAGGGTGCTGGGGGTTGGGTGGGCAATTTGGCAACCACTGCTGGCATATTCCCGTTCCCTCAGAGAACCAAGAAATTTCACAAATGGGGCAAAAGCAAAGGATCTCAGGAGAAGCACCAACACCTATGTTCTGGAAAGCAGCAATCTAAAATTCCGGGCTTTGAAGGAGGACACAGCACCTGCTATACCTGCTCAGTTTCTTTAAATGGAAATTAACTTCTTCCAAGGCTTTACCCAAGTGATATAAATTTTATGTATTCTAGAGTTGGCCTTGATTTTTCTAAACCGGACACCAAAACTAGAAACAGCGAAACAAAATGAACCGATTTGACGAAAAGGACATTTATAAAAACTTTTTGAAGGCAAGAGAAACCAACATAAGCAAAAATTTAAGGTTAAAAAAAAAAAAACGCCTGAGATGATATATTTATGTAATATATAATAGACCTCTGTAAGATCCCATATATGTAGATATAAAGAATTCTTACAATTAGAAAAAGACAAACTCTCCAATAGGAACATGGGCAAGAGGTCATGATTAAGCAATTTACCAAAGAGGAAAATACGAAGAATTATAAATTATAATTATATGAAGAAGATATAAATTAGCATAATATTTCTGGAGCTCATCAGCTTTAGCTAGTAAACCATGTATAGTAAAAGTGTTTTTACTCCCTTATGATGTAGGCGAGATGTTAGAGTTTGAAGCTGATGGCCAAGAAAGAATTCTTGAGGTATTTTGGGTGCAAATATGTGGTTTTATTAAAGCCCGGGGATAGGACCCATGGGGAGAAAGCTGCACTAGGGTCAGGAGAAGTGGCCCATTATATACTTTCAAGTTGGGAGTGGGTTAAGGATAGCCTAAGTCTCTAAGGAATTTTGGAAGCAAGGTTTCCAGGACCTTGAGGGGGATAGGTATTGTTGGGAAAAGGTCATTTATTACCATCTAATAAAACCTGAGTCATGTGACCCTTCAGATGTATATCGGTGGGCCATATGCTTGGGGGATGATTGCCAGTACGTCTCTTCGGGGATTTAGAGACAAAGGAAGTTTCCAAAGGAATTTTTATATGTTAAAGTAGACTTACAGGATCCTGGGGGGCAGATAGGGGGCTTTGGGGCTAGGATTGCCTTTTGCCCTTAGCAAAGTGTCAACATCAAGGCAGTTGAATCCAGAGAAGAATGTCACTCCGCCTGTTTCAAGGACTTGTCACAATGGGCTGTAGGTAGTAAGGAAATGTAATAATTTTTCTTCTGCCTTTGTTTCCCACCTCACCTTTGACCTGGAAATTCTACTTCTTAGAATTTATCCTAAGGAAATAATGATGGATGTGGACAATGGTTTAATTTATAGATATTAATTTCAGGCTTATTTATAATACTTTAAAAGTGGTATATGATCTACCAGAGAGAAGTGATCCATGAATCATGGTACAACAAGATAATTGTAATGGATTTGTAGAATGTCATTGATGTTGTAGAAATGATAAGCAGGCAATGGTGTACTGTTAAATGAGGAAAAATCAAATTCTGAAACATCACTCGTGTTGTGATGCCCCTACTTTGTGTTCCCTAAAATATACTTATTTGTGGTGGAAAAGGCCAAAATCTTAATAACAGTTATCTGGTTTAGAGGGATTATGACTGACTTTATTATTTTTGCTTGTCTATAGTTCTTAAATATTTCATGTATTATGAATATTTATTTTTGAGGAATTTCATATTTTTTCATGTACCTTTTTTTTTTAAGATTTTATTTGTTTATTAAAGAGAGAACACAAGTGGGGGGAGGGGGCTGCAGAGGAAGACAGAGAAGCAACCTCCCCGCTGAGCAGGGAGCCCAACGTGGGGCTGGATCCCAGGACCCTGGGATCATGACCTGAGCTGAAGGCAGACACTTAACGACTGAGCCACCCAGGCACCTCTCATGCAGTTTAGTTTTAATTCACTTGATTTTATTTTTAGTTCACCTTATTTTACTCAAAATTGTTTTTCTGCCAGTTAAAGTGGAATGCTCCTTTGGTAACAATATTACTCAGATACCCCAAACATAATGATTTGCTTTACGCCTGATTCTCATCTTTGATCACAGCTGCAGAACATGGCTTCCAGTGAAGACGGATTTGCCTAATCAAGTCTTCCGAAGACTTGCCATACCCGTGTAGATGAATAGTCAGTTTTAATTAGTTTATCACCTTGAGCTTGGCGAAACTAAGGGATATTTCAGATAACTAAGCCCAGGAGGATGGTTGGCTAAGACTTATTTCTTCATTCAACAAGCTTTTATTTGTTATTTTTTTAGATTTTTATTTTTGAGGATGCATGAGCATGCAGGGGGAAGGTGGGAGGGAGAGGGCCAGAGAGCGGAGAGAGAGTCTTAAGCAGACTCTGCTGAGCATGGAGCCCGAAATGGGGCTCAATCCCATGACCCTGATATCATGGTCTGGGCCTAAACCAAGAGCGAGAGTCTTAACTGACTGGGCCACCCAGGCGCCTCCAACAAGCTTCTATATGGTCCCTACTGTGTGCCAGGTTCCATGCAGCTGCCCCTCCCCCATTCCTTTTTCCTTCATACCTACCGTGTGCCCAGCACGATGTAGACTATGACAAGATAACCCAGAGAGAGGCAAACTTGTTGTCAGCCCCCACAGGCCTTGCAGCAGGCAGAGACATGGGACAAGTTAACCCGGGAGAACAGTGGAGGGGGAAAAGAATATAATCAGAAACGGCTTATAGAGGGGAGGAGTCTTGCTGAGTCATGAAAGATGAGGAAGTGCTCATCGTATAAGGGAATTCCATCACTCTGCCAGCAATATGGGAGACAGAGAACAGAAGCTCTGCACTGGGGTGGGGGGACCATGGGAATGATGGACGATAAGACCCTCGACAAAGGAAATAGCAGTGAAGGAAGAGAGACAAGAACAGACATAATAGCATAATAGGTAACAAAGAGACAGAAACACAGTCTTGATGCCTGGCTTTGAGATCCAAAAGAAGTAAGAGGGGCAAGGGAGGCTCCTGTAGCAGGAAGCCTTGGAAGTCACCTGGAGGGTGGATATTGGCACTGTCCCTGGCCACAGGGCAGACTTGGGAGGGATCAACAAACAGCTGGGGACACCTACGAGCCCCTGGCTGAGTGTATCTGGTCTGAGAGCTGGGGAGGGGTACGGGGGAGTCTGGACCGGAAATCAGTGTGAGAGACAGCTATGTCTAAGAGGCACACTTAAATGACAGCTAGAAAAAAGCCCGTTTTAGACCCTTAGATGCTCACTTTAATAAATTAGTATATTGACAGAGCCCCCTTCTTTTCCATTATTTTAGATTATTTAGCCCATAAATGAACATCGCTTACAGCAGATAATCAGAGTGCTGCAACGTTGAATTCTATCACCGGGGGAGTTTGAAAGTGTAGAGCCCTGGATCCCACCCCCGGAGGCTGATTCAGTAGGTAGGTGAGGCAGAGACACGTAATGTTCCCCAGATACCCACTTCTCGGCCCCTGGCAGTGGTGGGGTGGGGAGGGGAGTCTCACGTGACAGGTTCTGGCCAATGCACTGTGAATAGATGGGCCAGGCGCCACCTTGACTGTCTTCTCCACCTGCCCCATCACCAGCAAGAGGCCTCGTGTCCCCAGTGGAGTCGCAGGAGAGAAGCAGCCCGCCTTCCTGAACCCCTGCTTCACATGTGTTTCCCTAGAGGACACTCAGAACCGAATCGAACAGTGACCTTTGCATGAGTGAGAAGTAAACCTTTCAGGGTTAAATCACTGAGCTTTTCAGGTGTGTCTGTTACCACAGCCGAGCCAATCCTGACCAATTCAGCCCAGCCTTCGGTGGGACCCAGAAGCCAGTTTCATAAACATACACCGTTTATGTATGTTTATACATATACATATGTTTATACATACATATGTTTATACACCATAAACATACACCACATTTTGTGGTCAGTGACCAGAAGGACCTTTCGTGATAGCCTAAGTCTGGTGAGTACCTTAGAATTTTCTTTAATGTCAGCCCTTCCCCGAAGGAGGCTTGGCAAGTAAACAGTGTGCTCTCCATTCAGAAATGTTAACAGCCTATGTCACCGAAGGAAGCGTGATTCATCAGTATAATTAATGCATTGATCACAGTTTGTTGAGCATTTCTTACATCCCAGGCACAGAATTCAGTGTTTTAACCTTGCAGGGTAGAAATGATTGTACACAGGTATGAAGCGGTAGGGCGGGATTGCATCGAATTCTAAACTTGTGCTTTTTTTTAAGTTTTTATTTATTTACTTTTTTTAGTAATCTCTACACCCAACGTGGGGCTTGAACTCATGATCCCAAGATCAAGAGTTGCATGCTCCTCCGATGGAGCCAGCCAGCTGCCCCTAATTTCAAATGTGTGCTTTCATTCCTATACTCTCATTTGCAAATTTTACTCCCCTAATGTGTTAGAGCTGGGGTCCTCTAGCTGAGGGTGACCTTAGTGTCCCCACCAGAATGACTTGCAAAGGTGGTGGTCATACTGAAGTTATGTCATATTAAACAGCAAAAAATTTCTTTATTCTACAATTTTCAGCTAAGCATTTTCAGGCTTTGAGGACAGCTATCTAGCATACTTTCAATTTTCCTAGCAAATAAGTGAAGATTTTCCATTTCTAAGGGCTGTGAAGGAAGTTTGCTACAGGGTTATGATTCCGTCTCTGGGGATCCCAGACTCTAATGCATTTGCATGTCAATAAACCAAACTGATAGCACAAATTACTTGTAATAAAATCCTTTGCAAACTTCTATGCATTGACCATATGTCAAAAACTCTACAAAATAATCTCTACAGAGAAAAACAAATATTGTATGATCTTACATCTATGTGGTTCCTAAAAATGCCATAGTTCTAGAAATGGAAAGGTAGATAGTATAGGTTGCCAGGGTTTGGGAGGGTAGGGGTGGGGGAAAGGAGATGTAGGTCAAAGGCTACAAACTTTCAGTTGTAAGATGAGTAGATTCTGGGGATCTAACATACAGCGCGGTGCCTGAAGTTTATAATTTACAATAGTGTATTGTATACTTGAAATTTGCTAAGAGAGCGGATCTTAATGTTCTCACCACACACCTCTAAAAAGGGTAATTATGTGGCGTGATGAACACAATAGGTATGTGTATCATGCTCTACACCTTATGTAATACCGCGGTATGTGTCAGATATCTTTCCATAAAGCTAGAAAAGAAAAAGTCAGCAGTCTGTGTAGCACATCCTCTCTTGCTTCTCAGCATCTCAGTGTTCTTGGACAGGCAACTCAAGGACCCAGAACAGGTGTGACCCGCTCAAGACCAGAGCTCAGCTAATCAGTGGATGGCGACGCAGGACACGAGAATGTTTAATAACAGTAGCAACTGATAACAACAGTAACAAAAATACTTCAAACTTCTCAGTAAAAGAAAGTGTTGTCCCAACCCAACAGACCATGGATGTGCTGGGGTGTTTTGGCTTTACTAAAAATTTTATTTATTTTTGAGAGAGAGAGAGAGTCTGTGAGCATGAGTGGGGGGTGGGGGCAGAAGGAGAAGCAGACTCCTCACCGAGCAGGGAGCCCGACGCACCAGGGCTCGATCCCGGGCCCCGGTGCTGGTGACCTGAGCAGAAGGCAGATGCTTAACCAACCGAGCCACCCAAGCGCCCCGTGGATATGCTTTTGTTAAATGTCTAACCGTGTGATAGAGTCAGATGTTGAGGCACATTCAAAAGGGCTTTTTCTTACCAAATAGAAAACCTTGTTGCAAAATCTTATCTACAGTCTACAACAGTTAGTAATCTTGTTAGAAACCTTAATGAAAACGTTGTCTGGATTTATTTTTCCCTTTCATTTCCCTTCAGAAATGGGTAGCATGGAGGGAGACGTTACCCCGGGATACCATGACTGGGAAAGTGATTTACCCCGCTGTGGCCAAAAAGGTTGGTTGGTTCGTGGGTACAATTTAATGCCAAGTCTCAGAGCAACTGAAAATTAGAAAGATTATAGGCAAGCTCATGAAATATCTCCAAGCATGATTTGCTCAGGTCCCATTTTCAAACAAAGGAGCCTGGAAGAAAAATGTCCCTGCAGTTCCCAAGTCCCCCCATCCGAGAACCCAATGCCTCGTCTGCTGTGGGGAGCCTCAGAGGAAGGAATTTGCCCTGGGTGGAAAGTTCACTGAACATACTGCGCTGACTATTTGAAAATTACTTGTTCCAAAAGCCCTTCAGAAACCAGTAATCCTATTAGCGCGGCTTCTGGAACAGCTACCTACCTGCAGCAAAAAGTAATTACAACTGTCAGCCAGCAAATAATTGCTCCAGTGTCTAAATGAATGGGGAATCTTCTCTGGAAGGAATTACTGTTCCTCAAGTCGTCTCTGCTCTGCTTGCTGTCAAACTGGGCCATCTGCCTATACCTGGGAAGAAAGGGGAGAGGGGCGAGGGAGCTGTAATTGGTGGAAACAGGCAGCTGAGGGGCCACGCAAAGCTTATCGCCTGAAGGGCTCTCCTGAGCCCTGCGAAGCCTATCCTGAAGGCACAGACACCCGAGGCAGGTTTCAGGTCGGAGGCTTTGGCCACTCGCTGCATCACAAAACCCCTGAAGCTGCAACCTTTTCCTCCCATTCTTCGCCAGCCCCAAGTATGCGAGGGTGTCCGGTAGATAGGAGTCCTTGTGCCCACAGCTGGGTAAAAATGTCAAGAGTTGTCACAGTAGACCTTTTGCGGAGGAATGAACGGGAAGGGTTTGGCAAGGGCAGGGAGTCTGTAACGAGAAAAAATTCCAGGAAATTGGAACAAGGCCTTTCCAACAAGACTCAAAGGCCCCAGGTGCTCAGGACTCCTAAAGTGCCCCACTCTCAACTCCTGAAAAGCCAGCCCTACTTTGGTTGGAATCCTCCCCCGCGCCCGCCCCCCAACAGCTGGAAGAAGTGGGAGACGGCAGAGCCGCCCATGGACTGGGAGGAGGTGGGGGTTCTGGCCCAGCCATGCCCTGAGCCAGCTGCACCGTCTTGGGTCAGCTCCTGGATTTTTCAGGCCCCCATGTTGTCACATGTGAAATGAAAGGAGCAGTTGCTGTCACAGGCTCTCTAGCTTGGAAATCCTCCTATAGATTTGGGGCACAGCTGGGCCGTGTGGTCTGAACACGGGCAGGATGCTACGGGCAGCCCCCTTTAGGGATGAGAGTTTTGACGAACTCTCAGGAGCTTAGCTGAAAGGTTTTTTAAAGACTCCCGTGTGCAGAGGACCAAAGGGCATGGTTAAGCCCTTCGGGAACTTACAGATAAATTGCTGCCAATTCGGGAGGGAGGAGATTGTCAGGTAGGGGGACTGGCTCCTTGGTGACTCTGTGCCTGCAGGCTGGGACCTGTGCTAGTGACCCAACTTGCCTGACCTTGACATTATCCATTATCCTCTGCAAAAGAAGATGTAGCGGGAACAGTAGATTTTTGAGCACCATTGTCGGGAGGGAGGGAGGGGCTCGCCTGCTGAGCCCCCGCCGGCCTGGACTTCCATCTCAGTCATGTGATGTGGCAGCTCCCAGTTGCCTGCAGAAATCACAGACCCATCGTGTGCTTATCTCGCTGTGCACCAACCTGGCTTTTGTTCTCTCTTCAGCTCCAAGTTTAATGTTAATACTGACTCATAATATTAAACACCTAACTCACCTGCGGACGCATTTACACGTGAGAGCCCAACACTATCGGCTTAGAACATGTTGCTAAGAGGACGTGAATTCTTCCCTAAATAATTACGGCCGGGGTTAGTTGCATTAAGGAGCAGTAACTAAGCAAATACCAGAGATAATTATTTGCCGATTATTAATTCAGCGTATTTTCTCTCTCTATCTTAGATTTACTTTACTGTCATATCTTTGAAACATGTTAATGAAAGATGTATATTTAACGTGCATTAAAGATGTCACTTGACTTTTAGTGCATTGCTTAAAACTGCTTATCAACTATAATGTTTTTATAAATAATTTTTGGTGCAAAGATCAGGGAAAGAATTCACCTGTTTTTTTACAGAGCATTTTGTTTGAAATGTTTTGCCGGCAAATTCTGACCTCATAATCTCCAACCCCCTTAGATATGTTTTGTTTTGAACATCACACTCCACATTCATTCTGTAAGCATTCGAGTGCTGCTCTTTGCTGAGCCTTGGGCTATAGAAATTGAGGGTAAGCACTTGAATGTTTTCTGTTTTTATTTCCCTTGGAGAGCTTGTGCTTTTTCAAATTCTAAGCTCTAGGCAGGCAACTCTCCAGTTGACCTTTCCAGCCCTGTAGACCTCCAGGCCCGCATCCGCACTCAGGTATTCTGCCATCCAAAACCGAACTCTTCCTCTGGGCTGGCCTCAGTCCGGGGGGCGTCATTTGCTGGGCCTGAAGTGTGTGGGGGGAGAGGGCTGGGGAGCTGTGTTCTAGGTTGGAAAGCGGCAGAGAATTGGGAATAAAAGTGGTGTGGTGGCGCCACCGTCAGGCTTATATGGGTACTGCAATAAGGAGGCAGAACCCAAACAGTTAAACCTTGTGTTGGGGTGCATGGAACAGTGAGATGACGTTAGTGTGCAGAATGGCCTGGAAGGAGCCTGGAGGTAGGGAGATCAGCCAGGAGAATGCTTTAATGTTGCAAGTATAATGTAATGATAGTATTGATTAAAATGACAGACCATTTTGATCCTTTTGGAGGAGGAGAGGATCATAGACCCTTTTAGGATAGAACAAAAGGTCCTTTTCTCCAGAAAAATAAGCACACATGTACCAAGTATTATGTGTAATTTGGGGGGGGCTCATGGGTCTCAGCGAATGATGAAACAGGTCTATTTGGGATATGCAAAGGAAATAGGAATAGCACAGTGTAGCTGGTGGGGTCAGTAGGGAGACTTGGAAAAGGAAGTAGTTCAGGGAGGAAGGGAACAGGACATGTGGAAACGCAGAGACTCGAGTTGGATAGTGCACATATGTCTGGAACTGTGTGAGGGGAGGCCCCGCAGTGTGGCTGGAGGGGGAGACCTGAGTCATTTGATCTGATTGCATGAGCTTTCCTTTCGAGGGGGCCCTGGATGACTCAGTTGGTGGAGCATATGACTCGTGATTTTGGGGTTGTAAGACTGGGCCCCACTTTGAGTGTGGAAGTTACTTTAAAAAATCTTTAAAAAAAAGAGTTTTCCTTTTGAGAGTAAGTGAGCTCCTTGAGTTAACAAAACAACAGAAGGCATTCAAGTATTTTCCAATATAAATAATGGGAACCATAAATATGCCAGTAATATTCCTAGAGGAGTTTGGGATTGCCGTCATAAAAAAAAAAAAACCACCATACATGAAGAAACAGACACTAAATAAATTCCCAAGTAAATCGTTTCATTAATATTCATTATGAAACTTAAAAAAAATTAAGCATAAGTTGTAAGAATCAAGATCAGGAGAGAGGCTGACCATTTAAAATTATAGTTGTTAAAGTAAGCTTCAGATGAACGGATACATCGAGAAGTCTAGACTTTTCAAAATCGCTTTCCTCGTGTCTGTATGGTGCAAGGAGAGCTGTGTAGTCAAGACACCACGTCCCTCCCGTTCCAAGTTCTCCGCCGACGTCACCGGAGCTGGCAGCTGACGCAGCGGCACCTTTTGACCCCGTAGGCTGCACTCGGAGGGGAGCTCTTTGGGGTCCGATCTGCCTGGGAGCAGATGTGTAGAAGTAGAGCGCTCTCCCCGAAGAGATGAGGGGAAACCACACGGTTAGTTTCCAAAACATCCAGGGCTGTGGTCCTGCTCTACAGGAGATCATCACTCTGACATTTGGGTTTGGGGAATTCACCAGTTCTCCCGACTGGGGCCAAAATAACTCACCTATTCCAGAGACTAAGGTGGGGCACAGCGCTGAGTCTTGCCTCAGTCACCCCTCCCAAAGGGTCTGGTGGCCATTGGACAGGCCACGCAGAGCCTTGTGTGGGTCCAGGCTGGGACTGGCCACCCAGTACCCATGAGGCACCACGGAAGTGAGCAGTGGTCGTGACCTCCTCAGCACCTAACACCTGCTACTCACTCTAACCTACGCTAGTTCTGTCCACATCTTTCTTCAGGTAACCGGAAAGCCGACGCTGTACAACGAATAATCTGAGTATTTCTGGAGACAGTGATTGATTTATCAAGGTAATTGTCTGTGGTAGTTTTAGAGGCCCCAGATAACCCTGACTTCCCAATAGCTTGGGATCCCCTTGGAAGGTACGGCATAACAAGCCTGAAAGATCTCCACTCCCCCGGACTTGCAACAACCGGGGTCTTTTGCTTAATTATTTTTGCAGCACTCATCTCCTATTGGAAAACATCAAATGACAGGAAAGGGGACTCGAGCCAAGGATCCCAGTGTCAGGTCCTATTAGCTGATGAACCATATTGTTGGGTGAACCGTGACCCTGTGTAACCTTCCCTGATGTGGGTAATGAGGACGCTGAGACACATACCGTCCCCTCATCATTGGGGTGGAGTCAGACAGTAAATCCACAAGGTCTGTATTTATTTTTTATTTTTGTAAAAGATTTTATTTATTTGACAGAGAGAGAGAGATCACAAGTAGACAGAGAGGCAGGCAGAGAGAGCGGGGGAAGCAGACTCCCCACTGAGCAGAGAGCCCCATGTGGGGCTCGATCTCAGGACCCTGAGATCATGACCTGAGCCGAACCCACTGAGCCACCCAGGTGCTCCCCACAAGGCCTTTAGAAGTGTTATTTACAATAAGAGCTGAAGCAAAAGATTCCCTTCCCCCCTGTCCCCACCGCCCCCGGGCCCTCGAAAACCAAATTTCTCCAGAAATGCCTTAGTCTGTTCGGCTAGAGGAACCAGGGCTGGCTGGGTGGGGACTCGTCTTGGGTGAAGGGCTCCTAGAGGGACCCAGCGAAGGGATGGGTTTAAATCAAGGGAGAATCATGAAGACAGGGTTAAGAGCCAGAGAAGCCATGCTGAGCATCAGGTCAGAGGGTCAGGAAGGCTGTGAGCCTTCGGGGGGTGAGAAGTAAGATAAGAAGTGAGAGATCAGGGCCCCTGGGTGGCGCAGTTGGTTGAGCGACTGCCTTCGGCTCAGGTCATGATCCCAGAGTCCCGGGATCGAGTCCCACATCGGGCTCCCAGCTCCATGGGGAGTCCGCTTCTCACTCTGACCTTCTCTCTCTCACTCTCTCTCTTTCCTAATAAATAAATAAATAAAATCTTTAAAAAAAAAAAAAAAAAAAAGAAGTGAGAGATCAGACCCGACAGATATTTTGTATGACAGATGAGTGAAGTGGGACCAGCCCTGTGACCTAGGAGGCAATGGTGTTGGGCGGGATCTGTTTTAACTGGTGGTGACCATGGGGGTGAGGGCAGATTGGCCAACTAAGATATGCCAGAACAGACGAACCAGGAAAATTCTAGAAAACCGAGGTTCTGTGGTATTTTCCATACAGAAGTAAAATCCCTAAATTTAGAGTTAGAAGTCTCCTCGTGCTACGAGTATTTTGTATAACTTTGCAAAAGACTGATAAGCGCTTATGAGTTTCATGGCTGCTCCCTTGTCCTCAGCACGAGCTTCCTTCTGGTGCTCGGTGATCAGACTGTGCGGTCTGATCTCAAGTGGCCTGAGTAGCCGAGGGGATACCTGGCCCCTGGGTTGTTGGCAGTGCAGCATCCTGTCCTCAGGCTGATTTTTTTCTGTGAAGATAACAGGCATTTCCTTCTTGCCTTCATCCTTACCTTTGACCAGTAAACCCCTTGTGCCGGACGAAAAACTTCCCTCTCTGTTGGCACATCTGAAATACCCGTCGTTTGGGTCACAGGGCAGAGGGGGGAGAGTTAGCGGCGAAAAGCCTGCCCCCTGCCCCCTATGGTTGTGTGGTCACCGGGCCAGCCCACCTTGCTGGTGCTGAGTCTGGGCTCCCACCGAGCCCATTAGCTGCTTCTGTCTCCGCGTCCACAGCCTCCCCTCACTCCCCGCTGCTCTTCTAGCTCGTCTGTGACTGGGGGAGCCCTTGAGCGAGGCCCCCTCTACCGTTTCTTTCCCTCAGCCTCACCTCCCTGTGAGTCTTCCAGCAGGGACCGTGTTCTACATGGAATGCCCCTCCTGGAAATGACACAGGGTTTCTAGGAGATTCAGAAAACCCTCAGGGATGGTGTGAGGCATCTTGTCGCTTACCGAAAGAAACATGGAAAGAAATGAGATGCCTGGACCCCTTTAAGGTTTGGTGCAAAGCATAACCATCATTTCTGGCAGTTCTAGAAGTTTGTGGGATAATGGGATATGGCAGGATTTCAAATCTCAGCTGCCTCTTGCTATGATGCTGGATCCAAGAGATACTTGTTTTGAGCTCTGCGGACAAAGATGGTCCACCGTGACTTTGACGGTTGCTCAAGGGCAGGAGACGGGATTTTCCCGAGCGCTCTGACTCTGAAAGATTCAATTCTGGAAGGTTTTTCACAAGCTTACCAGCCTGGCATCCAGTGTCTCTGGCTGGCCTATTGGAGACGCTGATTTAGCCTTCTCTCTTTATGATATAATCCTGTTTAAAAGCAAAGCTCCCCAGTACTGTTCATGTGATTGCTTCGCGTCTCATGCCACGTTACATAAAGTTTTTACGGTAATTGAAAAACTAATGAATAGCACCCCAGGCAGTAAATAAATCACAAAGTTCATTAATTCCGAGCACCGAACACCAATTTGTAGAACACCACAGTGCAGTGTAAAATAACATTACCTACAGTGTAAGAATGGGAAAGTGGGAATTAATTTTATTTTAATTTTTAATGCACTTTTGACTGTTTGAAAAAGACGTTAAACATTAACAGAATTTAATATATACGCTGGCATTTATTAAACCATGGATTCATGAACAAATTAAGCACCGCGTTTTTGGTTTTTTTTTTTTTTTAAGTATTAAAGATTCGACAGTGATAATTAACTTGAATGTCACAGAGGAAACTGTTCTCACCATATTCTGCAGGACCCTCCCAGAGATTATGGAACCCACATTACGGAACCACAATCTGCCACGTTGTGGAAGAATGAGATCAGCTGCTGGGTCGTCTGAAAAGACGTTGAAAGACATTCCGCTTTCGTTTGTTCTGATCAATCAGTTCGCCAAACGTGTGGGAACGGTGAGAAATACGGCGACGAATTTATTGCAACCTCGACGCCACAGTCCGGCCTCCTGGGGAAAGATCTGTGTCTCAGGTTGAGGCAAACCCAGCAGCATCTGGAAGGTTCCGTCTACGGCACAAGCATCGCTGATGCTGCAGCATCAGGAACTTTCCTGGGCGTGTTGCTCCATCCGAACGACCTTCACCGCCATGGGGCCTTTCACTGCTGAGGTCTTGGAATTCGAGGGACCTGACTTGAATTTTGATTCTTTCAACACAAAACCTAAGTCAAAATAAGCAGCAAGTTGGGGGGACTTTTGGAATGAGTTGTCTCTCTAGGGGCCCGATTCATTGATAAACCAATCAAGAACGAAAACAACATACTGTAGCCTGTTGTGTTGGGTTCCCCCCCACCCCACCCCCGCCTAGTTGTAAAAGTGGATTTAGCTGAGGGATCCCATTCGGTTGGTGTTGAAATTGCGCATACAATTCCAAGTTGCTAGAAAAAGACTTTATTATCTTTGAAATAGTTCAGTGTATTTGTTTACTCTGGGGGCCTTTTGGCTTAAATGATCTACTGTATCTTACACTGATCAAACTGACAGAGGATTGCCGAGTGCCCACTAAGCACATCCATAAATTCTATTGGGTAATCACTATTTACTTAGGTTCATAATTTCCCCATCAATGAACAACTTCCACTCAGGATTGTAACCCGCCTCCCATCTGTGGCCCCTTTGCTGTTGTGCCTCCTGTTGAACCACTTCGGCCCAGAGGCTGCAATCATTTATGCAAGAAGTTCATAATCAGAAATTGAAATGGGGGCTCCTGGGTGGCTCAGTGGGTTAAAGCCTCTGCCTCCAGCTCAGGTCATGATCTCGGGGTCCCGGGATTGAGCCCCGCATCGGGCTCTCTACTCAGTGGAGAGCCTGCTTCCGCCTCTCTCTCTGCCTGCCTCTCTGCCTACTTGTGATCTCTCTCTCTGTCAAGTAAATAAACAAAATCTTAAAAAAAAAAAAAAAAAGAAATTGAAATGTATTTCGATGATCCTCAAAGACATAAATTTGGGGCTGAACTGTTCTTTGGGAAATAACTTTTTTCACACTTATCAGGAGGAGTACTGAATAAGTACAGAATCATCGAGTCACTATGTCATGCACCTGAAACATAACATTGACATCCACTATACTGCAATAATAACATTTTTTTTAAGAAAAGACAATTTTTCTTCTTTCCATAAAGGTAAAAATATTCATTAGGTATTATTCATAAAAATATAAAGCTGAATATGTATATTTTCCCCCAATTCCACTACTCAGTGGTTACCTTGTTTACTTTGGGATGCCTAAACTTTGTTATTCAAATATGCATATGTATTTGGTCACACTAGCCTATTGTTTTAAAGCCTTCTAAGAAATATGTCATGTGGGGGGGGGCCTGGGTGGCTCAGCCAGTTGGGCATCTGACTCTTGGTTTTGGCTGAGGTCATGATCTCAAGGTTGTGAGATTGAGCCCCCAGTTGGGCTCCATGCTTGGGATTCTCTCTCTCCCTCTCTTCCTCTCCCTACTCACATATGTGTGTGCACGCTCCTCCTCCTCAAATAATTAGAAAATCTTTTTTTTTAAAGATTTTATTTGTTTATTTATTAGGAAAGAGAGAGAGTGAGAGAGAGCATGAGAAGGGAGAAGGTCAGAGTGAGAAGCGGACTCCCCATGGAGCCGGGAGCCCGATGTGGGACTCGATCCTGGGACTCCGGGATCATGACCTGAGCTGAAGGCAGTCGCCCAACCAACTGAGCCACCTAGGTGCCCATAAATAGAAAATCTTAAAAAACAAAAACAAAAATATGTCATGACAGCTTTCCACGTTAACACATATAAATCAATTTTATTACTTTTAAGGCTGCGTAATATTGTACTATACGGACCTTCAGGTTGTTTCCAATTTTTTGTTATTTGTTATGGGCCAATTCTGTTTTCCTAAAATTCATACGCTGAAGCTCTAATTCTCAAGGTGACTATATTTGCAGATGGGGACTTTAAAGAGGTAAGGAAGGGTAAATGAGGTCATAAGGGTGGGGCCTTGATTCCCCTTATATGAGAAGAGGAAACACCGGAGCAAAGGTCATGTGAGGACCCAGGAGAAGACGGCCATCTGCAAGCCAGGGAGGTGAGGCCTGGGGAGAAACCAACCGTTCTAGCACCTTGATCCTGGACTTCTAGCCTCCAGAACTGTGAGAAAATAAACTAGTTTCAGCCACTAGCCCGATACATTCTGGGGGAGCAGCCCAAGCTGACTAATACGCTATTACAAAGGCAAGAGGTTCACACTTAAGATAAATTCCTAGAAAAGAACTTGCTGGTTCAAAAGTACCCCCATGCCTCCCCCACCCTGAGCTGCCTGTATTTTTTTTTCCTCTTTGACTTTTTTACACATACTACCAAATTCCCACCCAGAAGATTTCAACATAGGTATCTTCCCACCATCACTGTATAATGTCTGCTTTCTGCACACATTGGTAGTTTCCATCTTTTAAATCTTCACTATCTTTTATTGTGGTGAAATTTGCATATCTTTGACTATTAGTAAGAATGACATCTTTCCACATGACTATTTGCATGTCTCGTTTTGTGTGTGAAATGAATTTTCATTTCATTTTTCCATTTTATGGGGGAGAGTCATGTTTGTCTTATTCATATATAACAGCTTTTAAATCTGTCTTAAGGATATTGGTCCAGATGATCTAGCTTTTTTTAAGAGTTTATTTTTTTAAGTAATCTCAACATCCAATGTGGGGCTCGAATTTACAACCCTGAGATCAAGAGTCCCACGCTCTACCGACTGAGCCAACCAGATGCCCCCGGGTGATCTAGTTTTAAAAAAAAAATCTGTTGCTTCACATTTTATATTTGTTTTGGGGAGTTGTCTATAGTTCAGAATTTTTAAATTTCAGTTTAGTAAAATTTATCAATATTTAAAAAAAGATTTTATTCATTTATTTGAGGGAAGGAGAGCACCAGAGAGAAAGCACAATCAGAGGGAAAGGGCAGAGGAAGAAGCAGATTCCCCACTAAACAGGGAGCCTGATGCAGGGCTCGATTCCAGGACCCTGGGATCATGACCCAAGCTGAAGGCAGGTGCTTAATCAACTGAGACACCCAGGTGCCCCTCCAACAACATTTTTAAAAGAATTTCTATCTTTGGTGTCCTGGTTAGGAGGATATTATTTGCCCAAAGATTTTTAAAATACCTCTATTTTCTTCTCAATATTGCATGTTTTGTAACTAAATAATTTTTGATCCAACTATAGTTTATTTGATATTAAGGAGAACTAGGGATATAATTCTTCTTCCAAATTAAAATGTATTTCAAGATCATTTATTGAATAATCCATATTCCATTCACTGATTTGCAATACCATGCTTATGAGAGACCAGATTCTGTTTCTAAAATCTCTATGGTGTTTTATTATGTCCGCCGAGTTCTAAACCAGTGACACGTCATTCAAATTACTATGAATTGTTCTATCAATGTGTTTCACATTGGGTAGGGCAAATTTACTTGACTGATTTAATTTAAAGGGTGTTCTCAACTCTTACTCAAGGTTTTAAACCAGTTTGACTGTGATGAAGGATGTTGCTACTACCAATTCAGTCTTTAATTTAGTCTCTGCTGCACCCATACTGAAAAAAACATCTCTTTCACTGTCCCATCATATCATCTTATGAACATTATCCGCTAATGTGTGTTTCCCCTTCTGGATCATTTGGAGATGACATTTCATCATCCCTGGAGAGCACAGCACTTAGCATGCGGTTGAAAGATGTTAATGACTTTATTTATTTTTTTTAAATAAGAAGCTACTTTTTGTTTTCCATCTTCTTATGTATGTATGTACGTATGTATTTTAAATATTTTATTTGTCAGAGAGAGAGGGTGAGCACAAGCAAGGGGAGCAGCAGGCAGAGGGAGAAGCAGGTTCGCTGCTAAGCAAGGAGCCTGACGCAGGACTCGATTCCAGGACCTTGGAATCATGATCATGACCTGACCCAAAAGCAGACGCTTAACCGCTTAACCGGCTGAACCACCCAGGTGTCCCCTCCATCTTTTTAAAAATAGATTTAATTTATTTATTAGAGAGAACATGTGTGCATAAGTTGAGGCAGGGACAGAGGGAGAGGGAGAAGCAGACACTCCACTGAGTGCAGAGCCCAACACAGGACTCAATCCCAGGCCCCCGAGATCATGACCTAAGCCAAAGTCAGACACTTAACTGATGGAGTCACCCAGGTGCCCCTGTTCTCCATCTGTTTGGCATCTTTTTCATTTATTTTAATTGATTAACTTTATTTTTGCATTGATGCATCATTTCGGTATCAACCTCCAATTCTTGGACTAATTAATCCAAAATTCTTGAGTTGTTTGTAACACAAACATCTGTTTTTAAGTTGTTTGTAAGATTCTCATTTAAATTAGACCATCTTGGGGCACCTGCCTGGCTCAGTCAATGCATCATGTTGACTTGATCTCAGTATGTTAAGCTCAAGTCCCACATTGGGCATGGAGCCTACTTAAAAATAATAATAATAAATACAGCCACATGGGTGGCTCAGTCGGTTAAGCATCTGCCTTCGGCTCAGGTCGTGATCCCAGCATCCTGGGATGGAGCCCCGCATGCATCATGCATCGGGCTCCCTGCTCAGTGGGGAGTCTGCTCCCTTTCTCTCTGCCACTCCCCCTGCTGGTGTTCTTTCACTCTCTTTCTCAAATAAATATTTTTTTAAAAAAACAAACAAAAAAAGAAACTGCAAAAATAAATACAACAAAGCAACCAATCTCGATCCTTCTACCTGATTCAGGAGAGTAGTTACCTTTGGGGAGAGGGTAGATGGGTAATGGGTTTGGATTTGGGGATATATCCATGGGGACTTCGATTTTATCTATAATATTTTATTTCTTTTCTTTGAATAAGGGTTTTTCAGCAGGGGCGCTATTGACTTTTGGGGCCAGATGCTTCTTGGTTGTGCCTGATTGTTGTAGGATATTTAACAGCATCCTTGTCTTTTATCCACGAGATCCCAGTCGCTGTCCCTAGTTGTGACAACCAAAAACACCTCCAGACATTGCCAGATGTCCCCTGGGGAGAAGATTTGCCCCTCGTCCCCACCTTGAGAGCCACTGATTTATAATAAAAAACAAGTAAGCCTAAATTGAGCAAATTAAGAAACAGGAAGAAAATGTGACCACGTGCTAAATTAGAGGTGGGGTTAGCACGTGATTATTTGCTGAATTACTCTGTATCTTTAAACTCTTCTGGTAGACCCGAAAGGAAAATGTATCTTTTTATTCTTTTTTTTTTTTTTTTTTAAGATCCAAATCTTTTAGCTTGCTGATGATTGAAAGTGATGTTTCCAATCAAGGGCTGGCTCTGTCCCACCACAGGCTGGATACACCTTTGCAAAACCACGCCCCGGGGATGCTGCTCTTTGATCTGGGGCTTCACAGGCTTATTTTACAGAATCTTAGGTAATTCTTTCTCAGTATTGCTGGCTTAGTTAATTGCTCCTTTCTGATCTCCAGCAATCCGATTGTAACACCCTCTTTCATACTCTTCCCCCATCTAATCCATTCTTCACACTGCTACAGAGTGGGGTTTTTTTTTTCCCTAAGACACAAATATTTGACATTCTCTTGCTTAAAATCTTTCAAAATAAGTTTCAAATTCCTTAGCATGGTGCAATCCCGGATGTGATTCCTATGCAAATCACCTGCAGTTAGCACAGGCGTGCAGGGTAAGGCTCTGTCCCTGATAAAACTGCTCTCACTTTTGATGCCCGCCGCAAGCTTAGGGCTGCCCAGGTGAACCCACACTCCTGACAAAATGGCTCCAAATTCAGGATCCCTCCATACCTAAGGTATGATGATTTGCTACAGCAGAGCTCTCAGGAAAGTGCTATAGTTATGATTATTGTCTTATTATAAAGGATAGAAATCAGGACCAGCCAAATGAAGAGACGCATGAGTTCTGGGAGCATCCTGCTTGTAGAGCTTCTGGGCACTTTCTTCATGGTGTCAGGATAACACCACCTTCCCCAGCACCTGGATGTGGTCATCAACCAGGAAATCCACTGGAGAATTGGTATCTGGAGTTTTACTGGGGTTTCATTATGGAGCCATGATTGGTTGCATTCTTGGCCATGTGACAGAACCCAGCCTCCACCCCTGGAGGTCAGCTGGCTCAAAGCCCCAATCCTCTAATCACATGGTTGGTTTCTGGAGCTGAGCCACATCCTGGGTCATCTCATTAGCATAGACCCAGGTGTGGCCAGGGACCCATTGTGAATAACAAAGAATCACTTGGGAAATTCCAAGGATTTAATGGTTGCCTCTGAGGAAGGACCAGGGACAAGGACCAAATTTTTTATCGTACATCACGTGGCATCCTTTGTGAGGAACTGGCCAAAGCTGTTCTCCCTTCACAGCAACCACATAGCCCTGGTTGAGGGTCCTCAGACCCACCTGGCTGTCTTCTCATTTGGACTCCCGCCCTTGTTATTTCCCCTGCCCACCTTGGTTTTCTCCTTGGTCTATCCAGTGAACTCCATCATCAGTCAAGACTCAGGTGAGCTGCTTTACTTCTGTGGAGTCAAACAGAGTTAATGCCCTCCTCCCTGATGTCCCTAGTGCCCCTTGTTCATTTATAGATTATCTTTGCCCTTACCTCTTCAGGCCAGAATTATTTGTTGATATGTCTGTGTGTACTGTTGGTATGTAGTGTAGGGACTTTGCCGAGTAAGTGTTTCGTAGAGCTTTGTCTTTATTATTTGAAGTTACATTTGTCATTCTAGAAAGTGTCCTCATGTTCGCTGCCATTTTGCCATCCCACTCCTCATGCCCCAGCACTGGGCATCATCATAAACACCCCTCTTGAGGGGCGCCTGGACAGCTCAGTCAGTTCAGCATCTGGCTCTTAATTTTGGCTCAGGTCATGGTCTCAGGGTCGTGAGATTGAGCCCCATGTTGAGCCCTGCCTCACAGAGTCTGTTTGACATTCTCCCTCTCTCTCTCTGCCCCTCCTCCAGTCAAGGGCTCTCTCTTTCTCTCTGTCTAAATAAATAAATCTTAAAACAAAAAACAAAACCACCAAACTAAGCCATCCCTTCTTGGCCACTGGTGGATGATCTACCATTTGCAATCTTGTGGCTCATAATCCCATCTGGCCATTCATGTTTTGGAAAACTCATGGATAAAGTCAATGAAATGACACAAGCAAGGTTTGCTAAATATCTAGAAATAGGAATGGTTAAGTATACTGTGATTCCATCCACTGGATGAAAACTTTATACATCTAATACATATTTATGGCATTTGTATAAAACAGATACTTATATTAGGAGAAAAAGTAATCACAACCATGATGAAAAAATATGCCCATAAACTAAGATAGCAGAAAAGCAAAAGAGAAAGAAAGAAAAGACCTGTGTAGACATACTCTGAAATAGTATTTGTCTTCGGGCAATGGAAATATGGGTGATTATTCTGTATTTTCTTCATACTTCCCTGCATTTAAAACTTTTCTGTATCAAGCATGTATTGAAGGCTTAAAAGGAAAGGCTACTTCTTTCAGCATTTCTACATAGATGGGCAAAAGGTGAAACTAATTTAGATGCTTTCACCCGGAACTGGAAATTTACAAGGGAAAAAAAAAATCCACACTTTTGTTCCTTTGGGCTGTGACAGGAGGCAGTGAAAAGAGCGGTGTAGATGGGAAGAGAAGGGAGAGGCGATACACCGGCCACGCCTGCCTCACACTTAAAAAGATATGCAACCACGGGCCAGAGAGACAAAAGTCAACAAGATAAAGAAGTTTTTAAATGGAGGCTGAGGCCAAATAAGTTCTTAAAATGTCACTTTTCTAGCCAAAGGAAGGCAGCCTAAATAGTGGGAATTTAACTCGTTGCTTATTTAAAAATTATTTAAAAATAGAAAATTTATTGTTGATTTCTTTCATTATCAATATAACTATAAAACATATGCCATTTTCTGGAAGAATTCTCATGATAACAAAAGCTGAAAATCCTTTCAGGCCATTTTGGGAAGATGTGCTAGTTTAAGAGTTAAGAGTTCGCTATCTGGTGCCTGAGTGACACAGTCGGTTAAGCATCTGACTCTTGATTTCGGCTCAAGTCATGGTCTTAGGCTCTTAAGATCGAGCCCTGCATCCTCCCTCTCCCTCTGTCCCTTTCAACCCTGCTCAAGTGTTCGCTCGCTCTCTCTCTCAAAACCATTTTTGGTAAATCCCTGCCATCGGCCCTGGAAATAACTAATGTCTGTAGAGTGAAATAATAACAACAATAATAATAACAACAATAGTTAAAGCGAGTTGTTTCCATGCTCTCTGGGGTGCGTTTTCCTATGCGAAAAGGAATAGTCAAAAGTTTCCTTTTACTTTTGTTTATCGATACAGAGTTTGCAAAGATCCAGCAAACTATGGCCATGGGTCAAATTGATCCACTCCCAATCTGTATGGCCCATGGGCTAAGAATAGTTTTTTTTTTTTTTTTTTTTTTTTAAGAATAGTTTTTACTTTCATAAATGTTGGGAAAAACAGAAAGAAGAATACTTTGTGACATATGAGAATTGTACGAAATTCAAGTTTCAATGTAGTTGTCACAGAGACCATATGTCCCGCTAAGTCTAAAATACTTACTATGTGACTCTTTTCAGAAAAAGTTAGCGGAGGGCTGGTTTACAAGGTTAGTGTTTAATTTATTCAAACAACAAATTCAAAACCTTGGTGTGTTCTTAAGCTTTTAAAAAACCAGTAAAACAGTTCTCTGAAACCTCAGTTCTCTGAAACCTCAAGATACAGAACATTTCTGGGGCGCCTGGGTGGCTCACTGGGTTAAATCCTCTGCCTTCAGCTCAGGTCGTGATCTCAGGGTCCTGGGATCGAGCCCCGCATCGAGCTCTCTGCTCAGCAGGAAGCCTGCTTCCCCCCCCCCCCCGCCCCCTCTCTCTGCCTGCCTCTCTGCCTACTTGTGATCTCTCTCTCTCTCTCTCTCTCTCTCTCTCTCTGTCAAAAAAATCAATAAAATCTTAAAAAAAAAAAAGATACAGAACATTTCTATCACCTCCAAGAGATTCTGCATGCCTCCCATAGAAATCCCTTCTGCTCCCACAGCCCCAGGCAACCACTGATCTGCTTTCTGTTACTATGTATTAATTTGCATTTCCTAGAATTTTATATAAATAGAACCATATACTAAGTACTCTTGTGTCTGTCTGTTTTTACCCAGCCTAAGGATTTTGAGATTCATTCATATTGTTGAGTGTATTAGTAGTTTGTTCCCTTTTATTGTTACGCTTTTTAAAAAAGTAAGTTCTTTGGGGTGCCTGTGTGCCTCAGTTGTTAAAACATCTGCCTTTGGCTTGGGTCATGATCCCTGGTTCCTCCGATGGAGCCCCACATCTGGTTTCCTGCTCAGCGGGAAGCCTACTTCTCCACCCCCCCCCCCCCACGCTGCACTTGTGTTCACTCTTTTGCTGTCAACTAAATAAATACATAAAATCTTTAAAAAATAATAAAAAATAAGCAAATAAAAATTAAGGTTTTTAATTTTTAGTTTAAAGATTCTGTATTATAGAATATTTCAACATTTCACCAAGAAAGGCCAAAATAGTACATGTACACATTTCTTTTACAGGTACTTCAATTACCTGCAAAGTATTAATTTTTATAAAGCTAAGCAATTATACTTACACATATAGTAAACTTTAAATTCTCTTAGATGTTATGAAACTCAGCCTAACCTTCATAAGATTTCAACTTAAAATCAGAGGTTTGTATCAGTTACTCAATTATCCACTTTATTTTTTAAAATTTTTAATATTATTTTTTAAAAAAATATTTATTTGAGAAAGCGAGAGAGAGAGCACAAGGTAGGGAAGGGCCGAAGGGAGAAGGAGAAGCAGACTCACCACTGAGCAGGGAGCCTGATGTAGGGCTCGATCCCAGAACCCTGGGATCATGACCTGAGCTGAAGGCAGATGCTTAACCAACTGAGCCACCCAGGTGTCTCATTTTTATTTTTTAAAAGTTATTTTTTTTTAGTAATCTCCACACCCACTGTGGGGCTCAAACTCACAACTCTTGAGGTCAAGAGTAGCTCTTCCTACTGAGCCAACCAGGCATCCCTTGAGTACACACTTAAATTGTTCTTATAAGGGGGGTCTCTTAAGCCAAATTCTCTCACACATTTGTGGCACAGAAAATATCTAACATGCCTAGATTTCCTTCTGATTACAGAACCATTTCTATTATGGTTTTGATTCTCCCAAGTGCTCCATATTACTTATTTTTCTGGAGTAGAAAAATATGAAGCGTTGGAGAAGACTGTCACCATTCCAGCTACACAAAGTGCTAAGAAGGCAGATGCGGCCCCAACTAAATAAGGTAACTTAGAGCCAGAGATTTTGATAGAACCCGAGTTTTCTTAAGTTGCGGACAGGCAAAGGTTTACTACCCCTACCATTATCCATTATACCCCTCCTTTTAAAAAATATTATGCAGGGACGCCTGGGTGGCTCAGTTGGTTGAGGAGCTGCCTTCGGCTCAGGTCATGGTCCCAGCGTCCTGGGATCGAGTCCCACATAGGGCTCCTTGCTCAGCAGGGAGCCTGCTCCTCTCTCTGCCTGCTTGTGTTCTCTCTCTGTTAAAATAAAATAAATAAAATCTTTAAAAAAAAATATTATGTAGAGGTCTTCGAAGCATGAAGGGTGCTCATTTTGGACTCACGAAGTCTGTAGCTTTCTTAAGGCCACCCCGCTCCTTGATTAGATTTGTAACTATTTAGATAGAGCACAAGCAGGGGGAGCATGAGGGGGAGAGGGAGAAGCAGGCTCCCTGCTGAGTAAGGAGCCCTAGTTGGGTAGGATCCCAGAGTCCTGGGATCATGACCTGAACTGAAGGCAAAGGCTTAACCCACTGAACCACCCAGGCGCCCGGTGGTAAACTGAATTCGGTCATCTCACATGGGTTTGAGATGGATCTGCAGTCCCAACTCACATAATAGCTAACTTTTATCAAGAGCTTCCCATGGGCCAGGCACAACCACAACTAAGTACCTTACAATGCTCACTTAATCTTACGAACATTTTGCAAAAGAGGAACCTGAAGCTTATAGAGTTTGATTACTTTGATCCACTTAGTGATAGTGTGAGTTCAGGGGTCAATCTAGGATCCCAGCTCCTGCTACATTCAGCTTTGAACGATTCCACTTCAGGGTCTCTGCATTTTCCCGGTTCTCACAGAAGCCTTCGGGTATCAATTACAGGGAAGTGGCTCCGCCCCGCCCCTCTTCGCCCCGCCCCTCGCCCCCCCTTCTCGCCCCGCCCTGTCCCGGGTCGAGGATGGGTTTAAAAAAAATAATAAATAAACCACACTTCCCAGTGTGCACCGCGAGCGCGAAGGCCTCACTACCCGCGTCCGCTCGCCCGCGCCATTTCTGTAGAGGGGAACGGCTGTGCGGCCTGTGATCATGGCGCTGTTTCCGGCCTTTGCGGGCATTGATGAGGCTCCCAATAGCGGCAGCACCCGGAAAGGTAAGCACACAAAAGGGATGAAGAAGGCACTCGGCGGGCATACAGCGCAGTCCCTCGGTCCTAGGTCTCGGCCCTTGGCTTGGATTTGTTTATCCATTTGTATCCCAGAATTCTCCGCGGCGCTGCGAGGACTTCTGGGAAGGGAAGCCTCCCGGCCCCGTCCGGGCTTCTGCTTTGGGTTGTACAGCAACGGACGCAGAGAGACCGAGGGGAGGCCCTGGAGCTGGGGCTTTGATATTGTCCTGCTCTTGGACCCCGTTCTTGCTTTGAGCCTCAGTTACTTCACCTGTGAAATGGAGATAATAGTACTCCGCGTCTCAAGGAGATTCCTGATGCAAATGCTGGGTGTTCTTATTACATCTTTCTTCCTTTCCCGTTTTACTTATTTCTGAACTTATTAGTGGGTTCATAGCTTTTTGTAAACCTAGAGCTAGGGACTAGGATCCAAAGCAAATGGAGCGCAGTATCTCTCCAGAGGGGCACAGATGCTGGAAATCAGAACTGTTTATTGAGGGTCCCCAAGTGATGGCATTCCATATTCTATTTAGCCTTAAACATTCCCAGGAGATCTGCATTATTAAAATTGAGACAGGGGATTGTCATTCAAAGTAATTAATCATGCATTTATGTGGCAGAGTCCAATTGTGTCTGATATCTCTTTTATATCCTCTCATAGTCCTACACTTTTTTGGTAATGCTGTTCATAATTTTAAGTAAATTCTTATGTAATTAGTGTAAGCTTTGGCTGTCCTTTACTAGGCTGTAACCTCTATGTGGTCAGGGACAGTGTCAGTACACTGTAGCATACTTTGATCTGAGCATAGGTCCAGACTATAGTAGGTGTTGAACAAATGTTTGCTGAATATACAGACCAGCAATAGGTGATGTGGGAAACAAAGGCAGAAGAAAAATTATTAAATTTCCTTACTACCTACAGCCCATTGACAAGTCCTTAAAACAAGCAGAGTGAAAATCTTCTAGGAACTCAGCTGCCTCAATGTAATACTTTGCTAAGGGCAAAAGGTCCTGGAAACCTTGCTTCCAAAATTCCTTAGAGACTTAGGTTATCCCTAACCCTCTCCCAGCTTGAAAGTATGTTGTGGACCACTCATTGGGACCCCCCCCCCCCCGCAGCTCTTCCTGCCCAAGGGTCCTGTCCCCGTGCTTTAATAAAACTAGCTTTTTGCACCAAGGCATCTCAAGAATTCTTTCTTGCGGGGCACCTGAATGGTTCGGTCAGTTAAGCGTCTGTCTTTGGCTCAGGTCATGATCCCAGGATCCTGGGATCGAGCCCCACATCGGGCTCCCTGATCAGTGGAGAGCCTGCTTCTCCCTCTCCCTCTGCCCGTGCTCTGCCTACTTGTCTCTCTCTCTCTCTCTCTCTCTCTCTCAAATAAATAAATAAATAAATAATCTTAAAAAAATTCTTTCTTGGCCCCCAACTTTGAACCCCAACTTCTTCCCTACATCAGTGGTTATTTTAAACAAATAACAGAAAAGGTGAGATGTTACAGATGTCACAGGTGAACTACAGGAATACTGACTTCTTATGGGAGGTTCAAAGGTTTGTTGAGGAGATAATTTTGGCGATGGGTCTTCAGGAAACTACGTAGGATTTAGACAGATGGAGATGGTGGAAGGGCATTCCAGGGCCTTTAAAGACAGGCAGGAAGGAAACTGTGACATGTGCAGAAAATTGCAAATAGTCCAGTTTGTTTGGAAATATAGAGGCATAAAGGGGAAGCCTTGGGAAATATGGTTGGGACTGGCGGTGAGGGAGGGTATGACTTGAGTAACAGGTCAGGTGTTTATCCTTTATTTGGGGAGGGTGAAATGGAAAGTTCACAGGGGAGTGTCGCCCTTGTCATTTATCTTAACCAGTATTTATTGGACATTTTCTGGGTATTCAATGGCAGTATAATGTTTGTAGAAGAGCTTTTTATGCAGGACTGTATTTTTAAAAATCTAAACATTATCACTTGATGAAATTAACTAATTCTTTAATATCATTTGATTTCCAGTCAATGTTCAAATTTCCCAAGTTGTCTCAAAAATGGCCTCTTAATGCTACTTCAAGTCAGGATCCCCAAAGGGTACAATACTGTTTTTATGGATACATCTCTTAGGTCTTTTTTAAATATGAGACAGTTTTTCCTTCCCCTCCCTTTTCCCCTGTGATATATTTGTTGAGGAAATGGGTCATTTGTCCTATAGACATTTCCCGCCAGATCCTCCTGGTGATTTAGCATGCTTCTCTATCCTAGTATTTCCTGTGAGCTGGTAATTAGATCTAGAGAGTTAATTAGATTCAGGTATAAGTTTTTTAAATTGAAAATAGCTGGTCAGGGTATTTGCCGTTGGCTCCAGTAAGGAGGATGTGCTGTCTGGTTTTCTTTCAGAAATGTTAAGATTGATCGTGATTTCATGGGTCAGTCCTGACTCCTGCGTTATGAAGCTGCCCATCAGCCTTTCATCTAATGATCTTTGCAGTCATTTATGATTATTGCTTAGAGGCATTATTTCATGGAGGTCACAAAATGGTTCTTTTCTAATTTTAACTTTCCTCCTATATTAGCATCAATTATTCTATAAACTCTCTGTCAACACTACTGGGATACCCTGAAATAGAATTCAGGCAGGAAAGACAGGATGCATGGTTGGCCCTTTCCCTTTGTCAGTGTTCAGAAAATGATTTGGGGTCCCTGCAGCTTTTAGAGGTCTCCCTCTTCATTATGAACTCTCGAATTTTTAACACTTGTATTTCAATCCATTGCAGATACTGTTTTTCTTATGCTCAAATCATCTCATCTGTCGCTGCGGGGAGTCTAATTAAGTTCGGTGTCTGTCTTTTTGACATGACCCAGATGTCTTAATTGCTTCCTCGCTTTCTGGCCTAAAAGGTGCCAGAGCTCAGCACTTACATGTTCTTTTAGGGCCTGGAATTGGCTGTTTCTCTAAAAACCATGGTTTCTTTTAGGGAAAAATGGTATGGGAAGGTTAGAACCGTAAGTTGGTCTCTGGAGGACCAGTTGCATTGGGTTGTCGTTACTTATAGATATTTTGAGTGGTCAAAACCAGGGAGAGAGAAATAGATCATGAGTTCATCTTGGTATTTCCAGGCCAACTTTAAGATTGTGAGGTTTTTTACTTTATTTCTTTTTATAACTTAATTTGTAATTTATACGTACATTTGTAACTTAATATTTATTTTTCTTTCCTCTTATGCTGAAAATCTTAGTTGCTGGGCCACCTGGCTGGCTTGGTGGATGGAGTGTGTGACTCTCGACCTTGGGGTTGTGAGTTTGAGTCCCGTGGTGGGTGTGGAGATTACTTACAAATAACATCTTAAAAAAAAAAGTCTTCGCTCCTAACGCCACCAGTACAACTGTGTATATGTTCAAAATAACAGTAGTAGTGTGAGTAATACTAAATACTTTAATATTTCTTTGTGGTTCTTTTTGTCCTTAGGATGAATCCTGCAGCAGAGGTGTGGCCAAATGGCTGTGTTTGAAAATCACTTGAAATAATTCTCTGTGTAGTTTTGTCACCAGTTTGACATACAGTTAGGTATATTTGTTTTTAATTTTTGGGGATTGCTTTTTTTTTTTCTTGTTTTTCAACTGATCCTGCTTTAGAGTGTGAAACATTTACATGGTCGTAGGGTTGAAAATGTAAACCAGATGTATTCAGAGGAAAAAAAAAAGGCTTTTATTTCTGTTCCTCCAGGCTGCTACTTTCCTTTGTCTGTGGGTTAGAATTTTAGTCAATGATATCCTTCCATTTTTTTCTCTCTTAATACGAGTAACTACGTTTCTTTCTTTTTCTTATGTGCAGACCGTTCTGCATTTTATTTTATTTTTTTAAAGATTTACTTCTTTGTTTTAGAGTTAGAGAGAGCTGGAGCAAGCAGAGGGAGGGCCAGAGGGAGAGAGAATCCTGAAGCAGAGTCCCTGCTGAGCACAGGGCCTGATGTGGGGCTCGATCTGGGGACCCTGAGACCATGACCTGAGCTGAAATCAAGAGTCAGACTCTTAACCAGCTGAGCCACCCAGGCGCCCCACTGTTCTGCATTTTTAAATTTTTTATTTATTTTTTAAAGATTTATTTATTTTAGAGAGAGAGCACAAGGCGGGGAGGGCAGAGGGAGAGGGAGAATCTTTTTTTTAAGATTTTATTTGGGAGAAAAAGAGAGAGCAGGGGAGGGGCAGAGGGACAAGCAAACTTCCCACTGAGTGAGGAGGTGGACGTAGGGCTCAGTCCTAAGACCCTGAGTTCACGACCTGATCTGAAGTCAGATGCTTAACCCACTGAGCCACCCAGGCACCTCGGAGAGAGAAAATCTTAATTAGACATCCTGCTGAATGCAGAGCCAGACAGGGCTTGATCTGAGGTCCCTGAGATCACGACCTGAGCTGAAATTCAAAGTGTCCTGCCTCTTGCATTTTAACTGAAATCCCAGAGGTAACTGTACAACCTTTGCATGCTACAGTACGAGATCTTCCTCATTTCTTTTCCCTGATACACAGAACTCCATCGTGTGATGTCATACAGTTTATTCAGACAGTTTCCTATTAGGAACATCTAGACCATTTCTGTTCTTCTGCTGTTATAAATAGAAGCACTGTACTATTTTTTTTAAGTTAACACATGATGTTACATTAGTTTCAGGTGTACAACTAGTGATTCACCCACTTTATGTGTTATGCTCTACTCACTGCAGGTCTAGCCACCATGGCACCATGCACCACGGTCACGGTATCATTGACTCTGTTCCCTATGCTGTGCCTTTATTCCTGTGATTCAGTCATTACATCACTGGAAGCCTGTATCTACCACTCCCTTTCACCCAGCTTGCTCATCCCCTGGCAACCCATCTGTTCTTTGTATTTATAAACAATTCTGCTTTTTGTTTATTCAGTGTTTTGTAAATTCTACATATAAGTGAAATCGTGTGGTATTTTTTTTTTTTTTAAGATTTTATTTATTCATTTAACAGAGAGAGAACACAAGCAGGCAGAGAGGCAGGCAGAGGCAGAGAGAGGAGCAGGCTCCCCGCGGAGCAAGGAGCCCGATGCGGGACTCGATCCCAAGACGCTGGGATCATGACCCGAGCCAAAGGCAGCTGCTCAACCAACTGAGCCCCCGAGGCGTCCCAATCGTGTGGTATTTTTGTTTCTCTGACTTCACTTAGCATAATACCCTTTAAGGTCCATTTATGTTATCACAAATGGCAAGAGCTCATCCTTGTTTATAGCTAAGTAAAAATTCCATAGTATTTTTATTTTTATATACAAATCACATCTTTTTTATGATTCATCTGATGAACACTTGGGCTGCTTCCATATCTTGGCTATTGTAAATAATGCTGCAGGAAACATAAGGGTGCATATATCTTTTTGATTTCTTTGGGTAAATACCCAGGAACGGAATTATTGGATCATATGATATTTGTGGTTTTAATTTTTTTTTTTTTAAATACGTTTTTCCATACGTTTTCCATAGAGGTTGTACCAGTTTGCTTCTCACTAACGGTACACAAATGTTCCTTTTTTCCACATCCTTGGCAATATTTGTTATTTCTCGCCTTTTTTAATTTGAGCCATTCTGACAGGTGCGAGGTGATATTGTTGTAGTTTTGATTTGTATTTCCCCGATGATGAGTGATGTTGAGCATCTTTTCATGCTCTTGGATGTCTTCTTTGGAAAGATGTCTATTCATGTCCTTGCCCGTTTTTTGTACTTCTTGCCTTACACCGTAAAATGTCATAAAACTGTAAGATTGTCGGGGCACCTGGGTGGCTCAGTTGGTTAGGTGTCTGCTTTCAGCTCAAGTCATGATCCCAGGGTCCCGGGATCGAGAGCCCCGCATTGGGCTCCCTGCTCGGCGGGGAAGTCTGCTTCTCCCTCTCCCTCTTGCTCTGCCCCTGCTTGTGTTCTCTCTCTCCCTCTCACTCACTCTCTCAAATAAATAAAATCTTAAAAAAAAAAAAAAAGTAAGAGCATTAATAGTAGTCCAGAGTTTCAATTAAAAAAAAAAAACAAACAAAAAACTAAACTGCTGGACAGGATAGACAGGCAATACCCAAGTGAGTGACCACAACTCCGCTCCTCACTCTGGAGGTGCTGTTAAGCCTTAGGACGGGGTTTAAGTAGCCATTCCGTTGGGTAAGAGGTCTGAGGGGGGACATTGAGCAACATTCATTCTTTCAGCGAACAGGCATGGAGTGCCTCTGTGGTGTTAGGAGCAGTAGAGGGCCTCCGGTGTCTGACCCCGCCAATTCTCAAGTTTTCCTTCTATGCCTTCAGGCTCTTTACTAGAATTTTTTACTCTCAAACATTGTTGCTCAGGTGTCGCATATTTGGACAGAGTTAGGAAGGAAGACGGCATGTCCACTCATTTAGTCCTTGTAACATCACATGAAGCTGGCGTATTATCCATATTGGGGAAAGAAAATCATTTTTTTTCTCTAAAACCTGCTCTTCTTCCTGGATCCATGTATCGGAAAATGGCACCAGCATTCCTCCCCCCACCCCGAGCCAAAACTGAGACCCATACTTTGACTTCCCCTCCTCCCCTCACCCTCCATTCAGTTCTTCATCCCATCCTTCCAAATAACTTTTTTCCCATCTCTGGAAGTTTGTACCTCTTAGTCCCTTCCATGTATTTTGCCCATCCCCCCACCCTCTTCCCCTCTGGCAGCCATTGGTTTGTGCTTATGTTTATAGATCTGATTCTGTTTTGTTTGTTCATTTGCTTTTTAGATTCCACATGTAAGTGAAATTGTGGTGTTTGTCTTTCTCTGACTTGTTTAATATAATACCTTCTAGGTTCATCTATGTTACTGGAAATGGCAAGATCTCACTTTTTTACGGGTTAGTAATCTTCCCTAGAGAATGTGTGTGCGTGCGTGTGTGTGTGTGTGTGTGTGCATGCATGCGTGCGTGCATGTATACACACTATCTCTTTTGAGATTTTATTGGGCAGAGAGAGAGCATGAGCAGGGAGGAGAGGGAGAAGCAGGCTCCCTGCTGAGCCGGGAGTTAGTTTGACGTGGGGCTCGATCCCAGGATCCTGGGGTCATGATCTGAGCTACAGGCAGACACTTAATGCACTGAGCCACCCAGGCGCCCTACGCACTACATCTTTATCTACTCAGCTGTTGATGGATGTTGAAGTGTTTTCATCTCTTGGCTATTGTAAATAATGCTGCAATGAATATAGAGGTGCATATACCTTTTTGCATTAGTGTTTTCGTTTTCTTAGGAGAAATGCCCAGAAGTGGGATTGCTGTATCATATATTTATAGTTTTAATTTTTTGAGGAACCTCCATACTGTTTTCCACAGTGGATGCACCAGTGTGTATTCCTACCAACAGTGCATAAGGGTTTTGTTTTGTTTTTTTCTCCACATCCTCACCAACGCTTATTTCTTGTCTTTTTGATTTTAGCCATTCCAGCAGGCCTGAGGTGATAGCTCATTGTGGTTTTGATTTGTATTTCCCCGATGGTGAGTGGTGTTGAGCATCTTCACGTGTCCATGGCCATCTGGATGTCTTTGGAAAAATATTTGGGTCCTCTTCCCAGTTTTTAATTGGATCGTTTTTGGGTATTGAGTTGTACGAGTTCCTTATATATTTTGGATATTAACATCTTATTAAGTATGTCATTTGCAAATATCTTCTCTTATTCAGTAGGTTACCTTTTTGGTTTTTTGATGGTTTCCTTTGCTGTGCAAAAGGTTTTTAGTTTGACGTATTGCCAATTGTCTATTTTTGCTTTTGTTGCCCATGCCTGCCGAGACAGGTCCAAAAAAATATTGCTACAATTGATGTCCAGGAGTTTAGTTCCTGTGTTTTCTTTTAGGAACTTTATGCTTTCGGTTCTTACATGTAAGTGCTTAACCCATTTTGAATTTATTTTTGTGTATGTTATAAGACAGTGGCCCAGTTTCACGCTTTTGCATGTAGCTATCCAGTTTTCCCAACACCATTTATTGAAGAGACTGTCTTTTCATTGAATTTTCTTGGCTCCTTTGTTGTGGATTAAATGACCATGTAAA
>CM052797.1:114786764-114860354 GCA_028533885.1 Nasua narica | reverse complement strand
TCCAGGTGTCCATCAGCCAATGAATGAACAAAATGTGGGATGTCCATAAAATGGAACATTATTTGGCAATAAAAAGGAATAGAGCATGGATACATGCCGCAGCGTGGATGAGCCTTAAATACACTAAGCTGAGTAAAAGAACCCAGTGACGAAAGACTGGACGGGTGTGATCTCATTTGTGTTCCGAGTCCCAAACCAGCAGATCTGTAGAGACAGATTAGTGGTTGCCTGGGGTGGGAGAGCCAGAGATGAGTGATGGTAACTGATAATAGATATGAGGTTTCTTTTGGGGATGATGAAAATGCTTTAAAATTATTCTATGGTGATAGTTGAACAATTCTGTTTTTTTTTTTTTTAATTTTTTTAAATTTTTTATTTTATTTTATTTTATTTTTAAGATTTTATTTATTTATTAGGAGAGAGAGAGAGAGAGAGAGAGAGAACATGAGAAGGGAGAAGGTCAGAGTGAGAAGCGGACTCCCCATGGAGCTGGGAGCCCGATGCGGGACTTGATCCCGGGACTCCAGGATCATGACCTGAGCCAAAGGCAGTTGCTCAACCAACTGAGCCACCCAGGCGCCCCTGTTGTTTTTTTTTTTTTAAAGTAAATTCTGTGCCCAACATGGGACTTGAACTCATGACTCCCAGATCAAGAGTCCAGCATGCTCCACGGACTGAGCCAGCCAGGTGCCCTGTAGGATTCTAAATATACTAAAGACCATGGGTTGTACATTTTAAATGGCTGAACCCTATGGTATATAGAGTCTACCCCAATATGACTATTAAGAAGTGCAGTTACCCTTCTGTCTCCTAACTGCATCCACATCACGGGGGCTCTGGCCTCACCCTCGAACAAAACGGGATAGCCTCCTGGGGCCCCTTTGCTACCACCATCTGCCATCCCTTGGCTTTTTCCTTTCCTTCACAGTTAAGACTCCTAAAAGGTTAGGAAATTAGTAACTTAGAGTTCGTTCCAGAGGAGTTGGAAATTAATAGATAAGCGGAAAGAGGAAAAATTTTGGACATTTAATCTCGCCACCCAGAGATACTCATTATTATTAACACTTTGTCATTTTAGTGTTAGCAAAGTTGATACCTCATGTTTTTATTTTCAAAAAGGAGTACTGTTATAAGGAAAGGCTTATGTTAAGTTACAGAGAATAGAATATTTTTTGAAGAGAAATGTCTTAATCTTCTGTAATGATATTAAACGCGGCGGGTTTTGTGCACGATTTGATTTTGAAGCTTTTTGGAATTGTGTGCGTCAGACTTGAAGTCATTTCAATCCTGGTGCTTTGGAAACACCCCTGCTCCTTAGCGTGTGGATGGAATCCGTGAAGCCATGTTGCTTTTTAAGCCACACTTGTTACGTGGCTTTTGCTTACGCTGCAGCCTGATTGCACGAGAGGATTTCAGTCTTAAATACTTGGGAGTGTGTTAAAACCCCACGCCCTGTGATATAAAAATTTCACGGCTCCTGCGGACTGTCTCACGGACACTGACTGTGAGTGAGGACGTCAGCTGGTGAGACCGGTTTCCTGCTTTCAGAATCACATTGAGCACTTGCACTGATCTTTTCTTCCCCCCTTTGCTTGTGCAGAACTAGACTGGCTGAGCAACCCGAGCTTTTGTGTTGGAGCCATAACCTCTCTGAGCCAACAGCCTGAGGGAGCCGCCGGCCTGGTTTCTGAAGGGTCGTCGCCGACGAGGTAGTTTTTCTGAAAGATGGTTTTTTCGTTTCTCCCTGCGTGTTGTCTCTCTGCTGGGTTCGAATAACACTCCTTAGGAAACCCTGTGATAAAAGAGCGAATTAGAACTCTTGTTTTCACTCGAACTAAAGAGGTGCTCTTTGTTTTCCCTCCCCTCACTCATAGGTTATTCCTCTTTCCCCCCTTTGCATTTTGTAGTGGCAAGTGTGTGACACAGTGCCAGTAATGAGGCCACGAGGGAAATGGCACCATTGTGATTGTTGAGTGACTTGACTAACCTCGTTAGTAACCTTTAGAATAGTGTAACTCCGATGTGCCCTTACTTGCATTTCCACCATTTTGGGAAAAATGGAAGAAACTGGTGTGATAACAGCATTGGATAAAATCTCGTGGAAACTTTGGGGACAGCAGAATGGCACACATCTGTACCAAGCTTTGAAAGAAATTCTGGTAGAGCATTGAGTTGAGAAGTGAGCCCTCTCACAAATACAGACTAGGTGGTCTCATTTAGATGAGGAGCCCCGGGATGGCAGTCCTCCAAAAGTGCAAGAAACCTTTGGAAATGGACACTAGTTGGTTCTGAGGGAGAGCTGTTTCTAGATATTTCAGTGATGTGGAAGGGCTCATCATAACCTTTAAAAACAAGGACCAGAATTAAACCTTTTTTTTTTAAATTTTTGTCATTAAGGACATGGTACCCTATATGTAGGGCTGAAAATAAACCCTTTATAACATTGCTTCAGAAAATACTATATTTGATAAAATAGATTATTTTTGTTTAAAAATGTATAGATGTGAAAGTCTAGGTTTAGAAGCTATTAGAATTTCTTCACCAACTGTTGTTTTAGTTCCAACTTTTTTTTTTTCTTCTGGGTGGGGGTCGGGTCCAACTCTTAAATCCTTAATGGGACTTGTGATCCAGGAAGGCACCGTATAAATATATGGGCAAAGAGCAAGCCCCTGTGGACATTTCTGGAGTTCTCTTTTATACATTTTTTTTTTTTATTTACATCGTCTTCTCCCTACTTCTCTTCTGAAAATAATTCTAATGTTGACTTTCCCAAAACAGGAGTCCTCTGAAATCAGGGCCTTCGGATGAAAGTGACGCCAACAGAAAGCCCAAACAAACAAGCAGGAGAAAGAAGAAAGAGAAGAAGAGGAGGAAGCATCACCACAAGAAAACCAAGAGAAAACGTGGGCAGGCCAGTAGTAGTGGCTCCGAGCCGGATAGTGAGCCCGAAAAGGACAAAAGTCCCAGAGGCACTGGGGACAGTGGAAGGGGATCCCAGAAGCCAAGGTGGGTTTTCTGTTCTCAAATACCTGTGACTTTTCAAATTTTCATTTTTTTTCCCTCAGTTTTTGCCACAAATGAGACATTTGAATGACTGTTTAGCCACTCAGTCCAATGGAGTCCAAAAAAAGCCCAGATAGAGCTTGACCATTAGGTCACACTAAAAAAAGAAAGAAAGAGAAAGAAAGAAAGAAAAGAAAGAAAGAGAGAGAGAGAGAGAGAGAGAGAAAGAAAGAAAGAAAGAAAGAAAGAAAGAAAGAGAGAGAAAGAAAGAAAGAAAACTTTCATTAAAAAAATTAGGGCCGTAATTTTGAGAAATGTTATTTAGACGCAATAATGATCGTGTCAAAATCTGATGCCGACAAAAGGTCTTCGGGATTTTGAAAGGTGGCCGATGGACGCCGAGGGAATCTGGGCCAGTGTACTACATAGTTGAGGGCCCGACTGAGGGTCAGAGTAAGAGGAACATCTAATTTCTCTTCCATAGTCTCTCTCTCCATCCTGATCGCTTGCATCAGCCCCCCGGGCAGACACATTCTTTGGTCAAGGGTCGTGTAGCACTTATGATCTTCACCGCTCTTGTCCTTTTCCCAGGTCACATTTCTTTCCAGCACTGTGTGCAAGGTGTGGACTGGCCCACGACCACGGTGCATCCTCTCCTGGGGGCTAGGCTTCTCCCCGAGTTTTTGCTTCGCCGTCTCCCGTCTCCCTCTAGCCTGTCGCTCTCCTCGTGCTACCGCCCCGGCAACGCAGGCGCCCACCCTCCCCGGTAGCTCCCCCCTGCCTCGTCTCCTCTCTCCCCCACGAGGGCCCCTCTCCCACGCCTGCGACAGGCTGCATGGGCTGAAACTACCTGAGTTATTTCTCTCTTCACTTTCGTCTTTCCTTTGTTCGTGGGGGCTCGAAGAGAGAAGGCTGAAGTCCCTGTCCAAGGCATATTTAAAACATTTAGTGCTGTGAAGACTTGTTTGAGTCTTCAGGCAGCATTGGCTGAGATGTCCCACCAACGTCAAGGAGAGCTCTGCGGTGCGGAGGGTCTGGAATCTGACCCATGGAGTCTCCATCAGACAGGCAGACGCGGAGTCCTTCTGGATCCTTCTGCCACCAGATCTGTGGAGAGCCTCGCAGGCCACTGTGGTGCAGGGCGTCCGGATTCAGCCGTCTCTGTGCCTCAGGGCTCTGTCTGTAACCCAGGCTTGCCCTAGGAGGGGAATAGAACGGTTCTGACTTTGAGAGTTTCTGTGGGCAGGAATCACTCCTGTCTGGTGTGCCCTGGTACCCTCTAGCAGCTGGCCCAGGGCCCGATTAGTAAGCGCTCAGTACATTTCTGTTGTGTGAATGAATGGATACATTATTGATATTTTTGCTTTTCAGTATGTCTTCAGAGCAACCTATATTAATCATTGTTTCTTCTGAAAACTCAGTGTTAGCTACTTGTTCTTTCTTTTTTTTTTTTTTTTTGAAATGAGGAAAATGCATTTTAAAGGATTTTCTGAACCCACACAGGAACTACCATAGAACCTGGAATGAAGTTATTTTCAGCCTGTGCATAATCACATCAGGGGTGAGCTTTAGAGCCTCTTGATGGTTCTGTCATCCAGGTGGCATTTTTAAGTTCATTGATATTTTTCAGAATATCCCCATTGAGATCAAAATGGACTGTTCGTATTCTTCTCTTCTCTTCTACTTTCTTACTATGGACTTCTGTAGTCTCTTCCTGGGAAGATGACCTGGAAGAATTGTTTCCGTAAAGACAAGGACTAAGACATTACTGAGTTGTGAGACTATTTCTGTGATGTCAGGAAAATGGGTTCCTGGGGGTGTATGGTGCACCATACAGGAGCTCTATTTTAGGGTGAGGGAGGGACGACTTCCCCTAGGGCTGCAGCTTCTCAGGGACCTATGTCTCCTAAGGTGAGCTCTTCACCTTCGGGTGGAGGCATATTCTTCCTTGCGCACAGCCGGACTGCCTCCTGCTTCCTGACCCGGGTACCCAATAGGAGAGGAGCGGAGCTTGTCTACCCCCCAGGCTGGTTCGCTCCCTCTGCCCTCCCCTGTGGGCTTTCCATTTCTTTCTGGAATGGATCCATCTCGTTCCTTCCCTTGGCTGCTCCTTGTTGTTGGCAGAATACTGTCCACAGGTGTTCTGAAGGGGAATGTGTTAAAAATCACCATGTATTTTAACCTATGCAACAAACACCGATTGAAAGCTACCTTGTGTCCCCAAAATGCCACTCCTTTGTGTTCCCAGCCAAGGGTGATTTAAAGCTTTTGAATCTTTATTTCTATCTGGGCAGAGTCAAAAAGCCGAGATGGAACAAGGTTAAGGGCTGTTTTGACTGCTTTGGCAGCCTCTTGTGTCAGCAGCATGATGAGCTGGTTCTCCTTAGAGGAGGGAAGACATTCGATGCCAGAGAACTTTCCCTCCCCCTCTCCTTTGACTCCTAGGGAAGTGGTTCCCTTTGTGTCTCAGCTGGAAGTCCACCAACTCTCAGGTTGGGTCAGAGGGATAAGTATGGGTCGTGCCTCACAGTGGGCTCTCTCTGGCCTTGGTGTAGGGAGTGGGTCAGTCCACAGAGCCCGGGCTATAAAAATGAGACTTAGACCAAGCCTGAATAATACGTGAGACTGACCCATTCAGAACTGCAGCTTTGTTCTTCTTCATGTTTTGAGTTAGATCAGGCTAAGCAAGGGCAACCCACTTTATTTATTTTTAAGAAAACTTGTTTATATATTTGAGATTCTAGTTGCAGCCATTTAATGGAATATTTACAAAGAACATCTAGGGGCGGTTGGGTGGTTCAGTTGGGGTTAAGCATGCGACTCTTGATTTTGGCTCAGGTCGTGATCTCAGGGTCGTGGGGTCGAGCCTTGGGCTCCGTGCTCAGCGGGGAGTCGGCTTCCCTCCTTCTCCCTCTTCCCCTCCCTGCGCACTGCCTCTCCCTGTCTCTAACATAAATAAGTAAATCTTTAAAAAATAAAAACTCTCGTGTCAGGTTAAGTTCTGAGATAAGGTGACTTCTTGGTGAAGTGCCACTTAGCGTTGACGGCTTTTGCTTCGCATTTTATTATTTATTTATTTATATTTATTTGTATTTATATATTTATTTATTTAGCTAGCTAGCTAGCTTCGCATTTTAAAGCTTTCTGCTCAGCAGGCCCCTCTTCGTGTGGGGCGCGTGCCCGGCTCGCGTACTTGCGTGTGTCTCCCGTGGAGCGTCAGGGTGGGGATGTGTGACTTCTGTTTTCCTGAAAAGGCGGACGATGTAGCCGGAAGGTTTCAAAGTGCCGCCCCCTCTGTGTTCTTCACTCCTGCGTCCCGCAGGCAGGAAGGTGATGCTGCCGCCGCCGCCGGGCATCGCTTCGTTTGGCTCGAGGACGTCCAGGCTCTGACAGGAGAAACCTTCAGGACAGACAAGAAACCGGATCCGGCCAACTGGGAGTATAAGTCTCTCTACCGAGGGGACATAGCCAGGTACCCGTCACGTGTCTTTCCTGACTTTCACTGGTGGGCAGTGACGTCCTTCTCCCCCGGGCGCTCTCCGTGCAGCCTCCGTCTGTCCCCGTCCCTTCTGGGCTCCAGTGGGTGTCCGCTGTCCCCGAGCTGCGGAGGCACGCGGCTCATCTCGCGCTCCGAAGTGACAGCTCAGACCTCGCAGTCAGGATCCAGGTCTGAGCCCCTTATCCGTGGTGCCTGCCATCGTGCCGGGCAGAGTAGGTTTGTAGTAAATTATTTGTGGAATGAGTGAATCTAAAAATACCTTGAAAAAAAAATGAAAAAAAAAATACGTTGAAATAAGTAATGACGACATACTATCCAGAAGCCATCTGGTCTGATCTGGATGCCAGCTTACAAGGTCACGAAAGCTTTTTATTCGTCTGTCTCCCCAAGTAAGCCATTGTAAAAGTGACATTAAGTGGTAATGACTTTTTCAAATTGCTCCCATTATACGTCACCAGAGGAAAAAAGAGGCGATGGTATTCACTTCAGTAATTAGTTTATTAAACGTTTCTCCTCCACCCTGTCAATCAAAATATTTAAGTACTTATTAAAGCCCTTAAGTGCGGAGTAGTTTGTAAGTTTCCCCTGACAGCATGATACTATGGAAATTAAAAACAAAAATACAGCATCAGTTGAAAGAATTTTACAGTGAAAGCTCCTCTTCCCACCCTCTGCATTCTACCATTAATATCTTACTGCTCCTGCCTTGTCACGTGTCTGTGTGGTCATCTGTCCTTCAGCCCATCTTACTGTTTTGGTGCCAGCCTCAGCACACTGCCCCCCGAGTACTTGAGCGTGCGGATCATTAGCTGTAGGTCAAGGTTGTGCAGTTCTTTTTTCCTTTGGACTTGAAATTTACGTGCAGTGTAACACAAATCTTCATTTGCTGAGTTGGACCTGCGCATACACCTGTGTAAGCCAGCCTTCCATGAACGTAGAGAACATCACCGTGACACTGGCCCCCCCCAAATTTCCTCCCGCTCTCTCCCATTCGGTCCACACCCCACCTCCCCAGGGGCAGTTCCCGTTCTAATTTTTTTCCAGCCTCAATTCATGTTGTCTCTTCTAGAATTCCATGTAAATGGAATCATACAGTACGTACGCTTTGGGGTCAGGCTTCTCTCACTCAGTGTGACGTTTTCGACATCCAACCCCCCTGTGGCATTTGTCAGTGGTCGCCTCTCACTGCTGGTGGCCACACCGCTGTTGGTTCGTCCCTTCGTCTGTTGACGAACGCCCGGACTCCTCGCAGCACTCGGCGGTTGGGGACACAGCTGCTGGGAGTGATCTGTGCCATGTCTGTGTGTAGAAATGCAGCTTCCTTTTTCCTGGGGGAATGCCTAAACTAGAATAGCCAGGTCCCAGGGTAAGTCTAAGTTTAGTGTTTTCAAGAAACTGCCAGACCTTTCCCCAAAGTGACTGTGCCAGTTTCCATTCTCACTAACAGCGTGTGAGAGGCCCGGTTCCCCGGAAGATTACTCGCTGGCCGTCGGTATTGTCGGTGTTTAATTTTAGCGTTCTGGCGGGTTCGTGACATAGCTCCTTGTGGTTTTAATTTGCATTTTTTAATGATTAATGACATCGAGCGCTTACGCATGCGCCGATTGGCCCTTCATGTTGTCTTGGGTGAATTCCATCCAGATCCTTTGCCCGCTCTTTGACGGGCGTTTTGTGTAACACACACATAGAAGAGTGCATGGTTTCCCCCAGACGTCATGCACATAGTCAGTAGTCATGGGTATGATTCTGGGGGCACCTGCACGCTCCGTACAGGCCTTGTAGAGCCCAGCCTCTCTTCCTCTAGAGTAGAAAACAGCCAAGTATAATTTTAATTATTTTGTTTCAGGATTAAAAAGACAATCTTAGCCCTCCCTGTTTTCTTCTTATGTGGGGACACGACTCTATTGGGAGAGGACCGGTGTAGGAGACGGATGACTCACTGTCACCCAAGGTTCTCATGTCCTTAAGGATAGTGTAAAGGAGGGGATGAGGAGTTCCACCTTGTCTGTTAATATGATTGTGATGATCGGTGACATAATGTACGAAACAGACTTTACAAAACTCCAGGAGGATAGAAATCACTAGAGTCTGGAAGACAGGCCTGATCTTTAATTCATACAATGTTAACAAGGAATTGAAGTGTTTAGAGGAATAAGTTGAACACAGAAAAAGTTGATTGCTAATTGTCGTTATTTCTCTAAATAGAAACTGTTGGAAGGTAAGGTGAATTTGAGTACACGCAGTTAAGTTGCCTCTCCCGAGCTCAGGTCCGCTGAGCCGAGCCTCGATGGCCGTGCTCCTCTTCCATCAGTAACTTTCTTTCTTTCTCAAATACAAGATACAAGAGGAAAGGAGACTCCTGCCTTGGCATTAACCCTAAGAAGCAGTGTATATCCTGGGAGGGGGCTTCCACAGAAAAGAAGCATTCACATAAGCACGTTGAGCGCTATTTTACGAAGAAGAGCGTGGAATTGATGACCGTTGACGGAGTTGCCATCGGCAGCCAAACCGAACCTCCGTCATCTGAGCCGCTCTCCTTTATCCCCGTGAAGGGCTCGGATGATGTGCTTCCTCCCGTTACGACCTGGTTGAACCCTCTGGGCATTTACGATCAGTCCACCACGCAGTGGTTACAAGGACAGGGTCCTTCAGAGCAAGAATCAAAGCAGCCAGACTCACAGACGGACAGAGAGAGCGCGCTGCTCAAGGCCAAGGTGGAGGACTTCAACAGGAGAGTGCGGGAGAGTCCTCGAGACGTGCAGCTGTGGATGGCGTTTGTGGCTTTTCAGGTAAGTAGCGTGGTCCCGCTTCTCTCATTCGGAATGACTGTGCTAGTTCGGGGCAAACCCATGCGCTCTGCCACCATTCGGGGCCCCTGCATTCCGGAGCCCCGGTTTGGGGCCCTGGCCCTGGGCATTTGGAGGTTATTACACTGTAGCCCTAGCCCTGAGCTTGCTGTCAAGCCCCTGGGGAAGCCTGAAGTGTGAAGGGTAAGTGCTTTCATGTGTAAATCGGGGCTGGGGCTGGGATGCGGGGTGACCTGCCTCTAGAGAGCACGAAAGGGGAAAGGGCGGGGAAAGGACAGGTAAAAGGAGGTGAAATTTAAACAGAATTGGGAAGAAGCGCCCTTGTTTACTGCGGTGCGGGGTGCAGAACGTGCAGACCTGGGGGAGAGAAGGCACTAGTCCTCCGGTGATCTCCGGGGCTCTGGGCTCCCTTTCTGAAGCATGTGGCTTTGTCTTTGTCCTACTTACTCGTCTTTGAACCACGTATGTAGTTGTATTTTGCCCCCCATTCGGCTGTGTCACGGGTGAAGTCGGCTCTTGCAAAGCTGCATTCTCGCTCTTGTTACGGGACCCCCGTGACGGACTGCGACCGTCAGTCGAGTGAGACGAACACACCATCCAACGTAGCGGGTGACACAGGCGCCCCAGAAACGGAGTTTCCGCCCAGAAAAAAATCATGGCTAGCAAGTGGTGACCAGGAAGGCCCGAAGGACGATTGGTCCGGAAGGCGCTAGAGCGGGGCTCGCGGGGAGCTCTGTGGCTGTGGTGGGACTTTGAGGCTCCCCTGGTTCCATTTGTAAAGTGATGTTTCTGTCTCAGGACGAGGTCATGAAAAGCCCCGGCCTGTATGCCCTCGAGGAGGGAGAGCCGGAGAAGCGGAAGAGGTCTCGGAAGCTGGTGCTGGAGAGGAAACTGGCCATCCTGGAGCGGGCCATCGAGAGCAACCAGAGCTCCGTGGAGCTGCAGCTGGCCAAGCTGGAGCTGTGTGCCGAGTTCTGGGAGCCCTCCGCGCTGCTCAGGGAGTGGCAGAAGCTGATATTCGTGCACCCCAACAAGACGGCCCTTTGGCAGAAGTACCTCCTATTTTGCCAAAGCCAGTTCAGCACCTTCACCGTATCGAAGATCCACGGTCTTTACGGCAAGTGCTTGAGCACGCTGTCCGCGGTGCTGGACGGCAGCATCCTGTCGCACCCCGCGCTGCCCGGCACCGAGGAGGCGGTGTTCGGTAAGAGCCGAGCCCTGGGTCCGTGCGTGTCGGGGGTCTTTCACTGGCTTCCGGCTCTGATCAAAAATGAAGATGTGTTTTTGGTTTATCTTAGAAATGGCAGAATTGATACAATGGATTTAAACAGAAAGTATTAGGACTCCTTTGGACTAGAACAGATTCTCCCTTCTCCACCATCTTGGTGGGGGTGAGGGGTGGGCATTAGAGCCAGTCAGGTTGGTGGCATATCCCTGGTCTAGAAGGTCCAGCTTCCCTGCTTATTAGCCAAGGACACGCAGTCAAGTCTCGGCCATTGTGGCCGTCGGTGGCCTTCCCTGTTGAGATGTCTGTCTGCTCGTCTCACCCCTTCTGGGGTCTCGCAATCGATCGAGCACAGATCTTGGCTTTCTGATGAAAATCAACACCATCCTTTTTCCTAGAATTTTTCTTATAATGAGTTTTGAGTATTTACTAACTGTCCAGAACAACCTTTTGCCTTATTTTTATGCAGCATGTATAGTTTCTGTTAATATTTGTATTCCACAGTGGTTTCATATAAACATTGGAATAAATGCACTTTGATTGTAGTTCTATGGTGAGTCCTTTTAATAAGGACACGTATTATGACAGCTTTGAAATGATCACGGTGACTAATGTCGGAGAAAAGATGTTCTCGGTGTTGAAATGCACGTTTTTAGAAGTTGTGTTCTTTCCCTTGAATGATGTTAACCAGGTTTCCCCCTCTTGCTCTCCATGCTTTCAGCGCTCTTTCTGCAGCACTGCCACTTCCTGCGGCAGGCCGGTCACTCGGAGAAGGCCGTCTCTCTGTTCCAGGCCATGGTGGACTTCACCTTCTTCAAACCTGACAGCGTGAAAGACCTGCCTACCAAAGGACAGGTGCAGGTTCTTGTGCGACTGACCTCTCCCCCTCCCTCGCTCCCTCCCCCCTCCCTTTCTCCTTCTCTCTCTTCTGGGGGCAAGTGTGGGTAATGGGAAGTGGTGGTTGTATTTTCAAAATCCTGTCATCCTTTCCATCGGTCCTGCTGAGTACTGTTGCTCATAACACACTGGTGATCCAAGGAGAATTCCATAATGAAGGTCATGAAACTTAGATGAAAGATCTGCTCCCCCCAAGAGAAACTCAACTCTGTCTCCCTTTTCTTTTCTTACTTATGGGCCTTGTTTCAGTGCTAATTGTCCCCACCAGGCAGAGAGCATATCTCACCGTCTCCTCCCTCTGTGCCTTCTTAGCTAGGTCTCAGGGCGTTTTCCCAGTTAGTATTTCTACGATGTAAGATCTTTGCAAACTGTAGTGCGTGTCGGCACTTTGTCAACACTGACCCAAGTGAACATTGGAGTGAACATTGCCCATATTTGTGATGTAGAAGCAATAAAAAAAAAAAACTCATCATAAAGCTACCCATGTAAGAAAGCCAACTTCTCGCTTTTTCCTTGGAAGAAATCTCCATTTCCTGCTCTGCATAGGGGGTCTGGTGGAAGATGGATAGGATATTTGAATTTATAGTGAACTTACAGAGGTCTCGGGAGACTAAGATCTCCATCTTGTGGAATGTTCCCGAATTGCCTTTTTTTTTAAGATTTTATTTATTTATTTGACACAGTGAGAGAGATCACAAGGAGGCAGAGAGGCAGGCAGAGAGAGAGGGGGAAGCAGGCTCCCTGCTGAGCAGAGAGCCCGATGCGGGGCTCGATCCCAGGACCTTGAGATCATGACCCGAGCCGAAGGCAGAGGCTTTAACCCACTGAGCCACCCAGGCGCCCCCCGAATTGCCTTTAAGGACCATTTTTATCATTTTTATCTGTTTTTTTTTCCTAGACAAAATTGGGCTAAAGAATAATTGGTTAATAGTATACCTGATTAGTCATATAATAAGCCAGATCACAAAATTATTTCAAGACGCGGTGTGCTGTTTTAAGACTATGCCGTGCTGTGGAAGTGAATCTCGGCGGACCGCGCGGCCCTGGGTGGGTGGTTGCGGGGTCAGGATCAGAATGGCCCTCATCCCCGCCCTTTGCTGATGGTCCAGGACTGTGACGAGAACAGTCCCTCCCAGGGAGGGCAGTGCCCGGGACTGCGAAGCAAGGGGCCACTGCCCTCCAGTGTCTGCAGACCGTGCTGCGGCTCGTAAGGCTTTCGTTTAGTGCTGCCAGCTCGTGCGGTTTCAGAGCATTTACAGGACAACTTTGACATGCAACTTTATCTTTGAGGTCATTCTGTGCCTTTAAAACCGAGAGACATTGTTAGGAGACACAGTAGGATAGCATGAAAGAAGCAGAGTCTGGTCCGTGTTCCTTTTTTTAAAAATTCTTTATTTTTAACATTTTATTTATTTGACAGCGAGCGCATGAGAAAGGGGAGCATCAGGCAGAGGCAGAGGGAGACGCAGGCTCTTTGTGGAGCAGGGAGCCCGACGCGGGACTCAGTCCCAGGACCCTGGGATCATGACCTGAGCTGAAGGCAGATGCTTAGCCAACTGAGCCACCCAGGCGCCCCCTGGTCTGCGTTTCTATGGGATAAGTAAACTGATTGTAACTTTTACACTTTAGAAAAACCACACTTCTTTTTCTGGAGTGTGCTCACTTCCATCCCTCCTGTAAGAGCAAGACTGCGAAGAGGGAATGTGGTCTTTCCAGCTCCTCTTCCTGAGGTGGCTGCCGGGCACCCGTATGGGGCCCGTGTCCGGCCTACTGCCCTCCTGCCCTGCCCTCCCGGGGCTGTCCTGGGCACAGCCCTCTTGCGGGCGTGCGTGGCGCTGCCCTGGGCTGGACCGTCCTGCGGCTCCTGGCTCACAGCTCCTGCCCCTGGAAGCCTCGTCCTCTTCTAAATGGTTCTTAGAAAAGCTCTCCTTGAGCAAGTGGTTGGCTCACTTTTAAAGTCCTTATTGTCGAGGTGCCTGGGTGGCTCAGTCGGTTAAGTGCCTGTCTTCAGCTCAGGTCATCATCCCAGGGTCCTGGGATCGAGCCCCCAGATAGGCTCTCTGCTCAGCAGGGAGCCTGCTTCTCCTTCCCCCTCTTCCCGATGCTCCCCCTGCTTGTGAGTACATGCTCTCCCTCCCTCCCTCCCTCCCTCTCTCTCTCTCAAATAAATAAAATATTAAAAAAAAATTAAGATAGCTAAAAAAAAATAAAGACCTTATTATCAGTTGATAACACGATTGCTTTCCTGTTCATTGCTGTGTTCACAGTCCCCTTTGCAGGGAGTTACTAATTGCACCAAACCGGTCACCGCACACAGCAGACCTGATGCCCAAATGAGAGCAGAGGTGTGATCACGGGTCTGGCTTTAACACGCAGACCTTTTGAGTCACCGGGTGCCGGCCACGTGCAGTGCTGTGCCCGCAAGCGTTCACTGAGTCCCCGTAGGTATTGAGCCCTGTGCCGGATTTTAGGAACACAGAGTTGAGCTATCACGCCCTCAGCAGCTCCCAGTTTGTCCTTTCGAAACTTTGAGTCCCCGTCTCCTTGGAGGGTTTTGAAAGCGATGTGACTTCGGGGGTTCAGGGGCCCAGGGGCTTTAGGGAACGGGCTGTGTCCCTGTCCCAGTTGGACTGGCCGACCGGGGTCAGAGCTGGGAAACCATTCCTCCCCTCCCCACCCGAGGCCCTTCTCGCGGACTGTGGCCGGGCTTTTTGAAACAGACTCTCGGAAGTGGTGGCCGGTCCCTCTGCCGTGTCTGTCTGTGACAGGTCACTAGGCCTGGCCCACACTCGGGTGTGAAGGCCACAAGGCAGGGGTGGGGTCGCGGGGGGCTATCCTGGAGGCCGCCTACCACTCTAGCTCATTATTTTTTCTGTCTTGGGGTGTAGCCTAAATCTCCTGGCAGCACTGATGACAAGGTTTCAGCCACGAGCCCCTCTTGTGCCGATGAGAACGCACTTGGCTGAGTGAGCAGTTTCGTACAAGCGAGGCTCACCTCCGTATTTTAAACCTGAACAGGTGCAGTTCTTTGAGCCCTTCTGGGACAGCGGGGAGCCCCGGGCTGGGGAGAAGGGCGCCCGAGGCTGGAGAGCGTGGATGCACCAGCAGGAGCGAGGCGGCTGGGTGGTCGTCAGTCCAGGTGAGGCCCCTCTCGGTTCGGGTGCGCACGCCTCTGCCTTTGTCTCCTGGAATGTGTTTGCACGTCTTCCTGATGATTTGTTTATATGTATAAGCTCTTTCGTCAGTCCTTAAGAACCCTGTAGAAACATCAAAATGTCAAAAATACATTAAGTGGAAGTGTTGGGAGAATATAGACTGTCTCTCTTTCCGGGACTTTCAGTCAAGCCCCCAGTCCTGTGGTGGGTTTGAGTTTCTTTCCAGAGGAAGTTTCATTTTTCCTTTTAAAAGGTTGTTCCTCGAGAAGTAATCTTATTATGAATCCCCCCACCCCCGCCCCCATCTAGTGTGTCCTAAGGGTGGTCTTTCTGTTTTCTTGGCAATGTACAGACCATCAGGTCCTTTGAAGCACCCTTCCCTATTTAGGAATACTATAAAATAATTATTAACTAGCATTTATGTGACTGCCATTCTAGATGACCCCAAAGTACTTTCTTGATTTACACCCTAAGACAGCGCTGTCCAGTAGAAACATAATTGAAGCCACAAAAGTAACTTCACATTTTCTAGTCGCCACATTAAAAAAATAAAATGGTGAAATTAACATTGAGAATATATTTTGTTTGACCCAGTGTGTCAAAACCTTAATATTTCAATGTGTAACTTAAAAAATTCAGATATTTTTCATATTCTTTTCATACAAACTCTTTGAAATCTGGATTGTATTTTATACTTTAGGGCACGTTTCGTTCAGACTAGCTGCTTTCAAGTGCTCCGTAGCCTTGTGGGCGCGGCTGCCATCTTGGTTGGCACCACACCCAGCTCTTCAGGAATTGCTTCTCGCCCTGGTTTTGTCGAAAGTGCGAGGGAGAGCGAGGCCCAGGCTTGACTCGCCTCTTCTCACAGATGTCATCTTCCTGGGCCTTGGTTTCTTCGAGGAATGAAAACTTTGGATCAGCCCTGGTTCCAGGCCAGGTGGCATCTCTGGCCCTTTGGGTGTTGGGAGTAATTTTTCTCTGCGCGGCGCCAGCAGGGATGGTCCGTCCTCACTTGGCTATTATGGCTTTCCTGGAGTATTCCCTCCCAGAAAGGACTGGAATCTCTCTCAGGCTAACCAGTGGTCTCATATATGAGGAAAAACAAGTTGCAAGGCAAAGTGGGAGTAGGTATTACTCTTTAAGCTATTGCAAGATCTCCAAGACCACATGAAGGACCTAAAAATAGAAGTCTTTTTTCTTTAAGAGAGAGTGTGGGTGGGTAGAGATGGGGGGAGGGGAGGAAGGAGGGAGAGGGAGAGAATCTCAAGCAGATTCCATGCTAATCATGGAGCTGGACCCCAGGCTCAGTCCCACAACCCCAAGATCACGACCTGAGCTGAAATCAAGAGTCAGACGCCCAACCGACTGACCACCCAGACTCCCCCAGAAGTCTTTGTAGTAGTGACTTGTCTTTGAGTACCAACTCAGCGTGGTTCTCTGTTTTTAGGTTGTTCGTGCGTTTAAGGAGCAAGACTCCTAGAATGCGCAGAATTTATGTTCTAAAGTTCATCATATTCCGCATTTCTAGGAGACTAAAGTAGAATTCTCACAGCAGTGTCCCGGGAACACTGTTGCCAGAAAACTAGTTGATAACTATTCTTTGTTTTCCCTTTAAGTTTTCTTTGTCCCATCTTGACAAGCTTGGCATTTAGAGAGGAGTTTGTATTTATCATTGATTCTGAGGTATTTCTTCTTCATATATCGCTTATGTTTTCTCTCTCACCCTCATTTTCTGTTGGTCTGTATTGTTATATATTTATATGTATCTTTCCGAAACCATGTAATCTTTTGAGTTTCTGATGTAATAGATTCAGATATCTAAGCTGGATGTGTGACTCACAGGGTAATTTCTTTTAGAGTGAGAGTTTTTTCAGGGTGATTAAAGGATTACCTTGCACGTACGTCTTTAGAAAAAGGTGATAAATGGTTAAATTTTAGTTTTCTTTGAAAATTCTGAATGGCGTTTAGGTAGAATATTGGATTTAAAATGCTAATATACACGTCACACATTTAAGTTCTGTGGCGTTTCTGTTGTTTATTTAATTTTTAAAAGATTTTGTTTACTTGAGCGAGAGTGCGTACGCATGCCCAAGTGGTGGGGTGGAGGGGGGTGCGGAGAGGGAGAAGCAGGCTCCCCGCTGAGTAGGGAGCCCGACTCGGGGCTCGATCTCAGGACTCTGGGATCTTGACCCGAGCCGAAGCAGATAATTAATTGGCTGAGCCACCCGGGCACCCCTGCTGCTTGTTTATGTTGAAATACTTACAGATTCACAAGAAGTTGGGAAAAAAGCTACAGAGAGGTTTCGTGTCCCCCTCGCCCAGTTCGCGCCAGCGGGGGTGCCGGGGCGGTAGCACAGCCTGGAAACCCGCCCCCGTGCGGTCTGCAGCGTGTATGCACACCGCTGGTTTGATGAGCACTTGTGAGCACGCGTGTTCCGTACTGCGCGGTGTATCACAGGCGTGGCTTCCTGTAACCGCCTTCACGGTCAGATACAGGACTCGTCACCACGGAGCTCCCCGAGGCTGTACCTTGCAGCCATATCCGCCCCCCATACCCCCTTCCGGGGACCTATGTCGTCACGTTACTTCACATATGTTACATAGATGGGCTCCTATGGTGTGTGACTTTGTAAAACCATATTCTATTATAAAATATATACGAAGTTTACCTTTCAGAAAACATTTTTTGAGTACCCAGCGCAGTGGCGTTGACCACACTATGCTCTCGTGCAGCTGTCCTCACATCTGTCCGTTGCCTCCACATTTTCATCTTCCCCAGGTGGACCCTGTACCCGCGAAGCGGTAACTCCCCTTCCTCCCTGCCTTGGCCCCTGATGACCACCGTGCTACTTTCTGTCTCTGTGAATTTGTTCTTCGGAGCCTCCCATAAGCAGAAGCAGACAGCATTTGTTGTGTTGTGACTGGAGGCTTTCACCCAGCATCATGGCTCCCAGGCTCGTCCAGCGTGGATGCGTCACTGCTTCCTTTCTAATGCTGGGTGGGATTCCACTGTGGGCGCCGTGTTTTGTTTTTCTGTGCATCTGTCGACGGACGCTTGCGTTGCCTCACCTTTCGGCAGTCGTGAATAATGCTGCAGTGACTGTGGGTGTGCAAGTATCTGGCTGAGACCCTGCTTAGATTTCTTCTGCTTATATACCCAGAAGTGGAAATGCTGAATCATATGGTAATTTTTAAAATTCTTTGAGGAAGCCGGGGCACCGGGATGGCTCAGTCGGTTAAGCGTCTGCCTTCAGTTCAGGTCATGATCCTGGGGTCGAGCCCCACATTGGACTCCCTGCTCAGTGGGGAGCCTGCTTCTCCCTCTCCCTCTGCCTCTCGCCTGCTCGTGCTCTCTCTCTGACAAATAAATAAAATCTTAAAAAAATTTTTTTTTGAGGAGCCGCTGTACTATTCACAGGACTGTGCCATTTTGCACCCCCACCATTGGTGCACAAGGCTTCCGGTTTCTCCATATTCTCACCAACATTCCTTTTCTATGTCACTTCGTACGATTGGCTTTCTTCTGCTTAGCATCACCCCCAAGATCCGTCCACATTGTTGCTTCATCTGTAGTTTTTTCAGGGTGATTTACTGTGAGCAGTGAGTACACAGTACAGTACTGGTACTGTGAGTAGTGGTCTGTGGTGGAGACGTACCGCGGTTTATTTCCCTGTTGACCTACTGCAGGACAGTGGGCGTGTTTCCAGAGTCGGGCCACTATGAATAACGCTGCCGTAGGTATTAGCGTGCAGGTGTTTGTGTGTACGTAGGTCTTCATTTTTCTGGGATCGGCATCCAAGAGTGCAGTTGCCGGGTCTTATAGTAAATCCATGTTTAATTTTATAAGAAACTGCGCACTTGTTTTCTGGGATAGCCATACCATTTATATACTCTGTTTGTTTATTTTTAAATTTTGAACTTTACAGAAGACTCAAGACTTTTCTCCTTTTCCATTCTGCAGGTTCAGAGTTAGGAAACAAAGTGAAAGTACAAGACACCTTGAATTGACTTGTTTTGAGAAGTGAACACAGGTTGTGATCATAAGGCCACTGGCTGAAAATCTGATGGCTTTAGGAAATCTAAACCAGTGCTGTTATTGTCACATAGCTTTCTGGGACTATGTTGTCTAGTACATGAGGCTCTAGCCACATGTGGCCATTTTAATTAAACTTAAGGTGAAATAAAGTAAAAACCTGAGTTCTGCTGCCAGCTGCATTGCAGGTGCCCACTAGGTCACATGTGGCTGGTTGTTGCTTCCATAGTAGACACATAAGGTACATACTATGTCATCATCGTAGAAAGTTCTGTTAGTCCTATTCTAGAATAGGTGTATTCCCATTTTAATTGCTGTGATAGCATTAACAGTCACTGGATTCCATTGGCTAATCTGCCAGAGTTTTTTGAGAACCTGACTGGTGATAGGAGAGTCCCTCAATGCCTCTGAGTCCCTGAATGTTCCAGAAGGCTGGGCCTGGGTCTTACTGGTCTTGGCCCTCCAGAGGCCCACCACAGCGCTGGCATCACAGACCGGTGGGGTGTCAGTGGTGGTTTTATCTGCTGGTGAGATGAGCTAAAAGTTTTGTTCTCGTCCAGATGATGATGACGATGAACCAGAAGACGAGGACCAGGAAATACGAGATAAGAGTCTGCCCAGGTGGCAGATCTGGCTTGCCGCCGAGCGGTGCCGAGACCAGAGGCACTGGCGGCCGTGGCGCCCTGATAAGACCAGGAAGCAAACCGAGGAAGACTGTGAGGACCCAGAGAGACAGGCGAGTGTCCCACCCTGGGAGGGAAGCCAGCCGCCGGGGCCTTCCCTTCTCCCCGCTCCCACAGGCTTTGCTTACCTGCAGGAAGCTTGCCGGGCGCTCGGGGCACTAGCCTGGCTTGGGAGAGGTTAGCTTGCTCCTGTTCTGTCCCTGGAGACCTCACCGGCCACTGATGATGTGGGAGCGTGGAGGAACCTGACCGGATAGTGTCCGTCCCCAAGGAGGAGGGAAGCCCCTCCGGAGATGGCCTTCCAGTTATCCAGTTAATTTTCCACACGAAGGCTGAGGACTCAGGGTTTTCAAGATCCCTGTCTTGATCCCTGTCCTAGGCTACGTAGTCGGTCTACGTTCCCCTTCCACTCTTGCATCCTCGGAGAGGTGGCGGCTGGGTGTGACCCCGGAGGACGAGCGGGAGCGGTCGGTACACGGCTGGTGTTGCTGGGGAAGCGGCTCGCGTTCCCGGAGCCGCTGCGGTGCACCAGGCACGTCCGTCGGTCGTCCCGTCTACCGTCCTGGAACGACTCGGCCCGTGCCGCGCTGCCTGGTGGCCAGCAGCTTTGGACGTTTTATGTTAAAATAAAGGAAGAGATTTTACTTGGAGGCTGAAATGGACCAGTTTCCTATGACCCCGGCTGAACCGCTTGGCAGGCGACGTGCTCTAGGCACAGACCGGCCGGTGTTTGCGGTCGCGACGCTCACTAGCTCTGGCCTGCTGTGTCGTCTGCCACGCTCCTTGCGATTCACGTGCCGCCGGGGTGGGGATTTTTGCCCGTTTCCTCCGCTGCGGGATCACCGGTGCACGGACCATGCTTTTCCTGTGCTGAGCGCTCAGTTAACGTTTCTGGATGTTGAATGACTATTTGATGCTGGGTCTTCTGCTCCAGGCGTAGGGATCAGACAAGCGCCCAGAATGTTTGAGGAGTGGCGAGTGGGGTTGGGACACAGGGAACTGGGATCTCTGGGCAGGAAGGAGGTGCTGACGCCAGGGAAGCCGCCGCTCAGCGCTGGGAGGTTGGGTGCGTGGCCTGGGGCGAGGCAAGCGTGCGCAGGACGTCCCCGTCCCGGCTGGCGCCGTGTGGCGGGAAGAGCAGGGCGTTCGGTGTTGAGGGTTTGATAGCATTCAGGGTCACCTGGCCAGAAGCTGTTCTGAGACTCAGAGTGCCAGCAGTTTTCTGGAAGCTCATTTCTGGAGCAGACTTCTGCTGTGAGAGGTCCCTTGTTCCTTAGCTTTTTCTCTAATTAGATTGTGGAGGAGAAAAGCTTTCTGATGAATTGGCAGTTCTGAGCCCGATCCCAGGGAGTCCAGTTTGTGCTCACGCTTTGGCTTCCTCTTTGCTGGGAGCCCTGGAGACTAAGCAGGTCAGCCGTGCCCTGAGACACGGCCTCATGGCCTCACACTTCAGAGTGACCGCATGAAATCAGCCGTGGACGTGTCCAGTTAGCATCAGGCCTTAGAACTGCTCTTACCATGGCCCATGGCTGCTGTAGTTTCCTTTCTACCTGGCTGCTGTTTATCTACCTTTGAGTATATTTTTCATTTCCTAAAGCAATTTTGTATGAAGAAACCACCAAATAATAAAATTCTTTTACTTTTTTAAGATTTATTATTTTTAGAGAAAGGGGGAAGAGCAGAGGGGGAGAGGGAGAGAGCATCTCAAGCAGAATTTGTGCTGAGCGCAGAGCCTGATGCAGGGCTCGATCTCACAACCCTGAGACCAGGACCTGAGCCGAAACCAAGGGTCTGATGCTCAACGGACTGGGCTGCCCAGCTGCCCCCAGATAATACATTTGTTATTTTCTATCTTAACAGTTTTAACAATTATAATTTATCAAGGTAACTACAAAAGCAGTTATGTGTACTTTCAGAAGTGAGTGTGATTCTAGATTTTCTATGAATACGTTAGGCTCCTTTGGAAGGTTTTGGCTTAAAGCCCGTTCACGGTCCTCCTTCCTCCTCAGGGTGCCCGGGCAGCGTGAGAATGCCGCCAGCCTCCTGCCGGCTCCCCACCATCTCTCCGGTGCCTGGCGAGGCCCCTAGCTTTCTTGCACCTTGCAGGAAACCTGGCTCTTGTCTGTTTAAATTTTGATTGGAATAACGTTGAATCATTAGCACACCACGTGAAAGGAGCCATGGGGAAAGTCGCGAATGAAACCTTGTCGCTCGTCTATCGCCGTGAACAAACGGTGCTCCTGGGCGGGCTGCCTCACATGTCTCTGTTACAGGTGCTGTTCGATGACATCGCGCTGTCCCTGATCCAGCTCTCCAGCCGGGATCTTCAGTTTCAGCTGGTCGTGGCCTTTCTGCAGTTCCTGGGTGTGCCTTGTGGCCTCAGCCCCCCGGCCTCCTGCCTCTACTTGGCCATGGATGAGAACAGCATCTTCGATAACGGGCTTCAGGATGAGAAGCCGCTGACTTTCCTCGACCTGTCCTCTAATGGCATCAGCTGTGTTGGCCGCTCAGACCCGCTGGGCTGCCGTCGCTGGACCCGCGGTCACGGTCGAGAGGGCGAGGAGTTCATCCGCAACATCTTTCACCTTGTGATGCCTCTGTTTTCAGGCCAGGAGAGGTCGCAGCTCTGCTTCTCCTGGCTACGGTACGAGATGGCGAAGGTAACTCCAGCCTCCCCGACCCCATGCGGGGGCTTCAGGAACGCTCGCGGGGCTCTTGGTGTTCCTCAAGCGCTGGGCTTCGGCCCCTCCTGGTCCAGGGACCCCCAGGGCCCCGGTATATGGCTGCCCCTGCTGAGGGGCTGGGAGGGCGGGAGGAAAGCCGTGGGGTGTGCGTGGCTCGCCAGTGACTGGAGCTCTTTGTTGTGTTTGCTCTTCTGCCAGATGTCTGGGATTATATGAGTGATGAGCGCGAAGAACCAAGCTTAGCGGGGGTTGGGGGATTTCAGGGTTTATTAAAACATAAACCAAGCTACTTATTTACCCTGCTGGTCACAGCTGTCTGTTAGGCATTCTTCTAGGGTGGACTCTTCTGTCCTCTGCTGGCCACCGGCTAGCACTGACTCTTAAGGCCCGGAGCTCTGGCGCTTGAACTCCACGATTGCACACACCAGGATGTATTATGAAAACAGCTGTGGGAAGATCTCGTGGCCCCTCTCACTGGAGAAGGATACTTGGAGCAGACGAGCCTCGTTTACCGAGGTTTCAGGTGGAAACCTCCACGTGGTCTTTCGAGGGCGCCGGTGGCCTTGTTTTAGGTCCTCATTTGTTGTCCAGCGCAGGGAGCCTAAGTGTTTAGCGACCATATGATGAAGGAAGGAAGTGTAGACGCCCGTGCGGCTTTCTGAGCGGACAGGACAAGGGGATTGCTTGAAAACCACGGAGCACTCGGGAGTCCTTTTCTTTTCGCTTCCAGGTCATTTGGTGTCTGCAGACTAAGAACAAGAAGAGGTTAAAGTCACAAGGAAAGAATTGCAAAAAACTCGCCAAAAATCTCCTTAAGGAGCCCGAAAACCGCAACGATTTCTGCCTCTGGAAGCAGTATGCACATCTGGAGTGGCTGCTCGGCAACACGGAGGACGCCAGGAAGGTGTTTGACACGGCGCTCAGCCTGGCGGGGAGCGGAGCGCCGAGGGGGGACGAGCTCCGGGAGCTCAGCCTCCTCCACGCGGGGCTGGAGCTGGAGCTGGCGCTGGAGCTCTCGGCGGCCGACAGGGGCGCCGCCGCGGCCCGGGCCGTGCACGTACTCACCAGACTGACGGAGAGCGGGCCCTCCGGGCCCTACGCAGGGCCGGTCTCGGCCGTTCACGTCCTGAAAGCCCGGAAGGCTTACGAACACGCGCTGCAGGACGGCCTGGGGCAGGGCTGCGGCTCCGCTCACTGCCTCCCGAGCCTGGCCAAGTGCTTCCTGCTCTTCCAGTACGCGACCATGGGGATCGAGGCCGCCACTCGGCTCTATGAGCAGGTGTGTGCGGGGCTGCGGGGCCCGGCGTCCCCGGGCGGCGCCCTCGAGGCCGTCACGCTGCTGCACACGGGCCTGCTCCGGTTCCACATGAGGGTCCACGTTTACCCCCTGGCCCCCCTGCGCCAGGCGCTCTCCGAGGCATTACGGCTGTACCCAGCCAACCAGGTTCTTTGGCGGGCCTACGTCCAGGTTCAGAGTAAGTCCCACGTAGCCAGTAAGACCAGAAGGTTCTTCGATACCGTTACCAGGTCTGCCAAAGCCTTGGAGCCTTGGTTGTTCGCAATTGAAGCTGAGAAAATGAGGAAGAAGCTGGTGGAAACCGTTCAGAGGTAGGTTCAGACGGTTCGTCCGTGTGTCCACAGAGCTATGTGCGTGCTTGCCGTGACCCCGCTGCCCAGCAAGGCCTCCAGGATCCCAAGGGAAGACGGCCCAGCGCCCGGAGCGCTGCTGTCAGTGTTCCTGGTGATGCGGGGCCACCTACCGGGAGAGGAATGCAGCGGCTTTTGTCAGGGGCTTCGTGGCCGTTTCCCTGGGCCACGAGTTTTGGGCTCCTGAACGTTGCTGATGGCGTGTGGTGGGGGCCGGTCAGGCGGTCGGCTCTCTGAGCGGCTGTGGTGATGGTGCGCGGGCAGGAGCAGGGCCTCCGGAGGGGGCCGGTGGGCTCACATCCCAGCTCTTCCACGTCCGGGCTGTGGGGCCTCGAGTAGGTTCCCCTTCCGTAAGGTGAACCGTAGCCTCCTGCGAGGGCTGCTCGGAGGGGCCGGCAGGGAAGGCTGAGCAGGACGCAGCGTGAACGAGGTACCGGCCTGTTGTCACTGGTGGTGACAGCATCGCCCTCTGCGTGTCGTCTCTTGATCCAGTGTGTATGTGTGTGTGTGTGTGTGTGTGAAGGTCCGGTGGCTGTCGCAGCACCTTCACTCTGACCTCCTATCAGCGGACGACTCAGAGTTGCCTCTGAAGAGTGTGTCCCTCTGTTTTTTATTTCTTCCATTGGGGTTTTATTCACTGTATGTCCCCTAAATTGACGGGGCTTTCCCCCCAGCAGGTAGCACTGGCATTCTGAGTACAGCGTGGGCGTGGCTCTAGAAAGCAGAGACGCGGGGAGATCGTGTGTGGGTTCCAGGCGGACTCGGGCGTAGAGAACACAGGAGCCTGGGCGCTGTCGTCCTCTGGCCTTGGAGGGGCCCCTGCGCCTGCCGTGTGTGCCCCCAGGGCCCCCAGACCCGGGGGACGGCACTGTCCCTGGCACGCTGATTCTGCCGGGGCGGACGCTGGCCGTCACTGATGTGCCCCTTCTGTGGGCGCCCTGGGGTCCGAGAACCGGTCTCGGGGTCACGCGAGCCTTTGTCTTGCAGGGTGGATGGCAGAGAGGTCCATGCCACGATTCCTGAGACCGGCTTGACGCACCGGATCAGAGCCCTGTTTGAAAGTGCGCTGCGGAGCGACCATGGCAGCCAGTGCCCCTTACTGTGGAGGTTGTATTTGAATTTTCTGGTAAGAAAACGGTTGATGTTTTTGTCTGCAGAGATCCGCAGCTTCCTCACAGTGGAGAATGTGCAGGTGTCCCCTAACCACCGCCCAGGAGAGCTGCCTGGGGCCTACTTCCCCCCACGTCTTGGCCTCGATGAATCCTTCCGAGGACCGGGGGGAGTCACGTCAGGTCGCTCTGGACGTGGGAGGGGGACGCAGGTTGCATCACTCGTCAGGGCTTTGGCGGAGTGACGGGAGTAATCGCTGGGTGGTTCGCAGCAGGACCTAACATGGCTCTCTGGGGGTTGACTTCCGTGAGTCAACAACTGGAAATGGCCTTAGAGCTTTCGTTAGAAAGAGATCTGTTCATAAGAACTCCCAGGTTCTGATTCCGTTCTGTCATGAAAGGTAAGATTCACCCGGGAATGTAGTTTTGACCATCGACCTCTCCAGAGCAGTTTTGTTTTCACTTAAAAGTACCGTCGTTGGTGACTGAACTTGAGATGCCGTTTGGTCGTGTTAACGTGCGTGTGGAGGCTGGAAGACGCTTCTTGAGCCTCGGGGAGTCTTTCTTGAAGCTGAGCATGTGGGTTGACTTTGCCTTTGGTTAAGGACCTGGCATTGGGATGGGCCTCATTTCCTGGAATAGATCTGCCAAGTTGTGTGGTTTTTCAGAAATGTAGTCTCCTAGGCCACGCGAGTGTTTCCGCGGAAGGCCCCGAAATCCTATCCAAGTGATCTCTAATGAATACCATACTTTTCAGAAGCCCAGAGTGACCTTCCTCGTCTCTCTATATTTCCAATGGGTAAATTCTCAAGGCAGTCAAAGTACTTGAACTTTTCCAGTCAAAACGTGACAGTTGGGTACAAAGAGAGGCGGAGAAAGTAAGCTATGGGTTAGGAGAGCTTTGGTCCTTCCCCACCGTAGACTTCAGACCTCGGCTTGGTGTGCCTCCCCTGAGCTCTCAGAGGCCCGGGCGGCAGGGAGGATGCGGTGCGTCAGGATGGCAGCTTACCGGCACGCCGAGGACGAGGAGGCACAGCCTCGTGGGCAGAAGTCGGCATCAAGTTGAACTAACCCAAAAGTCTGTGTTTATTGTTTTTTTTTTAATGTAAGATTTATTTATTTGTCAGAAACCAAGTAAGGGGAGCCGCAGGCGGAGGGAGAGGGAGAAGCAGGGTTCCCGCCAAGCAGGGAGCCCAGCATGGGGCCCGATCCCAGGACCTGGGATCGCAGCCCAAACCGAAGGCAGATGCTTAACTGACTGAGCCACCCAAGTGTCCCAGAAGTTTGTAGGGTTTTTTTTTTTTCTAACATTTATTCATCAGACCCGAGGCTCAGGTTTTATGTTTTGGCACCCACGTGTGAAACGGAAACCTGCAGAGGTCCAGATGCTGGTGTGGTCACAGCACATCTGTGGCTGCCGCCTGTTAATCGGGGTGGAGAGGGGTCAGGAGAACCGGCTTCTCGATGCATCTCCGCTCCTGTGCTGGGCCGCTCAGCTGAAGGAGCGGGTGATTTTGTGTGAGGCTTTGTAAGCAAGGAAAAGACCTTGAAACGTGAAAAGGGAGGCCTTGCCGACTTGCCAGTTTAACTTCCCCCGTGGTTGTCGGTAGAGATGTAGGGCAAAGACCGACTTCCGGTATTTTTACAGAATCCTCCAAGAGCCAAATTTGGTTGGACCATAGAAAAATTCTCCTTGACTTGGAAGAAAAGATTGGGGTCCTGAAGGAATTTCTGTCTTTCTGGAAAGGTTAGCATTGGAACAAGGACGAGTTTGAGCGTGACTTCCTCTCACAGCTCCTGAGGCATCTGGGTTGGCCACCGAGGCTTTGCTAACCCCGCGGAAAACTCCAGTTAGGGCCAGAATGTGAGGTGAGGAGAGGCCCGAAGGGAGCCGGCTCCGCGGAGGAGAGCAGGTGCTGTGTGTGTGTGTGTGTGTGCGCGCGCGCGCACGCGCGTGTGCACCTTCCCATACATGTGCACGCACACGCAGATCTACACACACTTGAGCCCGTTTCCACATTTGCTTTTTTTCCTGCAAAAGTGATGGAAGGGATTGCAGCTGTCGGTTGGCCACGGAGGACATGGGCGAAGGGAGGGATTGGCCAGTGAACTCTGCCCACCAAGGTGGGAGCTTAGCTTGAAACCTCTGCCGTGGGGGCGCTTCCAGAGGCGCCGTTCTCCCTGCACAGAAACACCTTCTGCCACATCTCTGGTTTTGGCTAATATTGCAGTTCTTTTTTTCTTTAACTCTGGGCCCAGTGTGGGGCTCGAAGCTCACAACCCCGAGCTCCGGAGTCGCTCGCTCCGCCGGCAGCCAGCCGGGAGCCCCGGAATCGCAGTGCTTTTCAGGATGGCTAGAGGGCTTTAATGCGGTCATCCAGTTACACAATCAGGAAAGGAACGGAAGCGTACAAAACGTTGGCTCGCGCCGTGGGCCTGGTGAAGTAAGTCTTATGAACAGAAGGGGAGCCGTGGCCCCTCTGTAGTCCCCGGCTCGCATTTTATCCTCCGGCATCGTTTCTGCTTCCCCGTGTTGGCGGCTGGCGGAGGTCAGCCTGTGTGGAAAGGCCAGCGCTGGGAGGGTGAAGAGTCGTCTGCAGTCCCCCTGCTGGTCGCGGGGACGTGAGCTCCCGGCAGGACTGTCATCTCCTTCGGGAACACTCAGGGTGTTGTGGAAACACGGCTTTTTGTTTGGGTTGGGTTATCAGTTGAATCAAATTATCTTAAGTATTTAATTTATCTGACAGTGAGAGGGGGAACACAAGCAGGGGGAGTGGGAGAGGGAGAAGTAGGCTTCCTGCTGAGCAGGGAGCCGGTGCGGGGCTCGATCCCGGGACCCTGGGATCATGACCTGAGCCGGAGGCAGACACTTAACGAGCCAGCCAGGGGCCCAGGGTCAAACAGCCGGTCAGGTTTGTCTACAATCAGGTAAGAAAAGAGAATCAAATCTTATCAAAGTCTCTCAGGTGTTTCCCTTTCTGGCAGGTGCTGCCTCCACCGGGTGGAGGTGGCCACACCGGATGAGGGGACCCAGGGGCCCACAGGAGGGTCACTCGGTGCCAGCCACGTCTCTGAAGGGGTCGTGGAGGGCAGTGGCCCCCCCCCCAGCCATGCTGCTCCCCGGGCTCGGGTCCCAGGGGGTGGGGTGGGCCCATGGTGCCAGGGCTCTGCAGGGACTTGCGTCCTCTGTGCACCTGGGTCATGTTGGCCGAGTCCGTCCTGGGGTGTGTGTGAGGCTCCCTTCCCAACCAGAGCGGCCTCTGTGCGCGACCCTGGCTCCCAATTCCCTCTGCGGACCAGTCGTCCCCGTGTGGAGAGTGGCCCCGAGCTCTGCTCCTTCCCTGGCTCCGGCCCCTTTGTTCTGTGCTCGATCCCCAGCCTGATGCTGTGGGGTCCGCAGTGCATGGGAGTCGCCCGTCACTCCTGTCAGCCCGGGCCGAGGGATGGCACGAGAAGCTACGGTTAGTCAAGACAAGGAAACCTGGAGGGTGAGGAAGGAGGACGCGGAGAGCCAGGGGCGGCTTTCCTTCCCAGGGGAGGCTGTGCCCCCGCGAGAGGGAGCCGTGGCTCCTAGCGTGGGGACACCAGGGGTCACCACCGAGCTGTTGCCTGGCACTGAACTCTCCTCCCACTGCCGATGAAGGGGATCGAGGGAGCAGTTTGCGTTTGAGTCTAGCTAACTGACGCATCTGCATTTGCGGGGTTCCGGGGGTTCAGAGAGCCTCACAGGTAGTGCTCGTACAGTTTTTCCTTCTTTCCGGAACGAGGGAACAGTGCCCCGCGTTTGCGAGGGGATACGGAAGTGAGGTATTCCGGTGTGGGAAGGACGGGCAGCTCACGCTGGACCCTTGCGCGTGCGCTCACAGGGCTCCGGCTTCCGGAGGGCTTGGGGCCAGGGAGGACCGGAGTCCCTGCGGCTGCTCTGGGGGCGGCGGTGGCCCGTTGTCACAGGGGGGGCCCGAAGCTGGTGTTTCTGCGGGAGTGAACGTGAGGGGACTGAAGAGGAAGGGAGGCCATCCTGGGTGGACGGAGAGCCTGAGCCCCAGGCCGGAGTCTCTAGCTGCACCCCCGGCTCCAGGGCGGTGTGGGGAGTGGGTCCCGTGCCGGGCGGCCACTAGAAGGCTCTCCCTGTGGGAATGGGAGCCTGGAGGAGGTGGGTGGGGAGAAAGCCCAGGCGCAGACTTGAGCTCCGGGAGCCTGGCCGGTGCCCACGCACAGCCGCGGTCCCCGCCGGCCCAGGAGCGGCCCTCCGGGGCTGCGGTGCCTTCGAGGGGCCACCGAGCGGCAGATCCCTTCCTGGGACCGGGATGCGCCCGGGGCAGGGGGTGGTGGGGACACATGTGCGCTTCCCGCGCCCACTGGAAACTGGAGCAGTGCGTCTTAGGGTTGGACTAAGGATTTCACACCTGGAAAGAGAACATGCCGAGTACCTGCGGGCTCTCGGACCGAAATTCCTGACCAGAACTTTATTAATCAGGGGCTGACTCAGGGATGCCGGTTATCTCATTGCTCTGAGACTTTAGAAAGTGGCAAGTGTCAGAGCGGACGTTGTGTGTGTGTAAGGTCATCAGCCCCGTCTCTCTCTCTCTCTCTCACACACACACACACACACACACACACATACACGGCCTCACTCTAGGCGCCGTTCTGACACAAGGCACCATGGGCCCCAGTGGAGGAGGCCGTAGACCAGTCAGAAGTCACAGGGCCCGGTCCCCTCTGGGTCCGTGGGTGCAGGGGAAACGCGCAGCAGCCCCGAGAGCACCCGTGGCGCCTGGACCCCCATCCAGCGGCCACTGTGACGGTGCCAGTCCCCCGCCGCGCTGAGTCCCCATGCAGATCGGGACAGGGTGGTTTTCGTGGCCTTAGACTCTCCAGCTTGGTAAATCCTGTTTGTAATTCTCTTCCTGTCTGCTTCAGGTTTCCTTGGGAAACAAAGAAAGGAGCAAAGGCGTGTTCTACAAAGCACTTCAGAATTGTCCTTGGGCAAAGGTAAGTCCCAGTGAGACCTGCACGTGCCCAGTGCCCTTCCAGGCTCGGTGCCCATCCGTCCGCATCACTGGGCACAGGGCACATCCCGGACCGCTTCCTAGGGAACCTGTCCCCGGTGGAGCCTCAGCCCACAGGGGGGCGCAGGGGCTGGTGTTTCACGGGAGCCTGGCTGCAGGCAGGGGGTTTCTGTCATCTGCCGGGGTTCAGCCCCGGTGCTCACAGTGTGGGGGGGGCTGTGGCCCAAGTCTGCCTTGCCGAGCCCGGTCAGGCGGCATGTAGGGACTGTCCCTTCCAAGTCCTGTCCCACTTTAGAAAGAGAAGGCCTCGCTCGGGCCACCTCTGTGAGCTGCGCGTCCTTCTGGAAGCCGGTGCCGGGCGCTGCGGAGCCCGGGTGGCCGGCTAGCGCGGGACTCCCTGCCCTAGGCGCTGTACCTGGATGCCGTGGAGCACTTCCCCGAGGAGATGCAGGAGGTCCTGGACCTGATGACGGAGAAGGAGCTCCGCGTGCGCCTGCCCCTGGAGGAGCTGGAGCTTCTGCTGGAGGACTAGAGACCCGGAGGGAACGGGCCCTGCCGTCCAGGCCCCGTCGCCTGCCCCGCCGCAGCCGGGATGCCCGAGACCGGTGACGCGTGGGTGCGTGTGTTCCAGGAGCTCTGCTTTTGAGGTCTAGCTTTCATTCTTAAGTAATTTGTATCTGGGTCATCAGTTTCTTCTCTCTTGCACATCTTTTGGATGTGCAAATGCCACGGAAGCTATTGTTTACATATTATATATGTGAATACGTAGATAAGAATCACGCCGAGTGTGAGGAAACCTCTCGTGGTTGGCGTGTGCGAGTTTATGCTCTTCCCCTGCCCCCAGCCCCGCCAGAGCGAGTGTGCCTGGTGGGTTGGCATTCTTGGTGGTCCGCCAGGGTTTCCGGGTCTTGCAGTCGTGACAGGAAAGGTCTGGTGACTCGACACTTAGAACCTCTTCCCCAGGCTGGTTAGCAGGAGAGCAGATTTTGCCTTCTCTTCAGGCCGCAGTGGAGTCGTTTAAAACTCGGCGTTCGGGCCTGTATCAAGCGCATTAAGTTTCTCAGGATCCCTCAGCTCTTCTCGAAGCCTCCCAGCTGTGGGCCAGCAGCATGACCTGGGCGCCTGGCAGAGCTGCAGCCTCGCGGGCCCCCTCAGCGCTGCGGGGTCCGTCTGCACTTGAACGGGACCCCCTGGAGACTTGGGACCCCCGCCGCAGGAAGGATGCGGGCGGCCACCCGAGCGGAGCGCAGAACGGAGCTGGCGGCTTCCTGCCAGACCACCCCTGCCTGCGGGACGGGCCGCGGCAGCCTTCGTCCGGGTGCAGACAGGGGCCAGTGGACGTCTGAGGGTTATGAATGGAATGAAATGTGCGTCTCCACATTCAGACCACTTTCTTCTGCGAAGGACATGCCTGCACTTCTTAACCGTTAACGTTTAACTGGGAGGAAATTGCTTTATCTTCTCTGAGACCCTGCTCTTAAAAAAAAAACCCAAACCCTGATGCCTGTAATTGCCGAAGTTGTCATTCCTTGGCATCCCATCACGAAAAGCCAGTGTTGTGAAACAGAATTTTGGCTAGAAACAGCTGGAAAAGAAGGGTGGCAAGTCAGAGCCCCTGAGGAGGGTGGCCGGTCGGCCAGCCAAGGGGACACTCACGGGCTTGGACGCGGACCTGCTCTGAAGGGAGAGACAGGTGGGGAAGGGGAAGCTCTTCAGGGTTTTGCACACGCTGGAGAGGTGAGGTTTCTGGACCTAAGAACGAGGGCTGACCGGGGCGGGAGATGTCATCCCGGGCCTGTGGAGATTCCTGGTAGGAACACCACAACTCCTTTCCCGCCCCGGAGTGCTGAGAACCTGCAGGCTCCGCAGACCTTCCAGAATGGAAAGCTGTTTCCTTCCGAAGCCACGGCCACACGCTTCCCCAGCAGAGACCCCTGGCTCTGTGGTCTGGCTTCCTCACACAGCTCTGCCGCCGGCGCCGGGCGCACGAGGCAGGGCAGGAGGTGCTGAAGCCTCCCTACCGCCCAGGTGCCCCTGCTTCCTGCGGCTGAGCGCCAGGTGTGGAGGCTCCAGAAACAGCCGTGTGAGAAGGAGCACGCTTTATTGGAGACAGAGCACTGCACGGGACCAACAGGTGAAGGCAGCCTGGGGGGCGTCCTACACGTCACACTCAAAGGTACACAAGGAGGTTTTGCTAATAAGAAAGATGAACTGAAACATGGGTTCCTCTGGGCAACTTCCCCAACTTCATCCCTTCGAGGGGCCGGGACAACCCCGACCATATCCTTGAAGGCAGCTGTGGCCCGCTAGAGATACAGTCCCTCCGGGGTGCCTTCTTGTTTTTTATAAAGAACATTTTCTTTAGATTTCTTGAAGTCTTCATTGGTTACTTTCATTCTGCGTTCTCTCAAGGCCATGAGACCAGCTTCTGTACAGATCGCCTGTAAGAAAGAACAGTATGTTCAGAAAGGGAGATACTTTTTATTTGTGCTCTATCAATTTGAGAGCTACTTTGAAATAAGGTTTAAGACATTCGGACTGAAGAAATTGCTTAAACTATTTGGGAAAAGGTTAGATCTTTTGAACTTTATGCATTCAAATTACTTTCACAGGACCTGAGGTGGCTTTGAGGAGGACGACTAGCTCGGGTTCTAAGTAGCTGGGGGGCGGGGGGAGCCCGATGGGGAAGTTCTCCGTGCTCCCCTCGTTACAGGAAGCCACATTCCTTCCCGGGCGCCGGACACAATTGTCCCAGGACACTGAGCGCCAACAGTGCACCATCCAGGTCATTCACCCGCGGTCAGAAGGGAACACGTTTTCTGGCTAACTGTAAGTCTCAGGACAGCATTCACTGTGATAAATTTTCTCGGTCATCGCTTGCCAAAAGTAAAACAAAAAGCCATTCAACATGACGTGACAGAAACACAATCCTGGCATTGAAGTTTCTATCTGGTTATGGCCCTTGGGACATTTCACATGGTTCCACAAAAAAGAAAGTGTATTTATGAACAGAAGATAAAGCATAGCAGTAAAATGGTAACATTTGATAAATCAAGGTAATGGGTCTATCTACTATTGTTGCAACTTTTCTGAAGACTTCAAATTTTTCAAAATACAAAGTTGTTACAGAATTTTTAATTTCAGTTTTAAAAGCACTTTTATTCACCAACACAGACGCTAACCTAGTTCTACAGCGGCCAAGGATGCACAGCTCAGTGCGGGCAGCGGCGTGGAAAGGCCCCACGTGTGCCGCCCTGACCTGACCGTGGCGCTTGCACCTCACAAAACCCAGGTCTGCACCTCAAGAGCAGACTGGACCCAGATCTGGTGCTGCCAGCCCCCTCCCCCCACCCCATGAAACAGGTACGACCCAGCCCAGGTTCTCACCTTGATGTCAGCCCCCGAGAGGTCATCTTTAGCCATGATCAAGTCGTCCAGGGTCACATCATCAGCCAGCGTCATCCTGCTCGTGTGGATTTGAAAGATGCGCTTCTTAGTCTTTTCGTCAGGCAGGGGGAACTCAATCTTCCTGTCGATGCGACCTGCGGGTAGGAACGGTTTCCAGAAACAGCCCTGTGCAGCCTGAGCCCATGTTCTCACTCACGCTGTTTCAGTCACACAGCCTCCTGTGGGAAGGGGGGTCCCAATCCTAAAAGGTGAACATCCCTCTTGGGTTTGTTAAGTGTCAGCATTTGAATCCATTCCATTTTAAAAGAGATCCGCTCTGCTCTGGGACCCTCAGAAATAAAGGAATGGCTCCTGAATGGCCTAGGTAGTGGAAAAGGACCGGTCGTGTTAAAAACATCAAAAGCATAAACAAATTAGCCACTGCTGCTTCCTGGTGCGACCTGAATGTAAAAAAATGAACCTGAGTTAGCATATGAATTATTCCTTCAGAAAAAAGATATCCATTGTGGGAAAGAAAAGAGCACAATTTAAGATTGGAATTAGGAGGGCTTTGCTACACCCACTGCATCACGTCCGTCCTCAACCAGGATCTCGGGATGCTGTCTGTAGTACGTTACTCTGCACTTCAGTCCTGTTGTTCGCCTTGATACGCATCATTCTTAAATACCCCCCCCCCACCCCCGTGCACTTAAACAGTCAACACACATACACGGTAGGTGTCCCCGATGGAACAGGCAATCTGACCTGGTCTGATAAGAGCTGGATCCAAAGTCTCAATTCGGTTTGTGGCCATGATAACTTTCACGTCACCCCTTGAATCAAATCCATCCAACTGGTTCAGCAGTTCCAGCATTGTTCGCTGAATTTCTCTCTCACCACCAGAATTTGAGTCGTATCTTTGCAAAAGAAGAGAAGGAGTGAAAATCTAACTGATCTGCTGAAGGGGAAATGACAAATAACTCTGACGCCCTCATAGCATGTTTAAATTGGAGAAGTATTCATGGCTGCGATGGTATCGTTAATTCAGTCTCCGTGTTTGTTATCTGAGCTCCCAACCCGACCGGGAGCTCCTTGAGGGCAGAGGCTTGCGTACAGCGGCTATCCCCACACAGTCCAGATGACGCTTGGCTCCGAGCAGATGCTCGGGACACTGCTGTGGACTAAGGTCCAGGCAGTCACAACTCCTGGCCGGTGGTTACCTGGCACCTGGGAGAGCAGAGCCTAAAGCATCCAGAGTGCCATGATATGGTGGGGACGGTGGCAAACCCACGTGTAGGCCGTACTCAATGGCAGGGAGTACTCAATAGTTGTTCTCAGAGCAGAGCTCTGGGGTTTTTATTTCTGCTCAACACAAAGAGAGAAGTGTACCTTTTTGTTCCAATGGCATCAATTTCATCAATAAACACGATGGATGGTGCGTGTTCTTCTGCAACTCGAAACAATTCCCGAACGAGTTTGGGCCCGTCACCTAGGTACTTCTGAATAAGTTCAGAGCCAACCACTCTCAAGAAAGTGGCAGAGGTTTGGTTTGCTACTGCTTTGGCTAATAAGGTTTTACCTATTTTAGATTGAAAAAGAAAAAGAGAAAGGAAAAAAAACGTTTAAGTGCTATTTTAAAGATTCTGTCACTTAAGCAAGCATCAGAAACAGGCAGATCCCGGTGAATGAAAAGGCATACCCCCATTCCGGTGTCCTAACACTCTGTTCTCCGAGGCAGGCAAGAGGAAACTGAGAAGAAACTAAATAATGTTTTGATTATTTTAACTATCTTCCTAATTCTTCATTACAATGCCAGAAAGTACCTTTTACTGGGTTATTCAAAGTTGCAGAGATTATTAACCTGACCCCTGCAACCAGGGTTAGAAATCCAGACTCGGGGCGCCTGGGTGGCTCAGTTGGTTAAGCGACTGCCTTCGGCTCAGGTCATGATCCCGGAGTCCCGGGATCGAGTCCCATGTCGGACTCCCAGCTCTGCGGGAAGTCTGCTTCTCCCTCTGACCTTCTCTCCTCTCATTCTCAGTTTCTCTCTCTCTAATGAATAAATAAAAAATCTTTAAAAAAAAAAAAAAAAGAAAGAAAGAAATCCAGACTCAACTATGAAACTGTCCATGATGAGAAAACGGCCTGGGAACCCTAGGTCTGACCTAAGGAACCTGACCTGAGCACCAGGCCTGCAATCCCTGGGGCTGAGAGTCACGGCTGCGCTGGGCGGGCCTGCCAGCTGAAGACCGGACCAGCTCCCAAAGAAGCCCACAACAGAGGACTGCTGAGAGCTCTAGAGACTTCTCAATCTCTAGTATGCTCTCGTGAGGATCATTCTCTCAGGGATGTTTGCAAACACTTCCAATCCTCCGTTCCTTGATATTTCAGGTCAAAACAAAAGCTGTGGCAGCCACCCTGTGAACTTTAGGGCTGGAAGATCTTGGCCCCTTTGATGGTGAGGGCATGGGCACAGGGCCAAGCAGTGGCATCAGCACACGGGCAGCTAGAGGCAGAGCCCGTAAAGGACCAAGCTTAGGCCTGCAGGGAGCTGGGGGGAGGCTGCTGGTGAGTGACACAGAAGACTTAGTTCAAGTGGGAAGGACAAGGCACTAAGCTTGGAAAAAAGACGTGGCAACGATGTCTTTTGAGCCAGACAGGCGGAGGGGCAGGTGTAAGGGCTTAGAAGCATGGACTTCACCCGAGAGTACCAGTGAAGGATGGTGAACGGAAGACAAAAAGAACTAAGCTGATGGCCTCCGACCCTCCAGAGGCAGCCACGGCCAGCTGCTGGGACCCTTCAGTAGCCCGCGGGATCACCGAGCCAGGCCCTCGCCCTTCTTGACGGCTTGCCTCCCTGTGCTCCAGCCAAGCCCCTCGCATCGGCCCTGGCAGTGCACGTGCACAGAAGGTGGCCCACAGCTGCAGGTCAGGCGGCCTGCCTTCCAGCTCCAGCCCTGCTACCTGCCCAAGTCCCAGATCTCCTGCGGCCCTGGGCTAGTCACCGGCCCCTCTGAGCTTCCTGGGCTGTAAGACGATGAGCTGCAAAAGCTCCATGCCTCTGAGTTCAAGTTGTCTCCTGCTGCCTCCACTGTGGGCAATCCTCAGTGATCCCTTCACTCAAGTAACTGCTTCCTTTGGGATTTCCATAGCAGTAAGGGAACTGCTAAGTCCCGGACTGTACAACTTATTCAGGCCAGCTTAATAGCATAATGAACCAAAATATATTTGTATCTGCATCTATTCATTCAATACTCTCTTCATTCAGTACAGTGGACCAGAGAGTGATCCCAATCTGAACAGCACAGAATAGCTTTTGCATCTGTGGTTCTCCACCCTGGCTCTGATACCTGGCCACACTCCAGATGAACAGAATTTTCATTTTCAGGGATGGGACCAGGCATCAGTATTTTTTAAAGCTCCAAGGTGATTCCAACATACAGCCAAGGTTAAGCATCCCAGTTTATTCTGTGTCTTATAAACTGTTTTTAATAGATTCACATTACTCTTATGAATACTTGAAAGTTTTATGTTTTACAGCATATAAATCTATTTGAGTACAGAAAGGAGTTCTAAGACACTGTAAATGCATTCACATTGAGCAGGCATTTTTGGAGGGGGAGGGTTTACCTACTGTGCTTATTTTTGTTGCAATTCCTACTGTTGTTTTTAATACATTAAATCTGTTAAGTCTACAATTTCATGTCTAAGGTAATTCAGTTTTTAGCATCTACTATACAGATAAATATACTTTTACGTAATACGTATATTTCCACATTTACTCAGAAAATATACAAAATGTTGTTTAGAAAACTAAGGAATTGTGGCATCCTTACTCAAGAATTAAATAATTATAACTAATGCAGCAGCTCAAGAGATTAGCTGAGTGCCCAGAAAGTGTCAAACACAGAGCATACATACCTGTGCCAGGTGGACCATAGAGAATGACCCCCTTTGGGGGCTTTATACCCATCTCTTCATAATATTCAGGATGGGTTAGAGGAAGCTCCACAGATTCCTACAGAAAACAAATACTTGGTAAAAATGAAATGCTTTCTCACTGAAATTATCCATGAATTGGCATCTTGGATACAATTGGCACTTTCAACAATAAAATGTCACTATTGTTAGACAATGTGCTTGACTTTGTCTAGCAGCAGGGACAGATGGAAGAGGACCTCTGTCATCCCTGAGTTCCCCCTCCTACTGCACCCAGTTTCCCTCTCACTTTCTCATAGAAGTCAGCCTTGAGCAACATTTAAGCTCTTCCAGAGCAAAAGGAACTTACAAAAGGAAAATACAGTTTTCAGTGAAACCACAGACAGGCTGGCAAGATTTTCTGATTACTGTTACACCGACGGACATAATGGCTACTTCCCAGCCCTTTTTGGGGTCACCGGTGCTGACCGATGACAGATCTGCACGACCCCTCTATGACAAAAGAACCTGCAGATGGGATGGCTGGCTCACAGCCAACCTGAACGACCACTTCCCTTCACCCCACGCACACTATCCCCACACATCAGTGGAGGTTTCCAGATAGCCACAGCTGAAGTCAACACAAAAGGAAACACTAATTATTATCCGTGCGGATATATAAACACTGCATATAAAAGGGATGAAGCTGTAGCTGCTGCGGGAACAATCATACAACTTGTAGTTTCTAGTACCTAACTCAGGATTAACAAAATACTCCACAACTGACAAGCTCTGAGTCCGTTACTGGTTTGATCACTAAGGAAAAAACAAATATGCACAATAACTCTTAAGTCCCCTAAATGAGATACTAGTAAGAAACCCAAAATCTAGAAACCCAGAGCTGTTTCTTAGACTTACCTTAATTTCCTGGATTTGGTTGTCCAATCCCCCAATATCAGCATAGGTTTCTTGGGGCGCCTTTTCTACCTTCATCACTGTGACCAAGGGATCTGTGTCATCCATGAGCACCCCTATGACGGCATGCACCTAGCAGAGAAATGTGAGGTTCACATAATCCATTCACAGCAAAGCAACGTCGATCACAGAGCAGCACAACGGACAGGTCTGAGAGGAAGGAGAAAGCACACCTAGGGGCTTAGAGGCCATCAACTTGCCTTGTGGTTGAGGAGGACGGAGCAGCCTGGTTCCAGCAGATCCTTGTCTACAAAGGAAAGAATGCTGACGTAGTGTTCAGAGCCCACAGATGTAGACACGATGGCATGATTGTCATCAATGATCTCTTCCAAGGTTCCTACTGACATTGGGGTCCCCCTCAGATCATCCACCTTAGATCTTTCCTCCTATGTAAGAGTATGCCATGAAGGAAAAGCAGATTAGACCTAAAAAGCAGACGAAGCTGAGAGTTTTACTGGATTTTACTCCATTTACAAAGCAGGTGATGCTTTTAAAAGGCAGCCAGTCTGAATGGGTCAACTACTTAAATTTCATTTATTCACTGAATTCTATTTAGCACCAAAAACTGTTAATTTGTAAAACAAAAGTTACAGTAACGTCTGAATTACCTCTTGCTTTTCTTCTAAAGGCTTCATTTGTTCCTGATTTCTAATGAATTCTTCCTCCATGAGAAGATAGTCTTTAATTCTTTCTAACTTCAGTAATTTTAACCGGCACTGAGTGTGAGGTGTCACTGGAATTACAAAGGAAGTTTTACTCTATTTGGAGCTTGAAGTTTGCAATTAAGTTCATTCCTAAGGAAAAAACGTTAAGACCTAAAATAAGTTTGTTTTAGTTGAACAGACTGAAAAATGCAGTCTGCTGACTCGAAGCAGGTGCCTAGACGCTAAGGGAAAAGGGACTTTTGCAGTTGTAAGCAAGCAGGTAAAAACAGGGAAGAGGTCTGAATGACATCCGCTAAGTGAACTGTTTATAAAAAAAGAACTCAATGACCTCAAAGATCGTTTAGTTTTTTGGGGCGCCTGGGGGGCTCAGTGGGTTAAAGCCTCTGCCTTCGGCTCGGGTCATGATCTCAGGGTCCTGGGATCAAGCCCCACATCGGGCTCTCTGCTCAGCAGGGAGCCTGCTTCCCCCTCTCTCTGCCTGCTTCTCTGCCTGCTTGTGATCTCTCTCCTGTCAAATAAATAAATAAAATCTTAAAAAAAAAAAAAAAAAGATCGTTTAGTTTTTTTATTCCCCATCTGTGTTTATAAAAATAGGTACAAGTGTTCTCCAGTCAGAATACATTGCTACAGGCCAGCTGAGGAATCTACCACAGGAGAACTGTGAAATATTAGTGAAATTAACATATGTGGCAAGCATTTTTTCCATATTCTTTTGTGTTGTTTCTTTTGAAGTCCCATGCTACATAGGAATTTTAGCACGCATAGACAAAAATCCCAATTTTTTCTTTTGTGGTTTCTGAGTTTCTTCAAAATGTCTCTCCCTCCCTAAGGTTAAATATATTCCTGATTTTTCATTTATCTACTTATTTTCATATCTATAATCCATCTGGCAAAAAGCAAGAGGTCTAATTTCATTTTCTCTCAATAGCAAATAAAGATGCCAGCCATTTCTGTTAAACAACTCACTCTCTCCCCACAGAATTCAGTCACCTTTACCATATAGTCATTATCGTCATTATCCGTGTAACTTCACTGTTTTTGGGCTCCTATGCTCTTCTGGCCATCTGATGATCTATTCTTTGCCAATACCATACTGATTCATTATGGTAGATTAATGGCACGTTTTTCATTGTCTGGCTCCCTTCATTCTTAACCAAGCAATATTTTAAAAGTTATTTCATATAAGCAGGAAGAGACTTGTTTAGGTAGGGGTAGGGGAGGTATGTGGGCTGCAGTGATGAGAAGCAGGCAGCCATGGGAAGGACTGGGGGAAGAACAGTTTTTTAAAGATTTATTTTTAGAACACGGGAGGGGGAAGAGGGAGGAGAAGGGCAGAGAGAGAGAGAGAGAAAGACTCCCCACTGAGCGCAGAGCCCAACATGGGGCTGGATCCCATGACCCTGAGATCATGACCTGAGCTGAAATCAAAAGTCGGATGCTTAACTGAATGAGTCACCCAGGTGCCCCAAGGGAAGAACATTTTTAAGCAACAGGCAAAAGTCCTAATGTATGGGTTATCTGGGGTGGCTCAGGCGCTTAAGCATCCGACTCTTGATTTTGGCTCAGGTCATCTCAGGGTCATGAGATCAAGCCCCACGTTGGGCTCTGCAATGGGCATGGAACCTGTTTGATTCTCTCTCTCCTTCCCTCTGCCCCTCCCCACCCTGCCTCCACATCCCCACCTGTGCACGTGTGCACTTGCTCTCTCTCAGAAAAAGTCCTAATGTGCATAAGAGTCAAAGAACACAAGGCAGGGCTGTGTGAACAACGAGCAAAGGGAATGGTAGGGGCTGAGGATGGAAAGGTGGCCTGGGTCAGGTTACCCGGTCTAAAGTGTAGTCTACGTTCAGTCCCGTCATTGAAACAGTTTGTTCATGCATCACAAGATGTGAATTCCAACACGCTGGCATTCCATTTCTTCAAGAACAAAATGTGTTTCTAAGTTATTCAAGCTCAACCTGAGTTTTCTAACCCAAAACTACACTTTTCATACATTAGAGGAGCTAAATTAAAGGAAATAAGGGAGTTTCTTGAAGTGAGACACAGCTGTATACTCTTTGTATGAAACTCTGCCACACACACGAGTTAGAGCTTGTCACCTCACTTCCTGCTTCCACATTCAGATCTCTAAGCTACACACACATAGATGGTTCCCGATGGAATCAAGAGATAGCAAGGGGGGGACTATGTCATTACCCAGTGGCAGCTTGCTGGCAGCATCTGGTCCCTTTGTTTTCTTCTTCTTTTTCCCCACCCTAGTTGGTACAGGAGGTTCATATTTCTTTTTCTTGTCCTTGAATTTTTAGAACAGCAGGAAAAACAAAAACCACACAAATCATATCAAAACACAAACTTCTTTCTGTTGTACCATCATCTATTTCTAGTGGCTGTAATTTTCCTTATCTTTCAGAATGCTATTAAAAACTGTCCTTTTAAAAATAAAACTAGTTGGGTGGCTCAGTCAGCGAAGCATCTGACTCTTGGTTTTGGCCCAGGATCATGAGATAGAGCCCCACATTAGGCTCCGTGCTCAGTGGGGAATGTTTCTCCCTCTGCCCCTCCCCCCTGCTCGCGCTCTCTCAAATAACTAAAATCTTTAAAAAACAAACTAGGTTTTACGTTCCTGCAATTTTAATTGGTGAACACAACTGATCTTTCTTTTTATAATACACAGTGATGGTTACTCAGTAAGGACTAGAGATCAGAATTCAGAATTATATACCAGAAGTTTGGGCTGAAATGATTTGAGACAATTCTTCACATCTGAAGATATTAAACACTAAAATTACAGGTACTTTAACACTCTGTAATATTATTTGATACATTTAAAAACCATTAATTCATAACTACTTCCTTGACAGATCAATAATCTTTTCTAAAACAGGGAAGAGGGCACTGAATCTGTAGGCCAGGTGGGTAAATAACTACAGGATCACTTATTTTACATTTTCAAAGTCATGAATCCCCAAAGAACGTGTCAGCTGAGATCAAGGATATGTTCCATGATTTACTTGCATCACGGACCTATCTGGTTTATTTACCTTGTCATCCTTCTTGCCACCTCCAGGGCCATGACCACCACTCTGACTCTGACCCTGAAAAAAGAAATCAGAAGTATACATTCAAAATACGATCATTTCAAAAGAACATCCTTTTTATTTTCCTGTGATTCTAAGACACCAAGACTTGCCCCTCATTTTAACATTTCTGAACTTAAGGTGTACATCCTGTAGTCAACACGCACATTTAGGATGGTAGAATTTTTTTTTCCTGAAAAGCTGTTAGTTGCACCTTGCAACTGACTGCATTCTAAATCAAGTACAATCCTACTAAGAAACTGATGTAACTTCTGTATCACGATGAGGCTGGGATTCTAAGACCACCCCTTTTTGAGGGGAAAATATAAAGCTTGACATTCTTTATGATAAAACTACATGACTGAGTATATTTCATGAAATTAGGCCATCAAAATTAAATCATTTTATCTATTCAACAATCATTTATCAATCATTTACTTCTTACTAAGATCACACCAAGACTCAGGAGACTTTCCTTTCAATAGCAACTTATATACCTCCCATCTCTAAAGCCTGGGGCTTTTGGGCAGGTCTTTCTGGCCAACCTGAAAAGCCGAATCACTTTAAGGTATCAAGAATTCAGTGTATTAATAAGCTTATGGGATTCTGGACTTTAAAACAGAGCGTTCAGTTACAGGGCAATGCTTAACACAGAACAGTATCTCAAAAATAATGGCATTTTAAGTAACAGTGAATTTACTTGAATGGAGGGGGTCCTTCAAATCGCTTCCATATAAGCACCTCTAAGTTACCACACTGCAGCTTAATTATCAAGACAGAAGAACCATATCATGGTTACCTAAAAGAGTTAAGTCAAATGTATTTCCCTACATGAGGGATTCTTAAAATTTTGTGTTTTATTCTGAATAAGGTATTTAAGGGCTCTAAGAAATTTTGGTTAACAGAATTAGTCATAATGCAATAGACTGTCCAAATTATAGGCCTTTAACAATTACTTACTTCTACCTCCTAAAGAAATTTGCTGTTGGCTGGGGGGCAGCTAATGTTTGTGGGTTTCTTACTATGTGACTAAGTCTATACTAAACATTTTCCTTCACTGTCTCATTAATTCTACACCATCTTCCAAGGTAGGGTTCATTATTCCCATTTTCTAGATGAGGAACTGTAACAAGCCTAAGAACATGCGCTATGGAATTATATGCATCCAGGTTTCAATTTTGACTCCATCGCTAATAGGCTATGTGACCTCAGGTAATTCAGGTCACCTCCCTGAGCCTTGGTGCCCTTAACTGGAAGGTGGGGATGATACTAGCTCCTATTACTGAAAATGAGGTAATGCATGTAAACCACTCAGCATTTACATGACTCAAAGTAACTACTAGCAATACAATATTATTGGTGAAAAGAAATGTTAGGGTCGGGATTTTAATTATCAATCTGGTTACAAAATCTGGGTTCTGAAACCCATCTGGTTTAGTTCTTAACCCTCTTTTGTTGATCCCATCTCTGTTTCTATCCAGGACTCTAGCCTCCCACCTGAGAATCCCACAATAGTTTCTCCCCTCACCAATCCAGCTATTACCTTCTAATGTTTTGTATTATCTTCTAAAACAAAGAGCTGATCCTTTCATTCTCCTCAAAAACCTTCAACTGTTCCCTAGCATTTATGGTGCAATGACCAAACTTTTTACAGTGGCATACCTGGCCCTTTCCAAACTGGCTGCAACTGACCCGTCCCATGTTCATCTACCTCACTCACGATCCTGCAAGTCTGGCCCCACAGGAGGACATTTTCCTTAATGGGTCCCAAACTTCTTCATGTGTGGAGCATTTTACATGATGTTTCTCAGTCTCCAATAACAATAATATACCCATTATATTAAGACCTTCTGTGGTAAACAGTGCACATTTTCAGAGTATCATCTCATTTAATTCTTACAGACACCATGATGTTGGTACTATAATTACTTCTAGTTTATGGATAAGGAAACCAAAGCCCAGAGATGTTAAGTGACTTGCCTATTATCACAGAGCCTATCAGAGATGTGGCCGGGAAACAGGTCTATTGGAGACCAATATCTGTGTGTTTCTCTACTGCATGTCCTCTAGAAAACACTAACAGGATTTGTGTTATAGCAAAGCCACTTACTGTATCTCAGTTTCCTCTTTGGTAAAGTGAGGATAATTATTGCAGGGACTGCTGTGAGAATAAGAAGATGCTGGAAAATATCCTTACATTTATTGCAGCACTATTTACAGTAGCCAAGATATGGAAGCAACCTAAGTGTCCATTGATACAATGAATGGATAAAGAAGGTGTGGTGTGTAAATGCACACAAACACATGGATATTACTCAGCCTTTAAAAAAAAACAGATCTTGCCATTTGTGACATTAATGGACCCAGAGGGTATTAAGCTAAGTGAAGTCAGACAGAGAAAGGCAAATACTAAATGATTTCACTTATATGTGGAATTAAAAACAAACAAGAAAAGCAGAAACCGCTGAACACAGAGAACTGGTGGCTGCCAGAGGAAAGGGGGTGGGGGGTGGGCAAAATGGGTGAAGGGGATTGGAAGGCTCAGGCTTCCAGTTATAAAACGGGTAAGTCACGGGGATAAAAGGTACAAAGGTACAGCACCTATAGGGAATATCGTCAATAATACTGTGACAGCACTGAATAGTGAAGCTGGTAGCTACACTTGCCAGCACAACATAATACAGACTTGTCCAATCACTGTGTTGTCCACGTGAAACTAATGTAACACTGCCTTTCAATATACTTCAAGAATAATGCTAGAAAAGTACCTGGCACATGCTTACCCCAAAGTCCTTATAAGACCTATCCCACTGTGCTCAGGCCGTTCTTGATGTTCAGGATACAGGCTCAACATATTCTCATCTCAGGCCCTTTGCGCTTAATAGTCCTTCTGCCTGGACCACGTTTTCCTCAGAGGGACCTTTGCTGATGCCCTATGTAAAACAGCCACCCCTCCCATCCCATCCCTGTCTATGAAACAGTCATATAACAATGGCCATCCACCCATCTCTATCCCGCTCCACATCATACTACATGTCTCTTGCTCGTTTTTTTGTCGGCCTTGGCTAGAATGCAAGTTCCATGAAAACAGAGACTCCACCAGTCACACTCACCCCTTGCGCCCTCAGTGCCTAGAGCAGAGCCCGCCGCGCCCCGCGCCCCCGATTTGCAGGTGCCCAATAAATACCTGCTTAGCGGACTAACGAATAAATGCTAGCTGTTTTTATTATTCCTAATGCACCACGGGAGCGTCCCCTCCGAGTTCCGCCTATCCTAAAGGCGTCAGTCGTTAACGCTTCCTCCAAATGCCCCCACTCCGAACGATCTTCCATGACTGCGCTCTCCCCTCCTCAGCTGGAACGAATCCCTCCATTTCTTCCAGTCGCGCAGCCCTTCACCTGAGCGGCTCCGAAAGCACTCGTCCCAGGTGCCTCGGGAGAAACTCCCCGCACTGGGCAGCAGGGCCCAGGTCGGCGAAGGCGCAAAGCCGGGCGCCCTAACCCGCTCTGCCGCCCCACCAGTCAGCCCGGGGGACCCTTGGCGCCGAGCGCTCTGGTCGGCCCCGGGCCGCGGCGGGCCCAACCACTGTCTCCGGGAGCCTCCGTCCCCGGAGAAGTCCGGGTAGGAGGGCGGGCGGACCGAGTGCCTCGGGCAACCGCCTTGTCCTCTCGTCTCGGGCCGCTTCGACCCCGTCGCGCCGCGAGCACCCGCCGAAATCCTTAGTCACTCACCATCTTGCTTCGGTCTCTCGAACCACCGCTGCCGGAAGTGCCTCCGCCAAAGCGGCCGCTCCAAGCGGAAGTTGCCGAGGGATGCGACGGAAGCCGATAGGAACCAAATCCCTCGCTGCGGGAGTCGCGCTCCCAGGCCTCCTGTCGGTGGGGCAACGATATAACTTACAAGCAAAATGTGAATCTTGTGAATATCTCACTTGGAAAAAAATTAGGTAGAAGTTATTAAGCTATTGTCAACAATGTGAGACAATGACCTAGACTTAAAAAGAACTAAGACAGTTGTGAAAATATAAAGTATTTAAAATATGCAAAAATCAAAACTTAGAACTTAAACTTACTGCTCCAAGAACCGGCATGGGATTTGGAACTGAGAAGTTGACATATACTTTTGGACCGACATTAAAGCTATTATTTGGTCTCTGGAATAAACGTGATCATCTGAGAGTATTTCCTTGTCTCATGAGTTAACTAGATGTTTTCTTTTTTCCCTTGATGATCTGTGACTTGTGATGATGCCAACTGTTGTCTCAAAATAGCTAATCTTGCACCTAGTTGGTAAAGTTGATCACTTACTACATCCACCATGACATTAGAAAGATAACAAGCGTCCCTTTGGCCTCCGGAAGCTTCCACAACAGGTGCTCGAAATGCGGCATGTTGCTGAACTGGAGAGATGAATTCGTTTTTGATTTTTTTGTTTTTTGATTTTCCTGCTCCTAATTAATTTAGAGATTTTGTAAAATGCTAAAAATATTTCACTAATTCACACACAACAAGTACAGAATATGGGAAATTACTCTTTCCTTGTCATCATCACTAAAATACTATAATAGAAAGTCTTGATGTTGTTGATCTCTACTAGCAAATATGGCGTCTACATGATACAGGAAATGGTATGATAGGTGGGGGGCAGGACAACTCTCTCTCATGAATGCTAAGAGAAATGCCAGAGTTAGTTGTATGGAATGTCTGAGCCACCTGTGGATAACCTGAAGAAGTGTAGAGTTCCTGAGGTGGTGTCCCATTCAAACAAATAATGATCAATTTGGAAGAAAACCAAAATTCTAAAGGCCCTGCATTGAGAAGGGCCTTAATGCACAACGAACACATTCATCTCTTTTCTCCCTGCCACTGGCCCTGTCAGTATTCTCCCCACTGACAGCCAGCTTTGCAACCCTGACTCTTGCAGCTTCCAACTTCCCCAAACGCCAAGTTCTCCAAACAGCCTTTCCATCCCCTTCCTGCTTCCTCTTAGCTGCTCATTACGTAGATAAACTTAACTTCTCTACTCTCCTTAGTTTTAGCTATGTTTTACCAGTTTCTTGGATTTTCCTCAGAAAAGGGCCAGAGGAACTGGGCCCAATCAGGGAATATCCTTTTGCCCTAGGAAAAAAGGGAGGGCTGGGAAGATTGTATGGAACCACCAAATCCCTCAGAAGATTATGAAGGGTCACATTAGTTACTTTTGTCTTGCTTACATGTAGAAGTAAGTGTCAGAAATGACCAAAATTTAGTGTAGTCTTTTCGGAAAACTCTAGAGAATCCATTCTCTTGCCTTTTCCAGCTTCAAGAGGTCACCTACATGTCCTGGCTTGTAGCCCTTCTCCATCTTAAAGCTAGCAACATTGACCTTGCTTCTGTCCTCATGTCCTTCTCTGACTTCACTTCTGCCTCCCTCTTCCACTTTTTAAAAATTAATTTATTTATTGAAAGAGGGAGAGCAGGATGGGATGGGGAGGAGCAGAGGGAGAAGGACAAGTAGACTCCACGCTGAGCTTGGAACCCCAGGCGGGGCTTGATCCCAAGACCCTGAGATCGTGATCTGAGCTGAAATCAAGAATGGAACACTCTACCGACTGAGCCACCCAGGTGCCCCCTCCCTCTTTCACTTTTAAGGACTCTGGCAATCACATGAGGCCCACCCAGATAATCTAAACTAATCTCCCTATCTTTAAGTCAACTGATGAGTACCCATAATTCCATCTGTGACCTTAGTCCCCCTTACCATGTCACCTACCATACGCGCAGGTTACAAAGATTAGGACATGGACATCTTGGGGAATCTTTACTCTGCTGAACACACCAGCTATTCGGACACTGGCATGTCCCCTTCCTCTCTCTGCCTCAGTTTCCCCGTATGTTCAAGAGGATAATAATAGTACCTCCGATCCATTGCTTGCCCTCTCCAGGCCACCATGACAGCGAGGTTAGGCCAATGAGCAGGTCTGGTGAGAAAATGGAGGCAGGAGATGGAGGAAGCAGGAGCATCTCTCCCTGCCTTTCGGCCTCCGGCGCCTGGGGTGGCAGCCGCACAGCCACTGTGGCTCTGGTGCTCCGGGTCAGAACAACCATGGCTCCAGCTCCCCGAGAGTGACAGGCCCGGGGACTCGAACCTCCCCTTGTCCGTCCACCCCAGGGGAGACAGGGACTTCCCACTGCTGCGGATCTCCAAGCGGCCTCCTGCTCTGTGTCGGCTTCTCGGACCTGCATTAAATCTCTGTTGCAAGTGCTTGGAATGGTGTGTGATCTCCTGGCAGGGCGCTGGCCGATGCAGCGTCCCCCGAGCGGGCAGGTGTCTGACCCTAGAGTCACAGCCTCCAGCGCCGGAAGCGGCTCCAGAGGTCTTCAAGCTGGGCACGCGTTAGGAGCTCCTGAAGTTTTGGTTGCATGGAGCCAACAGGCACGTCTCCCCCGACATCATCTGGCTGTGGATGACGGTGACACTGATGGAACGGGGGAGGGTTCCCTCATCAATCCTGTTCTTATCTGTCATTTGTATAGGTGTTTGGGCAGAGAACTCTTGTTCACGTAAATGGGACAGGAAAGAGTTTAGTAACGAAAATGTCACTCGAGTCCTCTAAGTCCTTTTGTGTCATATACCAAACATCACGTAATGACCCCTTAGCAAAAGCAATTATTAGTGGTAGCTTGTGTTCAGTCTTTCTTCCAGGCGGTTGCAAAGAAAACGTGGCATATATGAAAGGATCCGTTAATCCAGTCACGAAATGTACTAGCCTTCTCAGTTTCTGGGAAAACCACCCGAAAGGCTTTACCAAAACATATCAAAACATGATTCATTATTTCTGCTACCCCTTCATGCAGAGGCTCCTGATTCACTTAATTTTTTAAAAGGTTTTATTTATGTATTTGAGAGAGAGTGTGTGAGAGAGAGAGCACTAGAGCAGTGGAGAGGGGCAGAGGGTGAAGCAGATTCCCCACTGAGCAAGAAGCCTGATGCAGGTGGGACTCAGTCCCAGGACCCCGAGCTCCTGACCTGAGCCCAAGGCAGACGCTTAACCGACTGAGCCACCCAGGCGCCCCCAACTATATAAACTTCTTAATATGCAATGCAAAGGGTATTGTTTCTAAAACTCCTAAGAAATAAATTACAGAATAGATCTGGTAAGAAGGATCAAAGGCAGTTAAGATAAACTGGGAAGAATTAATGTGTCCATCTTGTAACAATTTATCTTGTTACGAAACAAGATAAATTAATCTTTGTTTCTCTTTAATTAATTTTTAATAATGCAGTGTAACCTAGCTAAAAATGGAAGTTCTCTGTGAAGCAAAGATTATGATAAAATGTATGGCATTCCTTTGGTAAACGTGTGTATGTGTGAATTTTTGAAATTTCCTGGCATGTATAATTTCAGAAATGGGAAGTAGGAAATATAAAACATTTTAAAAGAAAAAAAAGAAAAATAAGATGAGGATTAACTCTACTTGGAATCAATATTTCATATGACTAGGTAATTAGGTTTCAATAACCTCATAGAATAGCATATATTGAATCTGAAAGAAAACATGTTAAAATTTGATCTGTGGGTTTTTATTTTACCTAAAGCACCTTGCGATATTGAGTAGGCCCAGAAAACAGTGTAATTATACTGAAAAGAGTACCATAAACTAATATTACTCTAGCCGTTCTAAGTTATGTTTCATCTTGGGGCAAGCATGAAGATTAGCTGAAAAAATTGCTAAGCTTTAGACCCATTTTAAAGAGCTATTTTCAACTCTAGGATCTCTTACCAATGTTTGTTTGCTTTACTCTCCAGGGTTACTCCATCAAGAGTGATGCATTTTATGTCTATGTGTTTTTTGAAAGAAGACAGGCTATCAGACGAGAATTGCCATCACTCCCGTTTTGCTGCTGTCCCTGATATCTGAGTTCAGAACATCCCCACATGGGCTGTGGTTTCTCCATCCCAATGCTTCATCCCCGCAGAAATATGTACAGGATGGGAAAACACTAAGCTCCGAGCACATATTTGATTGTATGTGCTTTGATTTTAGTCATCAAAGGAGCAGTCCCAAAGCCACATTCCCAGTCGTTTCTGGGTGAGACCCTGTGCCCAAGATAGAGCGAGACATAGATGGGCGAACGGGGTGGCTTTCTTCGGCTAGGTGGGAGAAGAACTCTTGCGAATGCACGTTCAGGCTGGGACAGAGCAAATTTTAGGACAGAGAACACGTGGCGACTGCAGAACAAGAAAGATTCCCAAGCCCTAGCGGTTTGCAAACCCCAATTTGAAGACCTCTTTGGAAAGTATGGGCATCTAGTAGAGAAATACATTTGTGGGGATTGGTTGACATAAATAAATAAATACACAAATGGGGCTTGATGCTCAACTCTCTTGTAAAAAAATCGTTATTGAAAGCTGAGCCATCAAAAAAGACTGGCCTGAAGAAGAGAGGACATAGGCACGGCAGCCAAGGCGGTGATACCACCCGCCCCCACCTCTCCTCTTCCCTCGGGGCTCCTTGGCCCCGCCTCCTGCCCTCTGCTCTCTGCCCTTTCCTTTCTTCAATGCCTGCATTCGCCGAGCACTGTGCTAGGCACTAGGGCCGCAAGCATGCATAAGGTGCCTTTACTTCGGGGTTTCCCTCTGGCTGAAGTCGGCCTCTTGAGATACCCGAGAACACCTGTCAGCCATAGGGGCGGCCCCTGTTCTCGGTCCCCGGGCTCCCCCTCTAGGGGGCGTGGTGGGCTAACAGTCTGTAAATGCTAACCACCAACTAGCTTTGGTGTCTCGGTGTCCAGGGTCCCCTTTTATCTTTTGCCCTCTCCCGAATCCAGCTGGCTTTCCAGGACTCACTGCTCTAGGAAAGGACGGACAGATTGGCATAAAGCAGAGAGGAAGGAGCCTCCACTGGTTCTTGAGTTTCACAAGCAAGCTTCCAGGGGTCAGGAAGGATCTCAGGACACAGAAGGTCGATCTGGTGATGGCGAGATCAGGATGGGGTCACTCATCAAGCAGTAAGCAGCCCAGGCTGTCACCCCTAAGAGCACACGCCCCATGCATCTCTGTACCCTCCAGTGGTCTTGTGTTTGCTCCATTATCCCGCACCGGGAGCAACCAGTCTACAGCAGAGAGGTGTTTTTTCGCAGAAACCTGTCCTGATCTTTTGAATCTCCGCCCAAGTAGATTCTGTCTTGTGCTACTTCTACGGGTTGTCCTTGCTGTGATTTAATTTAACACTCTTCCTGGGGCACCTGGGTGGCTCATTCGGTTGAGCATCTGACTCTTGGTTTTGGCTCAGGTCATGATCTCAGGGTCGTGGGATCGAGCCCTGTGTAGGGCTCCACACTTGGCAGGGAGTCTGCTTGAGACTCTCTCCCTCCGCCCCTCCCCCTGCTTGCCCGCAACACTCATGCTCACTCTCTATCTCTAAAATAAAATAAATAAATCTTTAAAAGAATTTAACGCTCTTCCTTGTAATTATAGGTCTGCTTTGATAATCCCTCTCCCCCACCCCCATCATAGTTTCCTGGGTCCTCAGGATGGGTGGTCCCAAGGGTGTTTTGTCCTTTAAAGTATGCATTGATTTGTTCTTTCTTATTACTTTATTAGTAATAGGATCCTATCTTTGTCCCTTTGTTGGTCGTGGTCTGACTTCAAAATGGTTTTCATTGGTAAGACGGGAAACGCGGCAGTAGATGCTGGGGACAATAAGGGCTTTACTTTTTTAAGATCCTTCAGATCCGTGGTTACATTTCCCAGGGTCCTGGTAGTGAGCTTCTTTCTAACTAGTAACTCTGTGGGTACCATGGGTCTTCTACGCAAAATATGGTGTCCATCTCTTGATTTGTTTGTTTGTTTTGAGAGAGACAGCAGGGAGGGGCAGAGGGAGAGGGAGAGAGAATCTAAAGCAGGCTCCATGCATGGAGCCCCATGTAGGGCTTACGACCCTGAGATCATGGCCTGAACCAAAATCAGGAGTCCAATGATAACTGATTGAGCCACCCAAGTGTCCCTCTTCCCACCTTTTTAAGGCATTTACCAAGTGCCCACATTTTTCTTCCATTTTTGTACTCTAGCAGCTGCTGTATACAATTTCTTAACCATGTAGAGCTCTAGTTCCCACTTATACCTGGGATATGTGTGTGTGTGTGTGTGTGTGTGTGTGTGTGTGTATATATATATATATATTTCCCACAATTTTCACATCTTTCTGCCAAGTTATAGATTATTTTGGTCACTAGTGCATATATTTTTGCCATGTTTCCAAATGGTTTGATTTTTCTTTTTAAAAAGATTTTACTTATTTATTTGAGAGAGAGAGAGAGAGAGAGAGAGAATGCACGCACATGAACAGGGGGGAGGGGCAGAGGAGAAAAAAACTCTCCACTGAGCAGGGAGCCCGAGGCGGGACTCGATCCCAGGACTTGGAGATCATGACCTGAGCTGAAGGCAGATGCTTAACTGACTGGGCCAGCCAGGCGCTCCTGGTTTGATTTTTCTTAACCCTGCAAGTGCCTCCCTGAAATAGTCTCCCTCGGGTTGGGCTTTGGCTAGTTCCACCTCAGGCCCCGCTTGCGGAGGGGTGAGCCCTCCATGAGCTCCCAGGGCCAACTGTGCCCTGCACGGAACCAGTTTTGGCTTCACCTGCCTTTGCTGATACCTTAGGATCTCAGCCCAAGTGAGATGCCTGGTAAGTCTATATTCACACAAATCTATTCCCCAATTTATAATTTTTAATTCTGCTACAGTTCAAGCAAGGCTCGAGGTGTCTCTCCCAATTCTTCCAAATTGTCTAACATGCGGTGAGTTTGTGAGACGGAATCCTGCAGACCGTGCCAGCTCTCACGAGCACGCTATGAAGGCACATACACGAGAGTGTCTTTCTATAACGTCAACCTGATTTGGTCCTAGAGCAAAGTTAACCTAATTGTAAGGCCGGTTCAGGATTCCAAGTTCAAGGACATTTCACGACACATTTAATTTGGCTTCATACACGTCACGCAAGGCAATGCACAAGACAAGGTCACCCAGCAAGCGTGATACCGCAAGAGGTAAGACGTTAACGAACCAAAGATGAAGTCAGTCTGTGAACACACAGCTGGGGTGAAGGGCACGCAGTTGGGGTGCTGGTTCTGGGCAGCTCTGACACCTGCTGCTTAAACGTCTAGCAGTGAAGGGTCTCTGTTATGTTCAGAGATCAAGGGGGCAGTTGCCTTTTTGATGTGGTCAGACATGAAAGGTCAGCATCTGGAAAATCTGACAGTTTGCTGCAAAGTCCTCTCTTTAAACCGGGTTTAATCAGTCCACGGCCTTTGCAGGTCTCCTCTGGTTCTACAGGTTATCAGTTCTGGATGTCGTCCGCCTGGGCTGCTCTTAGCGGCAACACCGTTGGCTGCTTCCATCACTGCTTGACGTGAGTGACTCCATTTTGTTCTCTATGATAGCGTGATGGTTAAGAGCACAGACTGACGTCAGGTCGCCTGGATTTGACCCCAGCTAGCCACTCACACAGCATATCAATCAGTGTGTGGCCCCAGGCATGAGTTTTCCCATTTGTAAAATGGGTGTACTAATAGAGCCTACCCACAGAACTACTTGGAATAACAAATTAGGTGACATTTTAAAGTATTTAAAATAGTGCCTGGCATGGAGTAAGCACGACATATGTTTGTTCAATACTTTTTAAATGAAGTGTTTGTGTAAAATGCATTGAAGCTTGATAATCTGTCACCAAAAATCACCCCCAGCTTTAGCTCCCAGGCTGCTTGTTACTGGGGGTGTGTGTGTCTTCTGTGCTTGGTGACTGAAGGAGGAATGAACCCAGGCCTGTTTTCTGGGTGGCCAACAGGTGCATGCAATTCAGATATTCGCCAGCAGAGGAAGCCACGCAACCAAATACCGCGCAGTGGCCTGTTTCTCCTGACCAGCTAAGACGTTCACCTCCCAGCTGCAGGGCTCCCAAAGGACCTGGGTGCTCTCCCTGGGCACCCTCTGCTGACGCACTCTCCAGGGTTGGCCCGTCCTCTTTCTCATGAAGTCCTTTCTGCCCCTGATGCCTGGTTTTTGGTCTCTATGAGGTTCAAACACTGGCCCTCGAACGGAACAGAATTTGTCACCCCAAAAAATGCTTCTTGGGCATAAGGATGACTTTAAGCTGATTATTTGTAAGAACCCGTAGACATAGGGGCAGCTCTGAAAACCAAGTAGAAGTTACCCTTTTGTACGAGACATTGACAAATACAGGGAAATCATCTGTAAGGATACCTCCCTCATTGTACCAGGAAGAGGGGCACGACCAAATCTCTGGAAACCCTTATCGAAGGAGAAGGCAATGACTTAAACGTGTGTATAACAACCATACCCTTGTTTTCTGTGCTTTCCTGGTGACCTCCCAGTGTGTCATGAGCTGAAGATGGTATTGTAGGGAACGGCTCAGGCCATTTCTGAGAGATACTCAGTTCGCCTAGGTCTCTCCCAGGTGTATAGGAGGTATACATGTTATTAAACTCTGGTTGATTTTTCTCCTGTTAATCAGTCTTTTTGTTACAGGGGCCTCTCAGACAAGAATCTAGAAGGGTAGAGGGAAAATTTCCCCCACACCCTTCAGGCACGGCTTCTGGAATCTGCTCTCTGACATCACTGTGGCCACCTTCCATCCCTCTGTCCAGGCTCTACCTGGCTGGCCACTCATATTGGAGGAAGACCTTCCTGAGCCCCTCTTGGAGCTGGAATCAGGTCACTCCCAGTCCCACCCCCACCCCCTTTCCTCTTGGTTTCTGCCTTGAGCTCTGGATCTCCAGAGATGAACTAAAGCTGAAGACTTTTATTTTTATGTATGTATGTATGTATGTATGTATGTATGTATGTATGTATTTTTGAGATAAAGAGCACAAGCAGGGGGAGGGGCAGGGGGAGAAGTAGATTCCCTGCTGAGCAGGGAGCCCGTTGTGGGACTCAATCCCAGGACCCTGGGATCATGACCTGAGCTGAAGGGAGACACTTAACTGACTGAGCCACCCAGGCGCCCTAGAGCTGAAGACTTCAGACTCCCCCTGCACTGTTACTGCCCAGTGTTACCATCTCAGCCGTGTGCCCAGAGGCTGGACAGCAATGCTTTGACTTCTGTGTGTCACTGAAAAAGGACCCAGTCCTTTCCTTAACTACCTCCATGTTGACCTCAGTCTGTACTTTCTGACTGATTAAGTTCTTCTCCCCAGCTCATCTCTTAACTCGGGCAGAGGACTATGCAGGCAAAGCATCCCGTGGTGGGAACTGAAACTACCCCCTCCAGCAGTCAGGACTGCCCTGACGCGGGCAGGACCTGTGTGATTGACCCCAAGGCCGAAGACCAGTGTCCCAAAGGCTGTCTCCAAAGTGCTGAAAATACTTGTAGGGCTCTATAAGAAAACGGTGGGACGAAGGTCAGTGGGTGCACGCAGTTAGCAGAGGTCGGGGTGGTCATTATCTTGGGGTCAATCACGCGGGTCCTGCCCGTGTCAAGGCAGTCCTGACTGCTAGAGGGGTAGTTTCAGTTCCCGCCATAGGATGCTTTGCCTGCATAGTCTTCTGCCCGAGTTAAGAGACGAGCTGGGGAGAAGAACTTAATCAGTCAGAAAGTACAGACTGAGGTCAACATGGGGGTAGGTAAGGCAAATGGGTCCCATTTACAGGCACACTCAGTTTACTCCCCACCCCAAGCCGTAGCAGCCATGAATCTGTTCTGATTTCCATAATTTTGTCATTTCAAGCACACTAAATAAATAGAATCATACACATTGTAAACTTGGGGACTTTTTTTTCCACTCAGCGTATGCATTGACTTTTTAAGTCTACTGTGGGAACCAGGTAACAGAAACTGGGTGCCTTAAAGTGCCAGCAATGTACTGTCTCAGGATTCTGAAGGGGAGAAGTCCAAAATCAAGGTGTTGAGGGGCTGTGCTCTCTGGAAGGCTTTGGGAGAAGCTGTCCTACATCCTCGCCTTCGCTTCTGGCATCCCTTGGCTTGTGGCCACACAGCTTCTGTCTGTCTTCCCGCGGCCATCTTATTAGAAATACACCAGCCATAGTGGGGTAGAAGCTCACCCCTGTCCAGCATGACCTCATCTTAACTTAATTATATCTGCAATGACTCTATTTCCAAACAAGGCCATATCCTGAGGTATCGGGAGTTAAGACTTAAACACACCTTTTTGGGAAGGGAACACAGTTCATCCTATAACAATGTCATTCCATAGGGACTCACTGTCCGCTTTTCTTAAAACAAATCACAACACAACACTTCATATAGAATTATCTGTTCATGCACCTCTTTCTCCTCACAGATCATGAGCTATCGCTTTCCTGCCTCTGTTCCCCAGCACCACTTCTGGCATTCAGGAGGCATTCGGTAAATATCTGTGGAGAAAGCAAGGCTGAGGCCTCCCCAGACCCAGCATGTCTTTGTCCCACCCACCAAGCTCGGGAATGCCCCTCACCAGCTGCTGTTCCCAATGTCGCTGCTGCGGGGTGACACTGTGGATGTGTAGCCCAGAGCTCCTTTGTCCCTCCCTCCTTCTTTCCAATTCCCTCAGGCTTTTCCCCGGCCTCTGTTTTCTTTCTCCCTCCCCAATATAACCAGTCCCTAAAAGCAAGGGCTGGAATGGAATAGAAAGTAGAAAGAGAAAAAAAATATAGATGAAGATCAATTTGATATAAATTTGATATAAAATCCTTATATCAAAATCAATTTGATATAAAATCAAGGCAGAGAAATCAGTTGCATTTCTATACACCAACAACAAGACAGAAGAAAGAGAAATTAAGGAGTCAATCTCATTTACAATTGCACCCAAAACCATAAGATACCTTGGAATAAACCTAACCAAAGAGGCAAAGAATGTGTACTCAGAAAACTCTAAAGTACTCATGAAAGAAATTGAGGAAGACACAAAGAAATGGAAAAATGTACGATGCTCATGGATTGGAAGAACAAATTTGTGAAAATGTCTATGTTACCTAGAGCAATCTACACATTCAATGTAATCCCTATCAAAATACCATCAATTTTTTTAAAGAAATGGAATAATAATCCTAAAATTTATATGGAACCAGAAAGGCCCGAATAGCCAGAGGAGTGTTGAAAAAGAAAACCAAAGCTGGCGGCATCACAATTCCAGACTTCAAGCTCTATTACAAAGCTGTAATCGTCAAGACAGTATGGTACTGGCACAAAAACAGACACATAGATCAATGGAACAAAATAGAGATCCCAGAAATGGACCCCCAACTCTACGGTCAACTAATCTTTGACAAAGCAGGAAAGAATGTCCAATGGAAAAAACACAGTCTCTTCAACAAATGGTGTTGGGAAAATTGGACAGCCACATGCAGAAGAATGAAACTGGACCATCTCCTTACACCGCACACAAAAATAGACTCAAAATGGATCAAAGACCTAAATGTAAGACAGGAATCCATCAAAATCCTGGAGGAGAACACAGGCAGCAACCTCTTTGACCTCAGCCGCAGCAACTTCTTCCTAGAAACATCACCAAAGGCAAGGAAGTAAGGGCAAAATGAACTATTGGGACTTCATCAAGATAAAAAGCTTTTGCACACCAAAGGAAACAGTCCACAAAACCAAAAGACAATGGACAGAATGGAATAAGATGTTTGCAAGTGACATATCAGATAAAGGGCTAGTATCCAAAATCTATAAAGAACTTATCAAACTCAACACCCAAAGAACGAGTAATCTAATCAAGAAATGGGCGGAAGACATGTACAGACATTTCTGCAAAGAAGACATCCAAATGGCCAACAGACACATGAAAAAGTGCTCAACATCACTCATCATCAGGGAAATACAAATCAAAACCACAGTGAGATACCACCTCACACCAGTCAGAATGGCTAAAATTAACCCGTCAAGAAATGACAGGTGTTGGCAAGGATGTGGCGAAAGGGGAACCCTCCTATATTGTTGGTGGGAACGCAAGCTGGTACAGCCACTCTGGAAAACAGTATGGAGGCTCCTCAAAAAGCTGAAAATAGAGCTACCCTACGACCTAGCAATCGCACTACTGGGTATTTACCCCCAAGATAAAATGTAGTGATCTGAAGGGGCATGTGTACCTAAATGCTTATAGCAGCGATGTCCACAATAGCCAAACTATGGAAAGAACCTAGATGTCCATCAACAGATGAATGAATAAAGAAGATGTGGCATATATATACAACAGAATATTATGCAGCCATCAAAAAATGAAATCTTGCCATTTGCAATGACACAGATGGAACTAAAGGGTATTATGCTCAGCAAAATAAATCAATCAGAGAAAGACAATTATCATATGATCTCTCTGATATGAGGAATTTGAGATGCAGGGCAAGGGGTTATGGGGGGGAAGGGAGGGAAAAATGAAACAAGCTGGGACTGGGGAAGGAGACTAATCATAAGAGACTCTTAATCTCATGAAACAAACTGATGGTTGCTGGGGGGTGGGGGTAGGGATAGGGTGGCTGGGATACGGACATTGGGGAGGGTACGTGCTATGGTGAGTGCTGTGAATTGTGTAAGACCGATGAATCACAGACCTGTACCCCTGAAACAAATAATACATTATATGTTAATAAAATAAGAAATAGAAGGAATAAGGGTACCTGGGTGGCTCAGTTGGTTGAGCAGCCAACTCTTGATTTTGGGCTCTGGTCATCATCTCAGGGTCATGAGATAGAGCCCCTGCATCTGGCTCTGTGCTTACCAGGGAGCTGGCTTGAGGATTCTCTCTCTCTCTCCCTCTGCCCCTCCTGCTAGTGTTCTCTCTCTCTCTCTCTCTCTCAATCAATAAAATCTTTTTTTAAAAAAAATAGAACCAACAATTATAAAAAGATCAAATAAAGAAATTTAAGGTATAAAGGCATTCTGCATCCACTTTACGAGTGAACAAAGCATGGCTCTGATGCTACCTGTAGGGTGGTTGCTGCGAGGGGCTATATGAGAGTTCGATCCTAAGTCTCACTTCTGGGTTGGTTTTCATGGCACCATCAGCTCATTCCTGTCAAAGCTCTGGTCCTGGGGTGTTAGCTGGCCTGCCCTCACCGCATCCTTTGGGGCAGCCATTTGCTTGAGGTGTAAGCAGCTATCACCACTGTCATAGACTTCCCGAAGTCCTGCGTTGTTGGCACCATTTGCAGTTCTACTTGTGCTTCTGGATGGCACCTGACGATCAGACATGAGCAAGAGACTGAGAGACTTATTGACCTGAACTACTGGGAAGAGGCTACAGAAGGACAGTGACTGAGTGGGGACTGGTTTTATAGGGGCTGAACTCATTGGCAAAATGGTAGCCTGACTTCCCACGGCCTGGGACTGGTGGATGCTGGGATATTGATCACTGGCATATGAGGACCCCTCTGAGCCCCTCTTCAGGGCTTTGTGGTCCAGGCTGCTGGCAGGATGGATCTTCCAGGAACTTCACGTTATCAGAGCAAGGGTTCAGAATATGGCATGCCTGAGATCTCCTCGGTTCATGGCCGAGCTTCTCGACCTTTCAGCAGGGTGACCTCGGTCAAGTCACCTGACCTCTTTGGGTCTCGGTTTCCTTCTCCATAATTTTAGGTTGTAACTGAGATGATGCATTGGAAGCCCTGTAGAGCTGTAGAGCTTAGCACATAAAAATCCTGTAGAGCTTAGCACATAAAAATCACTTACTGTATATATTCCAGGATTCTAGCTGACTCATTTATTCTCATCCACTCGACATACAACTTGACTTTTGGGCTCAGAGATTTACTTACAGTTTCCCAAAGAACTGTGTTTATTCATTCATTTGTAAAGGGAAGTGGAAAAAGGCATTGGTGGTTGTTTCAGAAGTTCGGAGAAACCCTAACATGGAGAACAGACACGTTCTTCCACCTTCTGGGAGAGATACACCCCGCAGGGCGCAATTCAATCAACTCCTACCAGCAGCCATAATGGCCCCTCTCATGGAAGACTAGACGCTGGAGTGAGGAGGGCACACGTGGGAACAGAAAGCGCTCCAGACTTTCCCTTCCCCCACTCAAGTCAAGAGAACAAAACCCAAGTAGTTAGAGATGGGGAGGGGGTTCCCATAACAACAGGGATTGGTGTTTTGCTCCCTGGTGGCAGGTGTGCTAAATTGCAGGCATGTCTGGGCACCAGTTTGCATCCTGGGAGGGAGTAATTTGGTGGGAATTTACATGTGTGCCTGGAGTTGGGGGACCCACTTGGGAGCATGACTGGGACAGCTCGCGGTGGCAGCTGGAATGAGAGGACAGTCACAGACAACTTGTACATCTGTTGTTCATCATGGACCAAGTGGACACCACCAAAAGTAGCTGGCTTGAACCTTAGTGCATCCCGACCAAGATGCTGTCTGCCAGCAGGAAGAAACCCTGGCAGGGAGAGGGAGTCTTTGTGGTAGCCTCCCAGGGGCAGGAGCTGGGGGTCACGAGAAGTCAGCTGGAGGATGCGAAGCCAAAGTCAGGGGGCAGGGCACTGGGGAGGTGCATGGAGCCTTGACAGAACCCCGGTGTGCTTCATGAAGGAGCTGACATGCTAACCTATGGAGGTCAGCCAAAAGAGAATGACGAATAGCCCCAGCTAAGACCCAGTTCTCAAAATGAGATAATATCACTCCCTAGGGGAGCATCTATAAGTGTGAGGGGGTGTATTTTGTTGTCACGATGATGGCAGAGGAGAGGGGCTGCCCTGGCATTTAGTGGGCAGGGATGCTGGACATCTTTAATGCATGAAACAGTCCAGCTTAGAGAAGACTGGTCCTTCCAAAATGCAACATACTCTGGAACCATAAAAAGATACCAAGTAGCCAAAGCAATCATGAGAAAGAGGACCAAAGCTGGGGGTATCACTCTTCCTGATTTCAAAATACATTACAAAGTGATAGTATTCAAAACAGTATGGTATCGGCATAAAAGCAGACAGACACACCTATCAACAGAGCAGAATGGAAAACCCAGAAATAAACCCATGCGTATCTGTTCAATTAATTTAGCTTCATCAAAGCAGTCAGGAATACACAATGAGGAAAGGACAGTCTCTTTAATAAATGGAGCTGGGAAAACTGGACAGACACATGCAAAAGAAGGAAACTGGACTGCTTATCTCACAACATACATATCGATTAACTCAAAATGGATTAAAGATTTAAATGCAAAAATAAAAGAGTTGAATATAAGACCTCAAACCTCAAACTCCTAGAAGAAATGATAGGCGGTGAGTTCCTTGGCATTAGTCTTGATCATGATTATTTGGATTTGACACCAAAAACAAAGGCCACAAAAGCATAACTAAGCGGCCAATAGGACTACATCAAACAAAAGTTTCTGCACAGTGAAGAAAACCATCACCAAAATGAAAAGGCAGCCTACTGAATGGGAGAAAACATTTATAATCTCTGATAAAAGGTTAATATCTAAAGTGTATATAGAACTTATATACCTCAATGTCAAAAAACAAGCAATCGGATGACGAATGGGCAGATTAGCTAAATAGACATTTTTCCAAAGAAGACATACGGAGGACCAACAGGTATCTGAACAGGTGCTCAACCTTACTCGTCATCAGGGAAATGCATATCAAAACCACAATGAGATATCATCACGCATTTGCTAGAAGGGCCAGTATCAAAAAAGATGATGGATTACGAATGCTGGGGAGGTTGTGAAAAGGGAAGCCTTGTGCACTGCTGGTGGGAATGCAAATTGGTGCAGCCACTACAGAAAACAGTACAGAGGTTCCTCAAAAATTTAAAAATAGAGCTACAGGGGCGCCTGGGTGGCTCAGCGGGTTAAAGCCTTTGCCTTCAGCTCAGGTCATCGTCTCAGGGTCCTGGGATCAAGCCCCGCATCGGGCTCTCTGCTCGGCAGGGAGCCTGCTTCCCTCTCTCTCTGCCTACTTGTAATCTCTCTCTCTGTCAAATACATCGATAAAATCTTTTAAAAAAATAAAAATAGAGCTACCCTATGATCTGGCAATTCCACTTCTGGGTATTTGTCTGAAGAAACCGAAAACACTAACTCGAAAAGATACCTCCACCCCCGTGTTCATTGAAGCATTATTTACAATTGCCAAGACATGGAAGCAACCCAAGTGTCCACTGATGGTGGAAGGGATAAAGAAGATGTGTTTATAGTACAATGTGTACACACACACACACACACACACACACACACACACACAGAGGAATATTACTCAGCCATAAAAAGAAGGACATCTTGATATTTGGGATAACATGGATCGACTTTGAAGGTATTACGCTGAGTGAAATAGAAAAAGATAAATACAATATGCTCTCACTTATATGTGGATTCTTAAAAAAAACCGAAACCACCTGAACCCAGATATCCAGAGAACAGATTGGGGGTTGCCAGAGGCAGGGGGTGGGGAAAGGGGGCTGTGAAATGAGTGAAGGTGGTCACAAGGTACAAACTGCAGTTATAAAATAAGAAAGTCCTAAGGAGGTAATGCAAAGCATGGAGACCACAGTTAGTAAGACTGTCTTGCATACTTAAAAGTTGCTAAGAGAGTAGATCCTAAAAGTTCTCATCACAAGAAAATAATTTTGTCTTTATGGTGGCAATCGCTTCGCAATATATGCAAATATAGAATCATTACTTTGCATACCCGAAACTAATACAGCATTATATGTGAACTCTATCTCAATAAAAAGAATAAAATGCAACACACTGAGAAGTTTTTGCAGCATCTCTAATCCCTCCTGCCAGGTGGTGTCTGAGCCACAGAGTGGGAAGGGGCAAGGGAGGGAAAGGAGAGGCCACATCCCTTACCATTGCTGTGTGTGTATGGGGGGGGGGGGTAAACTCGAGCTATGAATTGGGTCTGAGTTGGGGGAGGAGGGATGCTTTAGACTAGACTAGACTTTTTAATCAGAATGAGTCTTCTCAAAATGTGACTGTTCTTCATACTAGAAATGACCAAAAATGCTGGGATCTGTCCAAGACATCAGGGAGTGGGAAGGAGGATTTTTCAAGGTATGGGTGAAAGCATAGGTTGGAGAAAAAAAAATTTAAGATTGATTGATTGATTGAGAGAGTGGCAGAGGGAAAGAAGAGAGAGAGAGAGAAGCAAAGAGGGAGAGACAGAAAGAGAGAAGTTGAGTGTAGAGCCAGTGGGGGTGGGTCAGGGCATAGGGAGTGGGGGACTCGATCCCACAACCTGGAGATCAGGACCTGAGCTGAAATCAGGATTCAGATGCTTGGGCGCCTGGGTGGCTTAGTTGGTTGAGCAACTGCCTTCGGCTCAGGTCATGATCCTTGAGTTCCGGAATCGAGTCTCACATCGGGCTCCCAACTCCACGGGGAGTCTGCTTCTTCCTCTAACCTTCTCTCCTTTCATGCTCTCTCTCACTTTCTCTGTCTCTTAAATAAATAAATAAAATCTTAAAAAAAAAAAAAGATTCAGATGCTTAACCAGCTGAGCCATTGAAGTATCCCCAGGTTGGAAAAAATTAAAACTATCTCCGGTTTGAACTCTACCTGAATTGTAATAAACGTGTTGTTCATTCACCCACTCATTCATTCAATATTGACTGAGCAATTACCATGGATCAGGCACTGGGCCTATTGCTGGGTAGACAAAGCTCATGTTCTAAGGGAACATGCTTAGTTTGCATTTTAGTTTGCATTTTATCCCTCTGTGGCTTCGCACAGGCTGTTCCCTCTAGCTGGCTGTTCCCTCTACCTGGAGTTCCTGGATCTCTTCATCTTCCCGCTGCTGATGAGATTCTTCCAGACTCAGGTCAGGCTTCACTGTGGGAGCAGCATCAGGAGCCCCTTCTTCCCATCCCCTTAGTAATTACAAGTACCAACCTGCTCCAGTCACTGGCTTGTGTGCTCGTTCCTCCCCTAACCTCATTACCTCCAGGACCTCAAGGAAGACACAGACCTAATTATGACAGAAAACTCTGAAATGACTGTCAGGTGATTGGGAAAAATCTGCCTCCCTTTAGTTACCACCAGGAGATCCTAAGCATGTCATTCTACCCCTCAAAACCCTGGGCCTCACCTTTCCCATCTGTGAAGTGGGTTTATAATCCTTGCATTCTCAGGTGTCATGGGGGTGAAATAGAGCTGGGTGGATGGAAAACCCTTTTGGGGGCTCGGCTGCTGGGTGCTTCACCCCCGCGAGTGCAGGCGGGTTCTAGCCATGGCCTTGGTGGGACCTTGCCAAACAATTACTAGGGCTTCTGAATTATCCCTCACACTGCAAAATCAGGCCTCTGATGAGTGTGTAGACATTTTCTAGGGCTTGTGGATTTATGTATTGACTCCTCAGAGGGATGATGGTGATGACGATGGTTTATCACCTTTCTAGTTGCTTCTCTCCTAATTTCCTGCCTTTCCGCCAAATGGGACCAGTTCTTGTTTCTTATACCTGCCCCTGGGCTTCCTACCTCCCTGCCTTTACTCATACTTCTAACTCTGTCACTAGCTGTTGAACTCCTACGCAACCTTCAAGACCCACATAGATGCCACCTGTCAATAAAGCTTTTCCTGACACTGTCCCCGCCACAGCTGTGCACCTGCCCTCCTTTCTTCGAAGTTTTTCACTTGTTGACTTAATTAGGGAGGTTGTGCCCGTCTCATCTCTTTTCAGAGCCTGGAGGCTCCAGGACTAAGAACCATAACTGTTTTTTTTTATCTCTCCCCTGCCACCTGTGCCTGACTCAGAGGCTTGTGTATGGGGGAAATGCAAGAAGCTTCCCAGAGAATGGAACTGAGATCTTGGCGGGCACAATGGGGCTTGGGGCAGAAGCCAAGCAGCCCGACCAACGTCTGAACTGACCTCCGTCTTCATCACAGTCTGCCTGGGCTTGGCTCTGCCGAACTCGCCCACGTCGCGGAAGCAGAGGCACCGGTCAATGCGTGCCCATTTCCTTGCCCTAGGCTCCCCCCGGCTCCCAGGGGAAATGAGCTGCGTGCCCGGGGACACCCTCTCAGAGGTAAAATTAGGTACACTCTGCTAACAAAAGCATTTGCTAAATGTCAAAACTTGGCTTTCTCTGTCTCAGCCAAGCCTTCTTGACAGAACAGAGTCCCTGGGAAGGCGGCAGTCCCCATGGCATTTGAAAAGCCAGCTGCTGGAAAAATTCCAGCCTAACGGCTGCCAGCAGTGGATGGACTAATTTATGGACTCCAATTTGCAATATTAATGGTAAACCTCCTTACTCAGGTGTGTCGAACGGGGAGTTGATTGCAAAGACAGCAGCGACGCAGGAAGCCAGCTTGCAAGCTGGAGCTGGAGAAAACCCTGACCGGAGTCGGGCTCGGGCTCCAGATCCTCCAGGTCCCTTCTCTTTCCAGCCCGGAGTGATCACAGAGCTCCGCGGCTTGGTTATACGCCCACTGGATTTCAGGTTGTTGTCATGGAGCATTTATGGAGTGTCTACTGTATGCATGGCACACTGGCTCAGGGATTAGAGAACCTGGCTCTGACATTTATGGCATGACAACCAATTTTGCCTGTCAGGACCTCGTTTCCCTCACTCTAAAGTGGGGATGATGGTGACAGTGACTTGAAAGTTTCTGTTTGGTGAACACTTCTGATGTGCCAGGTTCTGTGCCAAGAGCTTTCCTACTGTATCCTAACATAGAAGCCACCAACAGCACCATTTTATAGATGGAAAAGGAAAAACAAGGCTTAGAGAGTGTGCTGGGCTGGATAGTGTGTCCTCTGCTCCCCTCCCCCCACCTCCCATTCATGTCCTTCCTAGAACTTGAGAACATGACCTTATTTGGTTGTTTGGAAATAGGGTCATTGCAGATGTCATCATTCAAGTTCGGTGGGTGAACACTGGAGTTAATATTGGAGTGGGGTTGACCTTTGCTCCAATATGACCGATGTCCTTATAAAGAGAGGCTTGCTAGCCTCACAGTGCTGGAGGCTAGATTTTAGTTATTTTAAGCCACCCAATTTGTGGTAATTTGTTCTGGCAGCTCTAGGAAACTAACACAGAGAGGTTAAGTAAGTTGCCCAAGGCCACACAGCTGGGAAACAGAAGCCCTGGGATTCCAAAGCAGATTCTGATTCCAGAGCCCCTCTGATGAGCCATTAGTCTTTATTAAACGAGTCAGTTGTGCAAATCAGCTCCTGGAATGCAGCAAGAGCTTAAGCAGTGCTAGTTGCTGTTAAGGTTGCTGTTGCTATTAATTACACATTATCACGGGCTCTCTCCCTCCTCTGCACATTTCATGGGGTTGATGTGACGATCGGGAAGATAATGAATGCTTTCAAATCTTTCAAGATCCAGACAACTGTAAATTATATTATTGTTCCTATTATCGGAGACAATGAGATAAGGAAAAAATACAGCTAATATCTTTTCACGACTCACTGAAGTGTGTTTAGTCAAAGTGACACCAGTTCATCGTAACGAGAGGGAGGTGGGCGACAAACAATTCTCTTGTCTTCTGGAGAGAACTTAAGATTTTCCTGCTGCCTCAGCCATGTTCCCCAATGCTGCCACCTATGAGGAAAGAGGGCAAGGGAACGGCTCCCCAAATCCCCACCTTGTGCCACGCGACTTTGCGGTTCTCCTCACTTCCAGGCTGGTGCGTGATCCCTGCCCTTGGGGTTGGCCAGGTGACTTGCCAGTCAGTAGAATGAGATGGAAGTGATGATGTGCTTAATCTTTGGCATTTCCACCTGCCCTCTGGGGCCTCTGCTGTCAGCATGAGAAGAGCATTCTAGGGCAGCTTGCTGATTCCAGGTGGAGGATGAGGGACACGTGGTGCGGAGCTGCCTCTAGGGAGCACAGCCTGGCTCAGCCAATCCCAGCTGTGCACACCTGAGGGAAATCAGTGCTCCCCACTGGATGCCACTGAAGTTTTGAGGGTGTTTGTTAGGCAGTATTATGATAGCCAATGAAAACTAATACACACTCCCGAGGACTTGCTCCTTACAAATCTAGCTGTGCAAATGATGCTATGGTCACCTGGAGCTTTGGCACACAGTGGGACTCTGGAGCTTTAACACCATCTGGAATGGAGGCACAGTCATAGCCCTGCTCTGAGTCTTCCCTGCAATGGGCCTGAGCTTTTCCCAAACCAACCATCCACACATCCATCCACCTATCCATCCATCCATCCATCCATTCATCATCCATCCATCCATCCATCCATCATCCATCTATCCATTCACCCATCCATCCACCATTCATCCAAACATCCATCCATCCATCCATCCATTCTATGTATGTTCGTGGAATATATCCCATATGCCAGGTGCTCTGCTAGATTCTAGCCTCATTGCATTGAACAAGACGAAGAACCCACCTTCTCTGGAGCTCACATTCTGGTGGGGAGATACAACAGAGAGATAAACCCACCAATAAATACCATCAGAGTATATGGAGGGACAGATGTGGTCTGTTGTTTCTTAGCTTCATTCCCTCACTTCCTCTTCCCAGTAATGACAGAAAGAAAAGAACGAGGATGATGACAACAGAAATAATAGCCCCCACTGACTGGTGGCTCATGCTGTGCTGGACATTTCACACACATTAGCTCATTGCACCCTATGAGGCTGGGCTGTTATGATCCCCATTTCACAGCTGCAGAGAAGTTGAATAACTTACCCAAGGTCACACTGTTGGCAAGTCAAAGACAGGACGAAATTCAAACCCAGGTTCTCTGGACCCCAAAAGCATTCCAACAAACCCTCTCCCCAACCTTTGTGTGACCCATCCCTCCAACACGCCTTTATACATATCCTCAACTTCTAAAGTACCTTCTCCCCCCATGACTGCTAGCTACGAAAAGCCTACTGGGTGCCAGGCAGCACCTAGCTACTGTATGTACATTATTGTTTACAATCCTCCCAAGGACACCTCATGTTAGGCATCTTATAGGTAGAGGAGCTGAGTCTCAGAGGCTAAATAATTTGTCTCTGGTCACATGAATAGTAAAGAATGAAACTGGGATTGTAGTCTTGGTCTTCTTGGCTTCAACAGCCATGTTGTTTCACCATCTCACATTGCTCTATCATCAGCAAACTCCTACACATCCATCAAGAACCAGTCTAAATGTAACCTCTTCGTGAAGTCAACCTTGACTCTCTGAGGCTTTGTGTTTCTACTTCTGTACTCACTGTTCCTTTAATATATTAGTTTGTGGTTATTTGTTTACTTCTTTATCTTTCTCCCTAGGCAATGGGTCCCCAAAGGCAGGGTATGCCTAGCTGTGCTCCATTAACAATAATCTTGCCTCTTCCTCTAGAGACTGGGGCTCTGTGCATTTCATTTCCCTTCTGATTTTAAGCTAACTTAATCTGTTAGCCTATTTCCACTTATTTTTGCCATTCACTACTAATCCAGTTAGTGTGGAATGAGGATTTGGTCCCAACGGAACTAATGGAACAAGCGTGCTCAATGCTCAAAGTCAAGTCGAACCCTTAGCAATATTGTGGACTCTGCCTTCCACCACTTCTGTCCCCACCCCTGTGATCACCTCAGGCTCTCTGGCTGTATCTTTCCCCCTCTTATTATGAACATTGATAAACATTCACCCCCAAGATAAAGTCCCTGGAATCTTGTTCCTCAGGGACCTGCATTCAATTCAGAGATAACTAAGAGTGGAATTTCACTTGCCTGCACTTGGAGCAGGGCTGTGGTGTGACTTTCAGGATCTCTTTCCTCTATAAAACATCTTAGAAAGTATATTTTATGACTGCATTGGTATAAAGTCAAATACAATACAGCATGATTTATATTCTTTCCTCCCTCCCTCGCCCTCACTCCTCCCTCCCTCTTCCCCCCTTCTTCCCTCCCTTCTTTTCTCCCTCCCTTTCTCTCTCCCTCTCTTCCTTCCTTTTTTTAGACAAAAGATACAACTTTATTGTGGAAAACTTGAATTGGTGGGAGTCTCTAACCAGAATGTTTGGCCCATCTATTTACTACATGTATACAGAGGCTGGGGTTTCCCATGCACAGCTGGCCATGTCCCCCGTCAGCCTAGGATATATTTATCTCCTTCAACAACTATCACTTCCTTCCTCTAGCCCTGGGACTGCCACTGACCACAAAATAGACAGATTTTCAGGGTGACATCCCATCCTGTAATTCCTGGACACCATCTCCTAATCCTTCAGGTTCCCATCCCAGCCTATGGCTCCTGCAGGGCACCCTGGGGGCCCGCCTGCTCAGTGGAGGGGTTTCAACCTCAGGCATTGACACTTCCCCCAAACCCACAACTTCAGTTTAATTGTGAGAAAACACCAAAAAGCTCAAACCAATGAAACTTCTGCAAAATACCTGACCAGTATTCTTCAAAACAGTCAAGGACATGAGAAGCAAGGAAAGACTGAGAAACCATCAGAGATCAGAGTAGATGAGGGAGACACGAGGACTATATACAGTGTGGTTTCTTGGACTGAATTCTGGAACAGAGAAAGGACACCACTGGAAAACCTAGTGAAACTAGTGAAACCTGTGTAGAATAGTTAACCGTAAAGTACCATTGTTAATTTCCTAGTTTTGATAACTGCACCAGGGTTGGGTAAGACGTTACCATTCAGGGAAGCTGGCTGAGGGGTATATGGAAACTTTGTCCTATCTGGGCAACTTTTCTATAAATCTAAAATTATTCCAAAGTAGAACACTTATTTTTAAAAATATCAAAGAAATCCACAAGTAGGACATTTTTTTTTTTTTGACACGGGATGCTATCCTTTCCAAAGGGAGTGTTGTATACCAAAAGCTAATCTTCTATTTATTGAATGTCAGGTTCTTTTGATGACTCCAGGTAGCTTGTGGGGTTTGGGGGCAGGGAGGAGCTCCATGACCCCAGCCACACAACCCCTACCAGGTGGTAGGTGATAATGAGAGCAAGTCTCACTCTAAATTCTGCCAAACATGCAGGCGTTTATTAGTAAACTGCCCAGAGAGTCTCAGAAAAGGTTGGAATTTCAGGAAAGGTGTTTGCCTGTTTCACGGACACAAACCTACCCCATGCATAAAAGCCTCGAGCAACAGCATCCTTATGGCAGGGTAGGCAAGCCCCAGGGTCAAACCATGGGTCCAGAGGTTTCCTGATCATAAGGGTCAGCCGGCATTCATCCTTAATCACACAGGGGGTCCCGATTCTTCACTTATAACTCCACTAACCAAAGTATGCTTCTGTCCTTGCTTATGTGAATTAGATAACTCTAGAGAATTGTTACAAATTTGGATTAGCTTGTGGGTGGAGCCTCACCCACTACACTTCTCATACCGAAGTATTCACGATATTACAGGGAGACAATGTCTACAAAGAAAGCATCCCCTACACAGGTTGAAACCTGCTTTGCCTCTTGTTTTCCATCACCAGCAGGATAAGAGAATGCCATCAGTGGAGCTCTAGGGTGCCGCCGAGCGAAGTGAAAGCCAGGTGGGTGCCTGTGAGCAAACCCTGGAGAATGTGGACATGATGGATGAGCAAGAGGATCTTTGAGGGGGCCCCGTGCCCAGAGAAGTAGGGACAAAATGGCAGACGCAACTTTAGGGAGGCGATGGGCACAGAACTGAATACTTCAGGAACCCAAGTAAGGCCTACATCGAAACATTCACGGGATCTGGCAACATGGAGGCTGTTGGTGAGCGTATCTCGTGGTCTTGGTGACCACAGTGGTGGGCTGGAGGCAAAGTCTGCGTGTGTAGGATAAGGGAGATGGGTAGAGAAGAGGAGTGGCAACCCCAAACCTTGCTTGGGGAAGTGTGGCTCTGAAGGGAAGGGGAGAGACGAGGTGGCATATCAAAGGAATTTCTTTTGTTTCTTGTTTCTTTTTTACTTTGTTTGACTGGGAGTGGACTTGCATGTGGTGCAGCGGTCGAATGTGGTCAGTGTTTAAGGCTTTGGTGTCAGGGGTACCGCTTTGTTCCACTCACTCTGGGCGCCTTTAATTTCTTTCTTTCTTTCTTTCTTTCTTTTTAAGATTTTTAAATTCACTTTAGAGAGAGAGAGAGAGAGATGGAGTCAGGGGAGGGACAAAGGGAGAGGGAGAAGCAGACTCCCTGCTGAGTGCAGAGCCCAATGTGGGGCTCGATCCCATGATCCTGAGATCATGACCTGAGCAGAAATCAAGAGTTGGATGCTCAACGGACTGAGGCAGCACCCAGGGGCCCCAAGAGGACCTTTAATTTCTGTAACCTTGGACAAGCCATCCCTCTGAGTTTTCTCAGAGGGATGGCTTGTCCTTAGTTGTAAATTGGAATCATAACTGTTCCTACATCATATGGTTATTAGGGGGACTGCCCAAAATACTGTACACAACGCATTCAGCACAGTGCCTGACACACAGCAAGGACTCAGTAAGTGTTAGCTGTCATCACAGACAGAGCCAATTGAAGAAACCAAATGTGCAGGAGACGAAGGGGTAAGAGGGGGCCCAGTCCTCGCCATGCCCCCTGATGGTCTCGTGTCTGATACAGGGGTGCTAACCACCTGCTGCTGACTGTGGGTCCATTTATATGGAGTGTGGTCAGCGAATGTGAAGGACAGGAGCTGAGACTTTATCGCACTCATGGAGCAGGCTGTATGGACTGGCTTGGTACCTGCATGCTACTGAGTGCTTATTTAATAAATGTCTATATGTAGGGTAGCATTTGGTCTAGGAGTTGCTTTCATTAGTTCTCGCTGGTAAGGTCTGGTGGAGGGAACTAACTCTTTCATCTCAGAGTTTCAGGAGTAACTGTCTTTTTGCACAGAGAACCTAATCATTGTCAATGATCAAACTGACTCAGGTCTGGTCACGGAAGGCACCAGAAAAGGGCTTTTGAAGTGAAGAGATTAAAAGACCAAGAAATTAAGAGAGTGAAAGAAATGAGGGTTCACATTTCTTACCCAGTAAGAAAATGGGTCTGGGGAGACCTGGGTGGCTCAGTGAGTTAAGCATCTGACTCTTGATTTCGGCTCAGGTCATGATTCCAGGGTTGTGAGGTCGAGCCCCATGTCAGGCTCCAAACTGGCATGGAACCTGCTTAAGATTCTATCTCTCTCTCCCTTTCCCTCTGCCCCTCCCTCCTAAAAAAGTCTTGAAAATGGAGTCCAGAGGTGGAAAGGTTGTAACATCTGCCAATCAATCTCTTCGTTGACCTTGCAGCAGCAGCCCGAGGATGCTGGGCGGCGGAAATGCACTCAACTGACTGGACTAAGAGTGACGGTGAGAAGTGCCCTGCAGTGAACCTGTCACTATGACTTAGGCTAAGACGAGTATCAAGTGACTAAATTACGACTGTCTGGTGAGTGGCATCCACTTCCCACCCCCAGCCCATCCATTATAGCTTCTGTTCATGGAATAATGGAGGGTTCTAACCAAGGATCCTCTTATGTAAGGTCCTGAAAATGGAACAAGTTGGGGGAATGTTTCTTAAATTTTTCTTTGGGAGCCTCTGGGTGAGAGGCGATTTCTGTAGAAATGAAGAACGATTGTCTCCACAACTTTCAGCACAGAGAATGGATACTTGGATCCTTTAGAAGAAACTGTCTGTCACTTCACACAAGGGCTTGCAAATCACGTTGGTGATTCCGTCCCCCAACTCCCCTCACTAATTGGAGACAAAAGTTAAACAGGAAATGTTTTGAATCAACAGATAGTTGTAACTGGATATTCTAGCCCTCAATAATTCCATATTCCAGAAAGGTCTTTAACTTTTAATACATAACATCATCTTTATGAGCAATAATTTTGAAGAACTCTTCTCCTTTGTGAGGCCAATTAAAGATATTTATTAGATTCAGCAATACTCCCTTTCCTCATTGAAGGGGTAGAATTCGAAAGCGAAGGGCAATGAAGGAAAGTAACTATTACAATTCACAAAAAGTTAGAAGAATTGGTAGTTCCCCAGAATGATTGAGGAGAAAATGAGAAAGTGAAGTGGGAGGGAATCTTGGTTAGGGTGTCCACAGAAATGGAACCAATAGGAGACAGATGAATGATAGATAAAACATATAAAGAGATTTAAAGATTTTATTTATTTATTTGAGAGAGAGAGAGAGCACATGAGTGGGGGGAGGGGCATAGGGAAAAGGAGAGGCAGACTCCCCACTGAGCAGGAAGCCCAATATGGGGTTTGATCCCAGAACCCTGGGATCATGACCTAAGCCAAAAGCAGACACTTAACTGACTGAGACACCCAAGTGCCCCTAAACAGATTTATCATGAAGAATTGGTACATGGGGGACGCCTGGGTGGCGCAGTTGGTTGGGCAACTGCCTTTGGCTCAGGTCATGATCCTGGCGTCTTGGGATCGAGTCCCGCATCGGGCTCCTTGCTCCGCGGGGAGCCTGCTCCTGTCTCTGCTTCTGCCTGCCTCTCTGCCTGCTTGTGTTCTCTCTCAGTTAAATGAATAAATAAAATCTTAAAAAAAAAAAAAAAAAGAATTGGTACATGGGATCATGGAGGCTGAGAAGTCCCACATTCTGTCCTCGGCAAGTGGGAAACCCAGGAAAACAGTGTAGTTTGAAGGCGGGAGAGCCAGGAATTCTGAGAGCAGGAGATTGATGTCCCAGATCAGGTAGCCAGGCAGAGAACAAATCCAAACTTCCTCCACCTTTTTGTTCTATTGGGACCACCAAGGGATAGGATGATTCCCACCCACACTGGGGAGGCCAGTCTGCTTTACTCAGACTGTGGATTCAAATGCTAATCTCTTCCAGAAACACCCTCACAGACACACCGAGAAAAAATGCTTAACCAGCTATCTGGGCATTGGGTGGCTCCATCAAGATGACACATAAAATTAACCATCACAGAAGAGAGGAGGGAGAGAGAAGCCAGAAAAATACTATGTATGTGCTAGTGAGAGACACATCCAACAACAAC
>CM052797.1:114756684-114786264 GCA_028533885.1 Nasua narica | reverse complement strand
ATAACACAGGAAATTTCACAAGTTTTCAGGGCAGATTCATAGGCTGGGGAGAGTATGTTATGGTACCACGAAGGACACATTTATTTCTGAAGTCGTATATGATTTCCTCTGCCCCGGCCATGCTCCATTCCTGCTGCTTCATACATCTTAGTGAAACCCCAACAGATGAGAGAGTCACCAATATTCTCTAGGTCTTTGGCTTTCAAACTACATTTCCGGAAGCACTGGGATCCCCTCAGGGGGCTACAGAGCTGCTGTGGGGGGCAGAAAGAGGGTGTTAAGAAGGCGGACTGGGAAGCTCCCTGGTCAAGCAGAAGAGGGGAGCCTTGTCCGTGGTGGGTACCATCGTCCCCTCACCCCCAGGAGCCTGACCTCCCTCTCTCCGGCAGCAAGAAATTCGGAAACTTGTGCTTCACCCAGATGCCCATCAAAATGAAGATTTTTTCCTCAACTCCTCAAGAAGTTTCTGGAGCCGGACCTTCTCGTTCATGTTGAAGGAGAGGCACCTGCGATGGGTTACGTGCCCCATCTTGTAGTGACATTCTCTTAACTGAACCATTTCTACAGACTCGGGGGCAGGGCAGTTTTGCTCCAGAGAGAACGTAATTATAGGTGCTTTGCCTTGAAGGAGCAGTTTCCTACCGTGCAAGTTAAGAACGGCTGGAATGGGATGCCTCCCTGAGTGAAGTAAATCAGATGATTTCCCCCCTTTCAAATGAGGGCAAAGTCAGAACTAACGACAGCATTAATTCCAGCCCTCGTACTAGCTCAGTGTCGGCGAGGAGGAAAAGGGCTGGAGAAGGTACCAAACCCAGAGCTAATGGCCCCCCACAACTCTGGGTTCTCTCCCAGGGAAACGACATTCGTCAGATTCCTCTGCAGGCGCTGACGTTCTTCTGATTTCCGTGAGGCTAATTTCTGTTACCTTCTGAGCATAGAAATTACTGTGACTTGTCATAATGCAAATGATTTCCAGAATCCTTAACGTCTCACACCCCGGTTTTCAGCTTTTATGGGCAGGAGAGCAGTAATTCATTTTTGACCTGTAAGTGAGTCATTGCTGAGGAATCTAGAAACATCCCCTAGGTCAGAAATTACCTGAAAAATTGTTTAATCTTTACCACCTACGATATCATCTTTGGTCAAAGATGCTTTACTGTTAACAAAATGAGAGAGGAACGATATCCCGACACATATCAAATTCCAGAGATATCTGGGACTCTGAGAACCCCGAATGTCTGTGTCCACGGCAGTAACTGTCGCAGAAAAATAGCAGCATGTATAGCGAAAATGCCATTTCCCTTCCGCCGCCGGGCTGCTTTGCGAAGTGCTTTAAATCAGTCAGTGACGTCTTTGTTGTTGAGAAATGTTACAGACCTAGATGCTTTTCACATGGCCTAGGTGCCACCTGCCTGGACTGTAGAAGGAGAGCCTCGGAGACGCAAGGCGAGCTCTCCCCAGAATCCTGGGGTAACCGGGTTCGTGCTCTGCACACCCGAGTCACAGAATACTGGAATCCGACAATCCCTAGATTTCACCTGGGCCACCCTATCCTCGTTTTACCAAAGGGACAACCAGAGTAAGCGGTGACCATCACACACTTAGATTATTACAAGTCTGGATTAGAACCCAGGCCCCCTAACTAGCTGGCTCCCTGACTCCACGTTCTGTCATCTCTGTGTGCTTCAGGCTCTCGCGTACAAGAGGGAGGACACGATACTCGCACTTTGCAGGGTTGGCATGAGGATGGAAGAAGTGAGTTCGTGTAAAGTGCTGAGCATAGCGTCTGGTGGAGAATGAGTGCCCCTTACGAGGCCACCGCGATCACCCGCATCCTCTTACGTCACCGATCTGCCGTCTCGAGGAGCTGGAATAAACAGTCAAATGGCCTCGTGCTTAAGGACCCAGAGAACTCATGAACCCTTAGGTTGTAGAACGAAGGAGGAAATTCCAAAATCAGCATTTCCACTGCTTTTCTCACCACCAGACGGTGAAGCTAGGAACTGCATAACTGCAAATAAAGAGTGCACGTATCAAATGCCTGAAAGCAGGAAGTTATTGCCAGCCCCTCATTTGGTCTGTTACATCCCTGAGCACTCCTGTCTTGAATAGAAAACTCTAGAACAGTGATTCTCCAGCTCTAGGGTAATCATCGATATCCAGGCAGGGAACTGGCCCAGCCCCAGAGATGCTGATCTAGTAGGGAAGGCTCAGGGGTCTGTATCTAGCAAGCTCCTGGGATAGTTCTGGAACCAATGATTCAGGTACTACAGTCAAGAAGCGCTACCTGGAACATGGGATCTGGGTATATGTCTTTACCAAGATGAGCTACTGTGGCAGCAGGTGCTAAGCAAATGCCCATGCGGGAAGCTGAGTTAGAACCAATGCCACCTCAGCCCTCAGTTGTGCTCCTGCATCTCCCTCCTCCCCCACAACCCAAATAATCCCAAACCTCATATCACAAAAATAAACCATGGTTTAGGGTTCCATCTGGTTCCACCCCAGAAAATGGATTGGCTGGGAAGGAAGTGCCACTTCCTTCTCTTTATCGCCTTTGTCGCCATAGGTAATGGAGGAAGTAGGAAGTCCTAGACTACTTTGGAAGTCCACCAGTCCAAAGGAAGGGGAGAAGCTGTCTTCGCATCTGCTGCTGTCCTGCCCCCACAGTTATCCCAGAACTTGTGAAGGCAGCTCATTCAAATATAATGTACCATCTGAATGTTTTCGGCATCATATATTAATACCGCAAAGAAATGAAGGTTGCCTTTGCCTCTACGATCCTGGAAGCATCATACCCTTCACTGGTTTTGGTGGGGCCCTACTTTAGAATCTTACCCAAGAAGACATGACCTTTGTTTCCAGTCCTCCCACCCGTGTGCTCTAACCCCAGCTAGTGGTATCTCCCTGAGCGGGGTCTGTGGTCCTTGTAGCAGAATCACTATGGGAACTAATTTAAAATGCCAGTTGTCTGGTCCCAATGTCTCTGGTCCCAGAGAATCAGAATCTCTGAGGGTGAGGCCTGAAAATCTGTAGTGTTCAACAAGCTCCTTTGGGAATATTCATGTGTACTGAAGTTTGAGACTTTTGTCCTAAGTGACCATGGTTGGCTTCTACTTATTCACTCACCTGGCAGGTAATTGTCACTGTAAATACAGGTGTGATCAGACCGTCCATCTGCCCTGAAGCTTGGCGGAAGTTTTCTCTTCATCTCTTCTTATGTTGTTTGTAGGTTTGTAGGTGACTCAGAAAAGGAGTTTATGGGGTGCCTGGGTGGCTCAGTTGGTGGGGCATCTGCTTTCGGCTGAGATCGTGATCTCAGGGTCCTAGGATTGAGCCCCGTGTCAGGCTTCCTGCTCAGCAGGGAGTCTGCTGCTCCCTTTCCCTCTGCCTGTCCTCCTGCTCATGCTCCCTCTCTTCTCCCAAATAAATAAATAAAATAAAATTTTTAAAAAGTAAGAAAGAAAAGGAGTTTACTTGGGGTGCCTGGGTGGCTCAGTCCGTTAGGCATCCGACTCTTGATTTAGGCTGCAGCCTTGAACACAGGGTCTTGGGATCAAGCCCACCTTGGGCTCCAAGCTCAGCACGGAGTCTGCTTGAGATTCTCTCTCTCCCTGTCCCTCTGCCCCTCCCCCAACTCACACTCTTGTGGGCATGCTCTCTCTCGAGTAAATAAATCAAAGGAAGGAAGGAAGGAAGAGAGAAAGAAAGAAAAAGAAAAGAAAGAAAAGAAGTTTACTTGACTCGATAAACAACCTGGTGCAGGTTTCTTCCATGTGTATTGTTGTAGTACTTTCTCTTCTGGACCAGGGTTGATGCTTCTGGAGACCAGAAGCTATCCCGTAATCAGGATACACCCACCCTGCCTACACTCTTGGCACAGTGCGTGCAACCTAATAAGCTATATTGCCTGATTTGACTGTCACATCAACACTCGCCTCCAACGATTCTCTCCTCAACATCTAGAAATGATCCAAGAGGAAATTAAGTTCTGGTGGTGAACCCTTGACCCTCATAAACCCTTGTCTTCAGCATTTTCTCGAGAAGACTCATAAAACTTCATCCATGCTCACGGCCTGTGAAATACAGGTGGCCGCCCCACGTCTTCCTGGAGCACACATCTCTCCCTCCATACCTCCCTCATACGTGCATCCTAAGGGACTGATTTGTCCCAGTTTCTCGTTACCCCAAGTTTCTATTAAGGGACGCCCTCATCACCACTCTGGTACTCCCTGAAGTGTTCTTTTTTTTTTTTTTTTTTTTAATTCCTAGCATGCACTACGTTCTTTCTCTTAAGGGACAGAGTCCCATCTTCTCCCCATTTTAGCTAAGTTACTAAGACAAGGTTTTACCCATCTGACCATCCAGTATCTCTTCATGTACCTGATCTTGCCACCAGCCCTCCAGCTCATTTCCAGATAGATGAGGGAGGAGTCGGGGCTTGGAGGCCCACACCTGGATGGAACTGAAGGGCTTGCCATGCGCCAGGTCGAGCTCTGAAGCTGTCCTGAGCAGACCTGATTTATTAGGCACACGGGAGCCACGGGGCATATTTCTGGACTGTGGAGGAAACCCAGACAGGCCAAAGCTAGTTTTCCATCCCATTGGTTGTTCTTGGGAGTTTTCCAGTGCGGTTTGTGAAGAAAGAACCAGGCCCAAGGAGAGGCATTCTTAGCTTGATTTTAATTATTAGTAAGGACTGCTTTTTTTTTTTTTTTTTTTTTAGTTTGTATAAGGGAAGTTATGGTGAACACAAACATGGTGCAGTGTGACATCCCATCAAGCCAAACGAAATTCTGTTTGTTGGGAGAATTCCGTCTTGCAGAACTCAACAAATGGTGTTTGGGATGGGAGAGCAGTGACTTTTAAAAGTTGTCGAAGGTCTCGAAGAAAGATTTTGAGTGATTAGCTTGTACCTTTGCCTTCGATTTACCAGGGTGCAGGGGTTACTCAAGTGTGAGGTGAATGGAAATTGTTTAGTTTGTACAGAATGTGTCAGCATCTGGTACATGGCCAGAGCTTCCTTGTCACATGAATATTTTCACATGGTGTTACCGTGAGCATGTTCTGGTGTTACATTGTTTGAGTGGTCACTTACCATAAGACACTTCATCGTAAACAGGTAGGTGCACTTTTGTGTAAACTAACTTCAGCTTATACCCTAGAGGCAGTTAGCCATCAATGACAGTGTCTACTCTGCAATCTACCTTCAAGAGCTCACTGTTAGGCACTATAAATGTTGTTATCAAAATCTACACTGGAGGGGATAGTGACTAGCATAAGAAATGTTAGAAATAATTTGTTGGAGGAATGAGTGCTGTGCAAGATAAGGTTGGCCAACAGGTCATGTGAACAAATGCTCTTGCTTAGCTGGGGCAGTAAATTCACTGAGCAAATTGGGAAGCCACCCGAGGCCTAGAGCTTCACTGTTTCTATGTCACCTAGAATTCAACAACAAAAAAGGAAATGGGCAAAGCAATTGAACAGGCGTGCTAAAGAGGATATCCACATGACCACAAAATCTGTGAAAAGATCCTCAACTTAATAGGCATCAAGGAAATGCTAATTAAGACCACTGTGTACCCACCAGAATGGTTAAAATGAATATTAGCAAGAATATGAAGGACCTGGGGCTCTCAAACGTAATGAGGGTGGGGAAAATTGGGTATCCACTTTGCTGAATGTATAATATCGTGTGAGTCCTCACTTCCACCCCTAAGTATGGGTATCCAAGAGAAATATGGAGGTATATTCACCAAAAGACATGCAACCAGACTATTTATAGAAACTCTATTCCTAATAGCCCCAAGCTGGAAATGACCCAAATATGTGTCAACGATAGAATGCCCTCTCCATCCCACCCTTCCAGTGCCCTCAGCTGGTGTCTCTTCCTTAATATCACACAGGCTCAAGAACTTGCTTGATTTACAAGTGGAATTTCCATTAAATCCCAAACTCCTTGCAGATCTCCTCTTGACACTCTTTAAAATCCCATATACCCAATTATCAATGAAGCATGAAGGAATGAGCTGGAACAACCCAGAAATGGTGGGGAGAAGATGCCTGTTGAAAAAATTGCAAGCTCCAGAGAGAAGACATTGCCATGTAGCCAGCTGCCCCAAATGAATGACTTAAACAAGAATCATGGACATATCTGGCAATTCTGTGGATCTTCTGAATTCAATTGGTGGTTCTCTAGCTCCGCAGGGTACCAGCGGGTCTATCTCATGTTTTACTGGGGTTGGAATGCCCAGGATAGATTTACCTAATATCTGAGGAGGCTGGAATGGGGCTGGGACTCTCTCCAGCTAAATGGTCACACTTTTTATACAGTGACTCAGGGATCCAGAGAGAGAAAGATAAAGCTGCTAGACTCCTTACCATCTAAGCCTAGAACTGATGAAGCATGACTTCTGTGACATATGATTGGTCAGAGCAAGCCTCAAGTTCATCCAGGATTCAAGGGGAAGGGAAATAGGCTCCACCTCTTACAGGGATGGCAGCAGTTTGCTCAAAATCATCTTTGAAAAACAATTTACCACAGGCGACAGGAGTAAGGGAGAACAATCTGGATGGGGAACCTGGATTCAAGCCAAGACTTCACCCCTCAAGATTACCTGGCTTTTCAGTGCCTCAGTTTCCTCCCTGATAACATAGATAGCTTGGACTAGAAAGCTGTGAAATTCCTCTCGGGTCTAACAGTTGTGGTTCCATAATCGACATAAAGACTGTGCCTGGTAAGACCCTCAAGTCTTCCATCATTGGAGCCCCAAACCCTGCCTGCACACCCCCCATAAAAATAGTCCATGGAGTCTCTTTTTTGTTTTTTTTGTTTTTTTTGTTTTAAGATTTATTCATTAGAGCGAGAGAGCACTGTGAGTGTGGGGGGGGGGGCAGGGAGAGGGAGAGAGAGCAGAGAAGCAGACTCCCTACTGAGCGAGGATCCTGAGAACATGACCTGAGCCAAAACTGACTGAGCCACCCAGGTGGCCCACCGTGGGGTCTGTTTTTGCCCCCTTTCCATCCCAATTAAAACTGAAATGTCTTGTTTAACACCCACAGACCCCTATGTCGTTTCATCTCACACAAAGAGGTTTACAATTTCCGAATCAAAAAGATGATGAGAATTTTATGTGAGTCAAACTTCAATTTATTAGTGTATTGAGAAGAATGAATCAAGAGGGATGATTATTTTGGGCAGGCGTTTGCCTGCCATTTGAGGAAACCTTCTAGAATATGTTAACACATTTTTCTCAGTTTAAAAGTAATGAAAAGAGGGCGCCTGGGTGGCTCAGTTGGTTGGGCAACTGCCTTCAGCTCAGGTCATGATCCCGGAGTCCCGGGATCGAGTCCCATATCAGACTCCTGGCTCTGTGGGAAGTCTGCTTCTCCCTCTGACCTTCTCCCCTCTCATTCTCAGTCTCTCTCTCTCTAATAAATAAATAAATAAAATCTTAAAAAAAAAAAGTAATGAAAGATATGGACATGGGGGAGGGTATGTGCTATGGCAAATGCTGTGAAATCCTGATGATTCACAGACATGTACCCTGGGGCAAATAATACATTATATGTTAATAAAAAATTTTTAAAAAAGTAATGAAAGAAAGAAAAAAAGAAAAATAAATAAAAGTAATGAAAGATATAAGGCATTACAAAAAATTAAATCACCCAAATTATCACCACCTAGAAACAACCTGATTAAAAATTTTGTCTCTTTCCTTTTATGTTGTTTTTTTTCTGTATATGTGGCGGACCTTGTCGGTTCTGGGATCTCTTTCCCAAGAAACTCCAGTAAACCCTGGCCAGTCTAAGAGGAAATCATTTCCTCTTATAGGTAATTGGATTGAGAAGGGGGCTTGTACTAATTAATGATGTATAATGGGAATTTTGCCAGGGGGTTCGGGAAGGATTCTCTGCTCTTAGAAAGACGTGAACAAGGCAGGAACACAACATTTTCTGGCTTTGGACATTAGTGTGTGAGGAGTTAATGCCCAAAGCTGTTGGCATGGGAGGAACTAGTCCAACCTGTTGACAGGGTCGGAGCCAGAAGGGTGAAATGGTTTTGGTTCATAGATCATCTGGAAAGCCATCAGACTAGCCACCCAATTAATCCCTGGAGCCTCCCTACCTCCCAAGTTCATGTTCTAAGAGATAATATATCCCCTTCATGTTTAAGTCACCTCTATTTATGATTTGCTATAACTGGCAGCCAAAAGCAAACAACATCTTCACTGCACATATGTATGTGTGTGTGTGTGTGTGTATGTATATATGTGTGTGTATATATGGATGTGTGTGTGTATGTGTGTGTGTGTGTGTGTATATATATATATATATATATATATATATATATATATCTGCATAAATGCATTTGAGAAAGTTTATTCCTTCACCCAACAATTATTTAATGGGATGCTCCATATACTAGGCTTGAGTCATTCTGCACACACACTTTGGCTCTGCATTTCTCTACTTTACGTTTTCTCTAGTCCTTAAAAACTCTCTGAATATGTTCTTTCAATGGCTTCATCTTAATGGCTACTTTGTTTAGTCACTTCCCTATTATCTGACATTTCGGTTGCTGAGGATTTTCATTATTCAAAGCAAAGACATGGGGAACATCAGTGTACATAATGAGTCACATTTCTGATAGTTGAGGGGACATATTCCTCAAAACAAAACAAACACCAGAGAAAAAGATACAAGTAATTTTAAGATGCTTGAGACCTTCCCAAATTGCTTTCTAGACAGTTTATGCCAATTTATATGTCCCCATACAGCGTTTGAGATTTTCTCCTGCATCTGAGGGCACTCTTATAATAGATACTTTAAAAAAATGTTTCTAGGGGCGCCTAGGTGGCTCAGTCTGGTCATGATCTCATGATCCCAGGGTCCTGGGATCAAGCCCCACGCTGGGCTCCCTGCTCAGTGGGGAGTCTGCTTCTCCCTCTCCCAAATAAATAAATCTTTAAAAAAATGTTCCTAGAAAGAATTGTGACCAAAGTCTATAGGACACATTTACCCAACAAATCAATGACATAAAAAAATGGGAGGGTATAAAGGAGACCTAAAGGGTATAATGCTTGGACCTTGCCAGCATCCTGATTCATACAGATCTGTAAAGAGATATTTTTGAGAAATTTGAATATGGCGTAGGTATTATTGGGTTTTAAGGAATTAGGGTTAGTTTTATTAGGTGTGATAATGTGGTTATGTTGGGAAAATAAAGTTCTTGTAGTTACAGACCCAACCTTATTTTTTAAATTTATTTTTCAAGCCCCAATATGGGACTTGAACTCAACCCCTGATATCAAGACCTGAGATGAGTTCAAGAGTCAGATGCTCAACCGAGTGAGCCACCCAGATGCCCCAGCGCATCCTGCTTAATGGATGAAATGGTGTGATATCTGGGATTTACTTTAAAATACTCCAGCAAATCAAGGAGATGGGGTGGGATAGGAGAACCATGACTGGCAAAATGTTGACAATTGCTGAAAGTAGGAAGTGAGGGTTTATTATAGTATTCTCTCTACCTTTGTGTATGTTTGAAAATATCATGCAAAGCTTTTCAGTGTTTTACCTTGGTTAATTTTTTTTTTAAAGATTTTATTTATTTATTTGAGATAGAGAGAGAGAGAAAGCATGAGAGGGGAGAAGAAGGTCAGAGGGAGAAGCGTACTCCCCACAGAGCCGGGAGCCCGACATTGGACTCGATCCCGGGTCACCGGGATCATGACCTGAGCCGAAGGCAGTCGCCCAACCAACTGAGCCACCCAGGCGCCCCGATTAATGTTTTTTTTTAATGGTGGTCAACAGAATAGACATAAAATGCTGGGAGACTATAGGTCTGCTCTCCTCTCTTCATGGTCTAGAGAAAAGCTCTGTTGGGGTGACTAGGACCCTGGCAGTCTCTGGCTGCTTCCTTCCTGGCCCCAAGAACACCAGGGAGCCTGGTTTGGTCCCAGGAGCTGCCCTAGGGGGTCACACTGAAACCAGTCTGAAATGGTTCAAGGGAGCCAGAGTGAGGCAGACTGCCAGGCAAGCTTCCTTGGAGTCCTTGGACTCGAAACCAAACTTGTGAGCCCTTGGTCCTCAGTCAGCTAGCTCATACGCTCCCAGACTCAGGGGTTGGACACAAATCAGATGACCTCAGGCTTGAAGCACAGAGAATAAATTATAAACTGAAAAGCACCACCTGTGACAATCAGTTTCCTTTGTGTGCCTGCGAAACACACAGAGACCAAAATGCATGGGGTGTAGCACATTTTTAAAACCGACTTAATTACATCACTTGTTGGGAGAGGCACACATACATTCAGAAACATGTGTTTTAGTAAATGAAAATTGTAGGGTTTCAGTTTCTGATGCAAGCCAGTCCCCTGATTTGGGTACTGGATTCGGCAGCCGCTGTGGTCTGGGTATCTGTGTAAAGCATGGAACTATAGACGCTTGGTTAATTTCCCTCCCTGGATTCCACTCCTGATGCTACACTTGACAATGGCTGGCACTCACTCAGCACAGTCAGGCAGAAAGAACACAAGCCTGGGAGATAAATCTAGGTTCTAATTCTGGCTTTTACACCTTTAGGCAAGTTACTTAGCTTCTGTAGTCTTCTTCTTCTCGTCTATCAAATGGGACTCGTAGACTAATACTGAACACCCAGCTCCCTAGCAAGGGTGCAAGGAGCCAGTAATACCCAGCAGAGAGCAGATCTTTGGTGATGCTTGTGTCCTTTTTCTCCAAAGAGGAACCCTGAGGCTTCTTATTCCCAATCCCAGGCATCCCTAATGTTCAGTATTATGGAGCTCAAAAAAGGGAAGGCTTTCTATGAAAAAGCCTATATTATGAGCTTCCACACTTTTAAGCTTTGAGAGTAGTAGAAGCTGTGGAAACCCCTCTCATTGCAAACCATAGGAGGCTGCCTCCCAGTGCTTCCCCCACACTACCACATAGGCCATTTGCTGTCATTTTTGCTGATTGAAAAGATGGCGGCTCCCAATCCAGTACAGTAGGTGATCAAAACTCATGGCCTCTGTTCTTTAATCAAATTGAATGTTTTAAAACCAAATAAACAGGACAGAATCTAGAACTTTTAAATCCCTGGGTCATGTCCCCACATCAACTAGATGTGTCATTCATTGGAAAGGTCCGTTGACCAAGCTTGTCTTTGGTCATGTACCTGCACATCGTTCATTCCAAGCAAGGTGACCTTCGGGCCACTGAAGCCAGATAACTACGTCGTGCCTTTATTTTGGCCCCTGACTCTCTACGACTTGTTTTGTAGATAACAGTTTATTTGTCCCTAGCCTGGATGCGAGGTTCCATGAGGTCAAGGACCTTATCCGACGAATCATTGTGTGGCCCAAAACACTTAGTGCCGTCCTTGAACTTCACAGGTCCTTAATAAATTACTGTTGTCAACTTTGGTTGAGAGCTATGCCTAACTGCCCTATTCTCCAAGACTAAAATTGTTAAGTCACCTCTGGGATCAGAAAAGAATATTTTGGAGAAGGAAACATTTGCCCATTTAAATCTTGTGCTACATGAGGAAGCTTTCCTCTGATTGTTGACAAGAACCTCCCCTTCCCCCTCCCTTGTTATTCCCGGGCTTTCCCCATTCTCAATACCTTTATCCAGTTTCTGGAATATTGTTGGGTCAATAAAAGCCCTAGATAAATGTTTCTTTTTTTTTCTGCTTATTGCCTCAGTTCTGTCTCCAATGAAGAGAGTCCTAAGACTCCTCTGGCCTTACGGCTTTGGGGCAAGGGCTCCAGGCTTCATTGTTCATTTCTTAGTGCAGAAAGATCTGCAAGTTTTACTGCTTCACTGAGCCAGAAGAGGTGTCCCAATATCCTCAGATAACCAGGAAGTAATTACTCGACACCTTGGTTACTCCTCAGTGTTCTTTGGCCTGGGGCGAGAAAGACGTTGCTCTCAGCTCAGTCATTGAATTCAGTAAGTTTTTTCTAAAGTCTCCACTCTTACAACCACCTTGTTTAACTTGAGCTTGAGGATAAGAATGAAAGATACAAACAAGAGAGAACACAGCAAAGACATAAGTCTTTCTTTTTTTTTTTAAGATTTATTTATTTATTTGAGAGAGGCAGGGGAGTGGGGTGGGAGCAGAGGAAGAGGGAGAGAATCTCAAGCAGAGTCCATACTGAGCATGCAGCCCGACATAGGGCTCAATCTCACGACCTGAGATCACAACCTGAGCTGAAACCAAGAGTCGGATGCTTAACCAACTGAGCCCCCCAGGTGCCCCAAGACAAAGTATTTCTTTACATAATAAAAATACCTAATAAATGAAACCTGCAGTGCCAAGAGTTGCTGAGGGAGTTCCCAGGGAAGAGATGAGGGTTTACTTTTCTCTCTACCATTAGGGTCCATAACCGTAACTCTCAATGGAAGTATCTCCAGCCCCTTGCTCCTTCCTTACCACATCATCCTGTCCCTTCCAGCTAAAAAGCTAGATTCACCATCTTCGTCTAGTCTCCTGGTTATAGGTTGTTAACAGCCTACACTCATAGACAGACCCTTGTGGGCTGTGGAAGGAAAATCAAATTGAATTGGAAAACCAGAAGGTAACAGTATGTGTGGCTAGGTATTTGGGAATGGTGGCCCCTTGGCTCTCTGCCCAAGGAGAGCAGAAGGTCATGACCCCAGAAGCCCACACACAGCAGAAGGTCATGACCTGACCACTTCCCAGCATGCACTGGGAGGCAGCCATGGGCAGCTGTGGCAATGAAGTCAAGTTTTGGCTTGGGGACAAGCAGGTTGTCATCAGGAAGGAGGATAAGGTTGAGTCCGCAAGATCCCGGTGATGGGGCCCAAGTTAGGAACCTGATCTTGATAATAAAGAAAAAATGGAAACAAGAAGGCTTGATTCGAATGAAAGGCTAAACCCAGGAGGCAAGTTCAGTACTTATTTTTTGAATGGCATTTGTATTCAGAGACTTTGATGGCCATCCCCTCAAACACATCAGACTTCTCGTGGTTACAGAATCATTTGCTTGGAAGGATTCCATGTCCCTCGGGGTGGGCTGACCCCGAGCACCCCCTCAGTGAGAAACACTGAGTGAATCACTGCTCCTTTCTTTTTCTTGGTGTTCTTAGTGATGCCTATTGTCCCGTAGTTGGTATTCTTAGCAACATGTCTGTGTGCATGGGTGGAAAGGTCAAGAAGGTAGAAATTGTGAGCAGTAAGAGGTAAAGGCAAGAGAGATGTTTTCTATTTGATCAAACTATAAAAATCAACACCTCAGTTTTCACTCCCAAAATAGAAGGTATATGTTTGAAGAATTTTGTTTAAAAGATGAGACCATCTTTTTTTTTTTTTTAAAGATTTTATTTATTCATTTGAGAGAGAGAGAGCATGGGAGGGGAGAAGGTCAGAGGGAGAAGCAGACTCCTGGTGGAGCCGGGAGCCCAATGCGGGACTCGATCCCGGAACTCCGGGACCACGACCCGAGCCAAAGGCAGTTGCCCAACCAACTGAGCCACGCAGGTGCCCAAGATGAGACCATCTTGAACAAATTTCTCATTTCTACAGATGCTAGGGTTGGCTGTGTCTCTGCCTGGAACACTACTATCACCACCACCACCACTGGCACACATGCATGCACGTGTGTGTGCGTGTGTGCACGCACACACACACACATCTCCTTGCCTGCCAAACTCCTCTGTAGCTTTCACGTGTTCCTGCTTAGTCTTCCCAGAACCTCAAGTCTGAGATGGGTTCCGCTCTCGGCCGCCGCCATAGGACACTACTTCCTCCAGCACAACACCTACACAACGTAGTAATCACCTCACTAGGCTTGAGCTCCATGAGGGCAGGGAGCAGATCTGGCTCTTTTACAGTTCAATCCCCAATTTGTGGAATGGCACTGAATAAGTATTTATGCAATAAATGAATTCTGATGAGCCATGTAAGCGTTTTTTCTGTATGAACCTTTGAACGGTGTCTGCTGAGTATGGTGGTTCAGGTTGTGTACTGTACAGAACATCTAGCCGAGTCCAGAGGGGAGGCCTGAAATCCAGCTCGCATTCTCATCACCCAGCCATTTTTTTGCTGCCTGTATCCACCTGGAGGAAGACGTGCCTTTTTCTGATCTGCACAATGGCCCCATATGAGCTTTCAACAGCACAGCTCTGAACATCACTGAGCGTCTTCAAAAGGAAGTGAGAGCTCTCCCCCTTGTTCCTAGAAAGGCTAGGAGTGAGCGCTTTTATGAAGCTGTTTCTTCAGGTCGTTTGCCAGCCATGACAGCCAAGACCCTGACCGCGTTCCCTCACTCTTCTCTCCTCTGATTTTTGTCTCCTGCAGGGTTTGGGATGACAACTCCAGCAACAGTAGGAGGAAAAATCTTTCTGATCTTTTATGGCCTCATTGGGTGTGCAAGCACCATCTTGTTCTTCAACCTCTTCCTGGAGCGCCTCATCACCGTCATCGCCTACATCATGAAGTCGTGCCACCAGCGGCAGCTCCAGAGGCGAGGGGCCCTGCCCCAGGAGAGCCTGAAGGACCCTGGCAGGTGCGAGGCGGATAGCTTGGCTGGCTGGAAGCCCTCCGTGTACTACGTGATGCTGATCCTCTGCGTGGCCTCCCTCCTCATCTCCTGCTGTGCCTCGGCCATGTACACCTCCATCGAAGGCTGGAGCTACTTCGACTCGCTCTACTTCTGCTTTGTGGCCTTCAGCACCATTGGCTTCGGGGACCTTGTCAGCAGCCAGAACGCCCAGTATGACAGCCAAGGTCTCTACCGCTTCGCCAACTTCGTGTTCATCCTCATGGGTGTCTGCTGCATCTACTCCTTGTTCAATGTCATCTCTATCCTCATCAAACAGTCTGTGAACTGGATCCTGAGGAAGATGGATGGGGGCTGCTGCCGACAATGCCAGAGGAGGCTCCTGCGGTCACGGAGGAATGTGGTCATGCCGGGCAATGTCCAGAACAGGTGCAACGTCTCTGTGGACTCGGACGGGGTGATGGACAGCGACACAGACGGGCGGCGGCTCTCAGGGGAGATGATCTCCATGAAGGACTTCTTGGCCGCCAACAAGGTCTCGCTGGCCATCCTTCAGAAGCAGCTGTCGGAGACGGCCAATGGCTGCCCACCCCAGGCCAGCGTGCTGTCCCGGGACAATGAGTTCTCAGGCGGGGTGGGGGCCTTCGCAATCATGAACAACAGGCTGGCGGAGACCAGTGGGGACAGGTAGGAGCGAGGAGCGGACGCTGGGCGTGGGGACCGGGAGAGTGGACCATGAGGGGCCGGCTTGACTCTGGAGCTGTCCCATCACCCTCCATGGGCCCAGCCTTAGAAAGCTCTTCTCTAAGGTCTAAATCAGTCCTAAGACTGAATCGCCAAAGCAGCCCAAGACCTTGGCGCCCTTCCTTTACCCATCTGCCTCCAGGGTTTGAACCCATTTCCTGCTGCTCTGTCCTTCATTTGGATAAAAACCCCAAACGAAGATCATCCTGTGTCCGTGGAGCCCTGATTCTGTGAAGCCAGATTCTCTGCCCTTCCCAGCTGCTTCCAAAAAGCGGGGCGGGGGGGCATGTCTTACATGGTGTCTGGGCCCTGGGTTTCCTTCAGAACGGATCTGTCCCTAATGCCACAGATAGGGAAGTCACCTGTTCTACTCTCTGTGTCTGCTTCTCTGCTTTTTGTCTTTCCTCTTTTATTGTTAAGATCCTAATGTCGGGCTAAGGTGTCTGCGGGACCTCTGTGTGTTAAGAAAACTAAATTCAGCATCAGGCCTTGAAACTGCATCCAAGTAGTGGAGAGACTCAGTTTTGTAATGAAAGAATATTGCTTAACATTCTCCCTCCGAATAGTCACAGAGACCCTGTCATTTTTTTTTACCAGGGCTTGGGGCCCATTGCAGAGATAATGGCTGACTATTTATTAGAACTGAAAATTGAATAAATCCTCCCTTGATTAACTAAGATGACATGAGTGCTCATTATGGACAGCGGGGCTGGGCAGGGGGAGTGCCTCCTTAAACCGGCCTGTATTGTGCTCAGAGAAAAAGGAAACACCAAGAAATTAACCCTTAGGGATCTTGGCTTCTTGGCTGGAGAAACATTCTAGACCAGGGAAGAAAATCTGGCTTCTCCTGTGTCATTTGTTTCGGTTCTGCCTTCTGGGAATGTAACAAGTCTAGTTACATAACCTCCCAAGCCAGTAAAACATCCGTGCTGGGGACAAGGGCTGTTGATCGTCTTCATATATTCAGGAGAGAACATTCTGAGGTTTGAGAGCAGAGTCAATAAGAGATAGCGGTTGGTTTTATGAGATAAGGATCGCACACATAGCTATTTTAGAAACAAAGAAGGTCGGGCCTGATGAAGAAAAGAAAGCAGAGAACTATGTCTAATGAAACTGAGATCCTGAGCAGAAAGCTGGGAGGACCTTGGGAACCACCCCATAGAACTGTCATGTGTTTTAGACAGGGAGGAAACAGGCGCAAAGGGACTGCTCCTTGTCTGAACTCTTCAGGCTGACGGCGAATAACTAGGGGAACCCAGGCTTCCTGACAGGGACATCCGGGCTCATCGGCCACGCTCCACACAACTTCAGAACCTCCCCTCCACTGCTCCGTCTTTGGCTGAGTTGCCTTTTCTTCCAGCTGGCGAACCCAAATATTTACTTTACAATGCCCAAAGTACTCGAGAGCAGGGGTCCAATAAGCGTCAGCCCGGGGCTTTGAACAAAGGGCTCTGCGGCTCCAAGATCTCAGAGATCTTCATGGCTTACCTTGTATTGCTCTTAAAGGGAAGCATTCTGGAGCTGTTGCAAAACCCCATTAAGAACCTCAGATCGCAAATCAAGCTCCCCAGGGGCTCTGCCCTGCTCGAAGCATCGTGGAGATAGGGAGAGGATTTGGGTCCCTGTCCTAGGAGATTTCTTGATCTCCACGTTCCTGATACAGGGACTGACACAGAAGTCCTTACTTCTCCAACCCAGGCCCCTAGACCTCGGGGGTGTGCCGGGGGCCAAGGAGCATTGGTGTAAGTGAGTGTCATCTTCCTAGAAGGTCGGTATACCGAATGATTTCGGCACAGAGATGTTATATCAACACACCTGGCTCTATTTAAGTAGGATCCCAAACTGGAATAAACTTTTGAGCTAGCCTTGAAAAAAATCGTTGAACTTTTGAGTTTTCCTGAGGAGTCTTCTCAAGGTCTTGGAGAATGAGTTTGGTTTTGCTCTGAGTTGAGGTTCCCTGGTGGAAACATTTGAGAACCAGCGTAAGAAGTGAAATGTGGGACATTTACAATGGATGATGGGAATAACATTTGCCCCCAAAAATGAGAAACTAGGAATTTATGTATTTAAGCCTCTCTGTAGTTACTCTTAGGCATGGACTGGTTAACAAGGGAATTTCTAGGTATTAATATAAAGCTGGAGTTCAAAATCCAGAGCCCACAAATCCTTTCACATTGTTGCCTATGTACAAGCACCCCTTGGAGGTACTGGGGATTAGGTTCCAGAACACTACAATATGGTAAATATTGCAATAAAGCCAGCCAAATGAGCTTTTTGGTGTCCCAGTGCAGATGAAAGTTGTGTTTACGGCATACTATTGTACATTAAGTATGCAATGGCATTTGTCTTTTCAAAAGTACAAACCCTAATTTAAAAATACTTTATTGTTAAAAAAAATGCTGACTGTCATCTGAGCTTTCAGCGAGAATCTTTTTGCTGATGGAAGGTTTTGCCTCGATGTCAGTGGCTAGTGACTGATCAGGGTGGTGGTTGCTAAAGGTTGGGGTGGGGGTCTGTGACAATTTCTTAAAAGAAGACAGAAATAAAGTTTGCTCCATTGATTGACTCTTTTTTTCATAAACGATTTCTCTTTGGCGTGTGATGCTGTTTGATAGCATTTTACCCACAGTAGAACTTCCTCCAAAACCGGAGCCAGCCCTCCCAAACCCTGCTGCTTCTATATCAACTGTTTCTGAATCCTTTGTTGTCATTTGAACAAGCTTCACGGCATCTTCACCAGGAATAGATTCCACCTCCAGAGACGATTTTCTTTGTTCATCCATGAGAAGCAACTCTTCATCCGTTAAGGGTTTGTTTTTGTTTTTGTTTTACAGACTTTATTTAGTTTTAAGTAAGCTCTCCACCCAACGTGGGGCTTGAAGTCATGATGCTGAGATCAAGAGTCACCTGCTCTACCAACTGAACCAACCAGGTACCCCTCATCCATTAAGTTTTTATCATGAGATTGCAACAACTCAGTCACATCTTCAGGCTCCCCTTCTAATTCTGGTTCTCTTGTCAATTCCACCTCTGTGCTCAGAACACACCCAACATCTGTCGATTAAGTCCGCCATCTTCTGTGGCCATGGTTTGTGGCACCCCTGGACAACTACCATAGTAACATCAAAGATCACTGATCACAGATCATCATCGCAAATCTAAAGACAAAAAGGTTCGAAATGATGCAAAAATTACCAAAATGTGACACAAAGACACTAAGTGAACAAATGTTGGAAAAAATGGCGCCAATAGACTCGCTCAATGCAGAGTTGCCACAAACCTTCAATTGATAAAAAATGGGGTATCTGGGGTGCCTGGGTGGCTCGGTTAGGTGTATGACTCTTGATTTTGGCTCAGGTCCGGTCGTGATCTCAGGGTTGTGGGACCAAGCCCTATGTCAGGTTCCACGCTCAGCGGGTGTCTGCTTGAGATTCTCTCCCTCTCCCTCTGCCCCTCCCTGCCACATGCTCTCTCCCCACCTTCTCTCTCTCACTAAAAATAAAAATATATAAATCTTTAAAAAAAAACATGGTATCTGCAAAGAGTGGGAGAGTGAGGTGCGATAACAATGAGGTGTCTTGTACACATAGACGTCAGAGGGCACACACACATGTACATACATGTACATTTTCCTGCATACTCAGATTTACCGTTTTCTTCATGTTTCCAAGGAAGTCCTTCCATCTTCCCCAGAGTTAGAACGTTTATTGCTATCTCCTCTTGTCACCTTTGTCCCCACTCTGCCTGTCTCTAACCTTCCTTACCAATTCTCTCTGTCCCCTTCTCTGGAAGGTGTCGTGTGGCCTCCCCATCAGAAATCACGTTCCTCTGCCCTTGCAGCTTACTGGCCTAGAGGAGAGTGACTATTTGCAGAAGGCACTGAAATTGGCCCGAGTCCCTTGGTTCAGGAACCCAGAGTTTCCCCTGAGTGATGAAGGGACCCAATGATTTGACATCCATGAAGCTTTGGGGCTTCATCCATGGCTGGGCTCACAGCTAGCCTGTCTTGATTCTCTGTGATGCTATGATCGTGAACTGACCTTTCCTGAGGGGGTGTCTCAGAGCCAAGACATGGAGTATCTCATGGGTCTCTCACCCCATATCACTGGCACAAGTTTGGGGGTATTTCCATACTGCCAGAAATTATATCTTCTTAATGTTTTAATCAGTTTTTAATTAATTTTATCTTAAAAAGAAATTTGTCTCACTAACTAAATGGGGAGCTTGTGTCACTTGATATAAATAGAAAATACAGTCACTGTAAAAATCAATAAAATGAAGGCAAAACTATGTTATTAAATTCTAGCTAGATCCAATATCCTAGAAAAGACTCTTAAACCTGAGATCTTTTCTCTCAGTTACAAATGCAGATTGGCAGGTGTGGGGGAGGTGTGAAAGACACTAGCACCAAACAGACTTTGTGATATAACCACAAGGACTGAAAGAGAATGAGAAAGGGGATAACTTCCTCACTGTGTGCTTTGATATGAATTCATTCCAAGCCTGAGGGCCCCTAAAATCATTTCGTGTTCACCCTAATCATTGGTGCACATCCCACATTGGTAGCTACATAGAAGTCTTTTACAAAGTACAGTAGTTTCTGAAGTGAGGCTAACCGAATAGGAAGGAGAGTTCTTGGGTTTGAACACCTGCCCATGAACACCAGTTCCAATGTGAGAGAGGGAGGGCGTGTCTCCATGTGCCCCAGTCCCTCTGCACCTGTGATGTGAAAATGGTAAGAACGTTGGATCAAATGAGGTGATTCTCAAGGCATTGTGGCCCCTCAGGAGCTACCCAGGCAGTGGGCACTGGCTGTCCACATGCTGGGCGGACTGGGGACAGGTATGGGCAGGACATTAAATCCCATAGTGAAGGATTTTGTTTTGTTCTGACTGACATCCAGTGCTTACCATACTCATGGTTCTTGAGTATTAAATGGCATCAGTCTTGGTGATGGTTTTATACTAAACCAAAAGACCCTACCAACTTTATTTCTGTTCCACTGACTCCTTTCATTTCAGAATTCGCTGAGTTAATTGTATGATTTGACACAGTAAAATGTTTGGGGAAAGCTGTGATACTAGTATCTTGTATATTGCTAGAACTTTATGGTTGTCAAGGCTTATCCATGCACACTTGTAATATTTTTACCTCCATAACCACATTGTGAAGTAGGCAGAGCACTTGTCTTCAAACTGCCTTTAATCTTTTCTGAAATAAGAGAGATAAATAATCATACTTTACATAAAAATGAACTGGCCTTCAGATTAACAGATGGAGAATAAGTTTTTTTTTTTTTTTTTAAAGATTTTTTTTTTTTTTTTTTTATTAGAGAGAGAGAGAGAGACTGAGAATGAGAGGGGAGAAGGTCAGAGGGAGAAGCAGACTTCCCGCAGAGGCGGGAGTCCGATATGGGACTCGATCCCGGGCCTCCGGGATCATGACCTGAGCCGAAGGCAGTCGCTCAACCAACTGAGCCACCCAGGCGCCCTAAGTTTTAAAATTACACAGACTGGATTTGAGTTTCAGCCTTTTCATTTTATGGCTGTAAGACCTTGAAAATTACTTAATGTTCGAAAGCCTAGTTGCATCTGCAATGTGGGAATAATTGAATCTGTATCACAATATCACCGCAGCAGATAAATGGAATGATCTGGGTCTGGGCTCTCATTATGTGGTTCCTAAGCCCCTTGAAGGTGAAGAAGATATGTTACAACATTCCAGACGCCAGAGAATAAACAAGATCGACTTCTAGAAGAGCCCAGTTTATTCCAAGATTTGGGAATAAAAGGAGGTTTCCTTTGTTTTAATTAATTTAATACAGTCTTTTATGATCAAGTGCGATTTATCCCTGGAATGCAAGGATGGCTCAACATTTACAAATCAAAAAATTTGATACACCACATAAATAGAAAATAAAAGTCAAAAAATTATCTCGATAGATGCAAAAAAAAGAAAAAAACACCTGACAAAACACGACACCCTTTCATTTTAAAAACACTCAACAAATTGGATATAGAAGAAATACACCTCAAAATAATAAAGGCCACATATGATAAGCCCACAGCCTACCAGCATACTGAACAAAAGGTTGAAAGCTAATCCTCTAAGATCAGGAACAAGACAAGGATTCCCACTCTCACTATTCCTATTCATCATAGTACTGGAAGTTCTAGCCAGAATGATTAGGCAAGAAAAAACAGGCATCCAAATCAGAAAGGAAGATGTAAAATTATCTCTGTAGATGATATGACCTGATATGTAGAAAACCCAAGACTACACACACACACACACACACACACACACACACAAACACACACATTGGTAGAACTAGAATAAGTAAGTAAGTAAGTAAGTAAATAAATAAATAAATAAATAAAACCTTTAAAAAAACAAGAACAGAAACAATTCTCACTGGTGATTTTGTTGTGCAGCCAAGGTTGAGATCCCCTGCTTGGCAGCTTGTTATCTTGGCTTCCAGAAAATATATCTTATTGATAATGATGATCTAATGAGAACAATACTTTACTTGGCATAATCTTTCATACTTTATGAAGAATTTCCATGTGCTCCATGAGTCAGTTAATTCTGACAACAGTCTTGTGAAGAAGGCATCCCCATTTCCACTTTGCTGATGAGGAAAGTGAGGCTTAGAAAAATTTAATGACTTGGTGACATGTGTGGCCTCTGTCCCTAGATGTATAGATGGAAGGAGCATCACTTCTGGATAAACAATGAAAAAGAGCTGGGTTAATTTCAAATTCACCATTTTTGAGGAAACCATTGGTGAGCTGAGGTTGTAGAGCAACCAACTGGCCCAAAGTATGAGGAGAAACAGGCATCTGCAGAGAGGGAGGAATCACAAGACTCACTTACGTGGGGCGGAAGAGTTTAGAGTAAGAATGAATTATGGATAATTATGAATTGATTAGTGCAGCCTGGTGGGACAGCGTGAAGCCCCTGAGAGCCATAGTAATTGGGAACCTATACCTTCTTCTAGGTCTTTTCTTCATAAATCTCACTGGGCACTCAGAGAAAATCCAGAATGAGTTCCAAGAAAGTGTCCATGATGGCGCAAACCTGGGGAAGGGAATGGCCACCATGTGGGAAAAGAAACTCTACCAGCACCTTGCCCTCCTATCTTTTCTAAGAAGCAAAAACCTTAGGGAGAGGAAGGATGAGCCACAAAATCTGCTTCCTTTGGGCACTGGTGAGAATTCATTGCAGCTAGGGGTGGAGAATGGGGGGCAGGGAGGAATCCCTTCTCCTAGGGGAAAAGCAGGAGTATGTGCAGCACCAACAGCTAAGCCTGAGGGACAAGCAGGAGAAGGGAGAAGACCATGCCCCTGACACCCACGGACACAGTGCCTACCTAAAACTAAGGCTGAATCAGAAGCACAGAAACACTCCCAACATCCTCCCTACCAAGCTAACAAGCTGCAGATAACACGTAACAGCAAAATACTGCTGAGAGGATAAGAGTGTACCAAGAACCCCTCTCTGAGACACTGTGCAAGACCGAAAGCCCCCTCCAACATCACTCCAACAGACATTGCTCTGGCAAATCCAGTTACGTCGTACACATTAGATATTGCAGTGGGAACATGAAGCCCAAGGTACACGGAGGGTAAATAAGGAACCTCACATCCAGCCCAACTCCCAAATAGATGAATTCGAATATCCACACTAAGTGTTTATTAGTAGGAAGGGCATGCTCATACCTGGGCACACAAACTCTTCACCCTGGTCTCTGCTGACATACACAGGATATCTGCTTTCAACAACAACAATAAAAAATTATGAGGCATGCAATTAAAAACATTTTCCAGAAACAAAGCAATCATTGGATACAGACTCAGACTTGAAACAGATGTTGGAAACACCCTGGTAGGGAATTTAAAATAACCGTGATTGGCATGTTAAAGGTGCAAAAGGAAAAAGTGGGCCTCATGCAAGAACAGATGGGTAATTTCAGTAGAAGGAAGTGATTAAAATAGAATCAAGTGGAAATGCTAGAAATATAAAACTTAGTAAGAGAAATGAGTAATGCCTTCCATAGGCACATCAGTCAACTGACCTAACCAAGAAGAGAATCCAGGAACTTGAAGATAGGTGCATAGAAATTACCCAAACTAAAACAAAGAGATGAAAGAGTGAAAAGTTAACAAAACATGATATCCAAGAGCTTTGGGATGATATCAAATGGACTATCGCACAAGTAATAGGAATCCAAGGAGAAAAGAGCACAGAGCAGAAGAAATATTTGAAGATATAATAGCTGAGAATTTTTCAAAATTAATGGCAGAAACCAAGGTCCATAACCTTGGTTATGGCCTAGCAGGTGGTATCTCTAAATATACCCCCACCACACACGCACATGCCACATACACCCAGGCATATCACACTCGAATTGCAGAAACAAAAGGAAAAGAACATCATAAAGGCAGCTGAAGGAAAAGAAAGAACATTACATTCACAAGGAACAAGATAAGAACTATAGCAGACTTATCATCAGAAGCCATGCAAGTCATAAGACCATAGGGTGACATCTTTGAAGAAGATATGGTCCATATATACAATAGAATATTTCTCAGCCATCAGAAAGGATGAACACCAACATTTGCATCAACATGGATGGAACTGGAGGGGATTATGTTGAGTGAAATAAGTCAAGCAGAGAAAGTCAATTATCATGTGGTTTCACTTATCTGTAGAATATAAAGAATAGCATAGAGGACATTAGGAGAAGGAAGGGAAAAATGAAGAAGGGGGGAACCAGGGGGGCATGGAGATGAAAGATTATGGACTCTGGGTATTAAACTGAGGGTTTTAGAGAAGGGGGTGGGGGGATGGGTTAGCCCAGTGGTGGGGATTAAGGAGGGCACAGTTTGCATGGAACACTGTGTGTTATACGCAAACAATGAATCATGGAACACTCCATCAATAACTAACTATGTACTGTATGGTGACTAACATAGCATAATAAAAAAATTTAAATAAATTAAAAAAATAATTTAAAAAATAAAATGCCGAAATTTTTAAAAAGTACACTTTTGATCCGGAGTTCTATATTCATCAAAAATATCTTTCAAAAATGAGGGAGAAACAAATACTTTCTCAAACAAAAACTGAGAGAATTCATTGCCAGAAACCTACCCTTCAAGAAATGTTGAAGAACTTTCTTTAACGTTTTTAAATAATAGGAGAGAAGGAACAACTCTTCCGTATGGAAGAATTCCAGTTAATAAACATAGAAAGAATCAGGAAAATAGAGAATTTAACTTTAGAACCCAAGAGTAAGGATCATCACAGATAAGATCCACTGTTGATACTAAAGTTAACGATGTAAATGTTGAAGCAGAATCGGGATATTTTTAGTCTCAAAGGATCTCCACCAAAATAGTAATTACAAAGAGAAAAATGGTAACTTTACAGTGGAGAGTTCTGGCAGATACCAGATTAATCAAGGGAGTAAAGTTAATAGCCGCGGCAGTACATACCAATGTCAGGTACCACTGAAAGGACAGACCGAGAAGGGCACAGCATTCTGGGGCACCCCTCACACTAACGCCAGTCAACTCAAGAGAAAACATCAGATAGACCCAAACCGAGGGAGAGCCTACAAAACAAGGAAGAAAAAATCTTCAAAAGTCTCAAGCTCACAAAACAGAGGACAAGATGGAAGAATTGTTCTGTTTTGTGGGGGTTTTTTAAAGATTTTATTTATTTATTTGAGAGGCAGAGAGAGAGAGAGAGAGAGAGCACAAGCAGAGAGAGAGGGAGAAGCAGACTCCCACGCAGAGAGCTCGACGAGGGGCTGGATCCCAAGACCCTGAGATCATGACTTGAGCTGAAGTTCGATGCCTAACCAACTGAGCCACCCCAGTGCCCCTAATGAATTGTTATAGATTACAGGGAGTGTAAGGAGTCATGGTGACTAAACACACTATAGGATCCTGGATTAGATTCTGGAGCCTAACAAGGACATTCATCAAAAAACTAGGGTGGAACCCAATAAATTTTGTAGTCTAGTTAGTATTCTCCCAGGTTAAATTCTTAGTTTTGACAACTGTCCTGTGGTTAAGAGGTTAACATTAGGAGAAGTTGGATAAAAGGTATATATAGAAACTCTTGTACTCTTTTTATAACTTGACTGTGTGTCTAAAATTATCTCAAAGTAAAAAAGAAGAAAAAAGCCAAGAGTTTTCTCAAGATTGCACACGGCCCGTCACACCTCAACGTGGGCTGTGACTTCAGCGTACGTCTGTGACTCCAATTCAGGTCTCATGTCTGAAGCAGGTGTTGGCCATTGAGCTAAAGCAGTCCGTGGCCCCCAGGGCCCCTGGGAGCTTGTCGGACATGCAGATTCTTGGGCCCCAGCCCAGCCTCAGGAATCAGAATCTCTGAGGGTAGGGCCAGGCAATCTGTATTTTAACAAGTCCTCCAGGGCAATTTTTTTCTAGTAGAGAACGCTGTCCTGAGCATGAACTCTCAAGGGCAGGTAGGAGACCCTCCCCTGGGGTCCAGCCCGCATTGCCATTAGGCTAAGACAGCATTGCCGGATCCTAATGGCTCCCAGAAATGAATCACTTTTTCTGCATCTCAGAACCAGTTCTAATTGTTTTAAATTGCCCAGATACAAAATAACCTCCCTGACAACTAGGCTTCCAGTAAACTATTAGATGAAGGTAATGACTTAGCATCCTGGACTTATGCAGAAGGTGCCCCCCCCCCTTTTTAAGGGATTTTTTTAAACAATCACTTCCTAGCTGTCCTTGGGTAGATTTCTGTGTGTTCCTAGGGCATTTGATGATTGAATTTTGTTGTTTTCCCAGAAGCTGCCCTTGGATTTTAGTCGTTAAGAAATGACCTGCTGGTGGGAGCTGAGGGTCAGACACATACTGCCTTCCTCAAAATCATCAGAATCATCTAGGGAGAATTTTTTTATGCAGATTTTCAGGCCTTTCCCTGACCTCCTCAACCAGAATCTCTAGGGACCAGGGACTCTGCATTTTTAATATGGATTTCCACCACCCTCCCATAAAAATCAGTTGTCCTGCCTAGTCACATTTGGAAAGCACTGCTTTGTAGGATGAGGTGGGGGTTGAAGAAATGGGATAGCTTGAAAGAAGATGTGGGACCTGCCTCAGATCTGGTGAGGACTTAGGGACACAGCATAGCTCTGTGCCCCAGGTGGGTTGAGCTGATGGCCACTGAAATGATCAAACCCCGCATGGTGCACCTGTCCCCGTGATCTATTCCTGACTTTCTCCGACCTGTGCATGAGCCTGGGTCCCACCCCACCCATTCGTCCAAGCATTCACCTCTGCTTTCTCACAGGCTCTTGTACGTCAGCTCAATACTCAATAAATATCAAAGCCTGCTCTGGGTGAGCTGTCTGAAGGTACAGAACAAATCTCAGCGCAGTCCCTGACTTGAGGAACACAGCGCACACTGCAGGAACATATTATGTAACTGAGGGCCGAAACAAACTATTAAAAAAATTCCAGGGTGATGTCAGGAAGGGGGAGGAGTCCATGTGGCCTGGGAAAGTCAGGGAGGTCTGCATGGAAGAGTTTGGCTGGGAGCTAGGACTGGGAGGATGGACACAAGAAGTAAAAAGCTCTCTGCTGAAGGCATAGGTAGGTGAGAAAAGAAGAAGGAAGATCAAGGATTCCAAGATGGAAACTGTGTCTTCCATTAAGCATTGAGTATTTATGAGCACCTCCCAGGCACAAGGTTAGTCAGGAGTGAGAAGCAAGTCCAGAACTGGGGAAACTGCTTGCTCATAGTTTTGTGGAGCTGTTTCTAGTCTGTTTCTCGGTCCTCTAAGGAGTATCTGCCCTGACTCTTCTCCTCCTTTTACGAGAATTTCTGGTTCTTTTCTTCCTGGTCACTCTGGGCGCTCTGGGATAGTCACTAACTGCAAGGACTCCTTAAACTTCCCTCGAGCTCCTTGAGTTCTATCTAGTGGGAATGGAGGGTAGCAACCGGCATCAATGCCTCATACTCTTGGAGGAGAAAGAGTGGGACAGAGGAGTGCTGAGCTGAGAGGCACCACCTGGGGAAGATGGACAGGCAGCAGCCCTTTGTGTTAGCCAGCAATCTGCGGTGGAACAGAACCAATAGTATGGATAGATATGGAGACAGAGATTTATTTTAAGGACTGGGCTCCTGCAATTGTGGGGGCCAGCAAGTCCAGATCTGCAGGGTTAGGCCAGCAGGCTAGAGACTCAGGAAGGAGATGATATTGCAGCTTTTGTCCAACGATAATCCAGAGGCAGCATTGCCTCTTCCTCCGGTGACCTCAGTTATTTGTTCTGTGTCTTCAACTGATTGGATGAGGCCCACCTGTACTCTGGAGAGCAATCTGCTTTACTCAAAGTCCACTCATTTAAATGTTAATCTCATCTTTAAAATACTTTCATAGTGACATTCAGACTGGTGTTTGACCAAATACCTGGGCACCTTGGTCTAGCCTCACTGACACAGAAAATTATCCAACACACCCATGAAACCCCTCAGAGCCTGAAGAGAGAAAAGTCAGAATTCATCCTAAGCCCTGAAATCCCTCTCTAGTCAGGCTTCAGGGGAAATGTACCAAATGGCACACTCTCACCTGAGAGGACCAGATGACAGCTTTGAGGGAGGAATGAACCCTCCTCTAAGTTCCTGAAGACCTCCCTCGACCACCCACCCCAGCTCTGGGGTTGATGACAGCTGCTTTCTTCTGCTGCTGCCTCCTCCCCGCCCCCCCCCCAAAAGTCCTCTTTCTCTGCTTTGAGTAGTTCACCACCTCTCATCAAGCTAACAGTTGTTTCTGTTCAATTTTCCCTGTTCAAACTTCCAGTGTGGTTTCTGTCTCCAAATGGATTCTAAATAAATCAGAGGAGAGCCCTGAGGAGATAGCATCTGATCCTTCTCTTCCCTGAGATAGCCCAGAGACTGAGGGAAAGGAAGGAAGAGAGAAAACTCAATCTACAGTTCCCTACTCCAGTCTTTCCCCTTGCAGCGGGCATTCCCTATTCTCGTAGGTTAAAATGATTTGAAAGCTTTAAAAAAACCCAACAACAAACATGATGCCCCATTCTTGTCTCAGAGATTCTGGCTCCGTTGGTCTGGGATGGTACTCAGTCATGAGGATTTTTTTTAACAGCTTCCATAATTGTTACAAGCGTGATTTTCCCGAAGTTCTAAGTTTATGCTCTATCGTTTACTCTGTATTCGGTGTTTTTATATATTTTTACATTTTCCCTGAGCTATATGTTGCAAGATTTTGTTTGGAAAATTTTAGCCTGGCTGAGGAGGGAGGTGATGTTGTCCTAACAGCCTAGAAAGAACAGTGTGAGTACGAGATTCAGATCAGACGTTGGTCCCTCATCCCCCACAGCGGCCCCTCACACACTCTTCTTGGTGAGGCCCATGTGTTGAAATATAATTTTCAAGACGTGAAAAATCATACATCCCATACAAATATATTATGAGCAAAAATAAAAGATTTCTTTAACTCGGTGAGGAAACAAGAAGAGACAGACAATGGAGCCTAACAAACTAGACTGAAGGGACCAGATATACAGAGTAGCTATTTTACACACACACACACACTCTCTCTCTCCCTCTCTCTCTCTCTCACACACACACACACCAGGGAAGGAAGGATGCCAGAGTAAGATTGCTAAATTAGATACAAAACTGGTGAATGCAAACAGATCGTTTTTATAAATCCAGTAGAGGGACTTTTCTTTTTTTTTTTTTAAAGATTTTATTTATTTATTTGACAGAGAGAAAGAGAGATCACAAGTAGGCAGAAAGGCAGGCAGAGAGAGAGGAGGAAGCAGGCTCCCTGCTAAGCAGAGAGCCCGATGCAGGGCTCAATCCCAGGATCTTGAGATCATGACCTGAGCCGAATGCAGGGGCTTTAACCCATTGAGCCACCCAGGCACCCCCAGTAGAGGGACTTTTCTTAAGAGATAACAAAACAAAAAAACCCTAGAAACAATTAGACTATGATGCTAACGGTAATTAATTCTGAGTTACAATATGGTTCACTCTTAATTGCTTCTTTGTAGTTACCTATTGCTTTAAAATATCCAAAAATTAAAATAAAAGTATAAAATAAAACAGGTTCAGTACCAAGTAGTGAAAAAATCAGATTTGGATTTGAATATTGGCAAGTGTGTTAATTTCTCTTTCAGCATCCCCACTAGTGGAACAGAATAATTACCCTAATCTTACAGCTGAGTTGCACAGCTTAAATGCCTATAACATGACCAGAAGCTCCTGGCTACATTAATGTACTGTGTTCTTGAAG
>CM052797.1:114691109-114756184 GCA_028533885.1 Nasua narica | reverse complement strand
AAAAAGAAAACATAGTTCACAACTTCCTATTAGTGGCATACAATAATTTTTAAAGACAGAGCATGGAGGGGAGGGGCAGAGGGAGAGAGAGGGGGAGAAAATCCCAAGCAGGTTCCACACCCAGCATGGGGCCTCACAGGAGATTAAGACATGGGGCTTAACCTCACAATCCTCTGATCATGCCCTGAGCTGAAATCAAGAGTTGGACTCTAAAAAAAAAAAAAAAAAAAAGAGTTGGACACCTAGCCCGCTAAGCCACCCAGGCACCCCTTGTATTTCTAATTAGAAAAAAATATTACCATCCCCTTTCCCAATAAAAACCCCCAAATAAAACTAAAATATATGGACTCATCCGTCGAGGACCTGGCCAAAGGCCTTTCCTGCTTCTGCCAGGCTTTGACCTTCCTGACCTCACAGTGACAATTATCGATGAACTCTTGTCCATTCCTAGACCATGAGCTCAGCATGCCCCAGATAGCCAAAACTTTAAAATTTAATTGTTAATAAAAAAAGAAAAAGCACAAAGTTCTCTCTTTGTGCTTTTGAATGTTCTAGATGAGTTTCTTTGCAAAGGCAAAAGGGACTGGTCAGAGTAGACGCAATAGAGAGATTCTTCCAACCTTGCCCGAGTGCTTCGAGGCTCAAAAGGCAGGACGATTTATCTGAAGTGACGGGTTGTCCATCAGTGTCTAGGTACTTGTTGTAGGGCCTGCTGGCTGACTTCGAACATACTGTACGTCTCCCCTGCTCTCCTCACAGATAATTTCTCTTTCTAAGGTGGGTGTCCTTGTTGCACCATGGCCTGAAGGCCTGGGTTGGGTTCTGAGAAGCAGTTCTTGTATCCTTTTAGGTGTGTATGTGTGCACGCGTGCGTGTGTACACACACACACACACGCACGCACAGTAGCTAAGAGGACCGAATTTGGAATCAGACTGTCTGGGTCCGATCTGACCCCCAGCACCTTCCCAAGGACACTCAGCGAGAAAGGGGCCCAAGCAGCGAGGACGTGGGCCCGCGTAGGTTTTGATCATTGCCTTAACCTGGACCACATTACTTCACCTCTACCTCAAGTTTCTTCATCTGTGACCCAGGATAATAGCAATGCCCTTCTCATAGGATTTTTGTGAGGACTGTTTGATCTAACACGGGGAGGTGCTAGAACAAGGCCTTTGAGTTGGACGAGTTAATCCTTGACGGTGGGCAGCTGTTCCTGATGTGTGCGGCACCGAGCACTGGGCCTTGCGCACGGCGTTCGCTAAGCCACACTTTCTGTGAACTTGCATTTGCGTTGTGCACCTTGGGAAAGTTTCTTACATCACCACAATGGCCTAATCCCATGGAGCACATGCCACCCTGCCCTCCTGCCCTCACCGTGGCGCCTAGAAGAGCATTTCCCTTTGTATTTGCCAAGGGCCAGCCCCTAGCAGCAGACGGCGTGCACGGACCCCACGCGTCCGCGGACTGGCTGGGCACGTGGCCCCGGGAGCAGCAGGTGCCTGAAAGGAGAGGAGGGCCAGGCACGGAGGCCCCAGGCTCCACTTCTGATCTCTAATCTGAGCAGAGAGGCCCCGGTTCTGCTTGGCTGAGGGGTCCAGGAGCTCCCACACAGGCGCTCCTCCAGTGAGGGGGCCCACCGACTCCCACGGCCCCAGCTGGAACAGCTCCAAAGTCAAGTGCTCAGGGAGGCCTGTCCCAGTCTGTGGTTATCTTGCATATCTGGCCATTTCCACGTCTCCCCCAATAGAATGTAAGTTTCCTGAGGGCCAAGGTCGTATCTGTTATGTTCATGGCTCTATCCTCAGCATCTAGCCCAGAGCAGGCATGCAGTAGATGTCTGCTGAATACTTGGAAAGAAAGAAGGTAGGCAGGCAGGTAGGAAAACCACCTTCTTCCTTTTCCACGCCACCTACTCACCCACTCCTGCCTCTAACACTGCCTCCAAGAAGCCTTCCCTGATTCTACAGCCCTGCAGAGAAGAACTACCATGACACAGGGCTCTGGTCTCTCTATTCCTACGGAGCAAACAGCCTGAATTTCTCCGTATACCCAGCCTTTCCTTACTCACAGTCTTATTTTTCTTTTCTCTAGTTGCTGAGAGCCATGAAAACAAGACTGTAAACTGTTCAAAAGAGGGACTGTGCCCATGCTGGAGGTATATGCTTGCCCCTCTTGCCCCCGGAGGCCAGCCCAGCTCTGGCCACATTTACAGGTCAAGGCGCGAGTCAAATCATGAATGCATCCTTTTAAGAACCTGGACTTAGCCTGCCTTTTCCTCCCTCTATCAGTGACAGATAATGAACAAATAATCATTGCTCTCCCATCTCTTTCCCTGATAAACACCAGCTGGGAAGGCATGTTGGCGGGGGCAGATGGAACACTTTCAGCCCTGGTATCTTAGCACGGCCCCTCAAGGGAGGCCCTGCGCTCCGGGTCACCTTCTCTCTGGGCTACTTGCACGTCTGCTCAGGCTATGGTCAGTTATGTCCCTTCTGCCCTGGGACGACCTGAAGCCCTGTGCATCTCAGATCAGGCCACGGGACCAAACCTCATTAGAGGATTTCCCAGGAAGGAGGGGGGCTTATCATTATTCCCATATGATCCGCAGCAAAAATAAAATGACATTTTTCTTGGTTTCAGTAAAACTGGATGTTAAGACAGGGTAAGTCTAATGGGATAAAAAGATCCGACACAAACCTAGCAGCCTGTTTACTGACTCTAGTTCAGTTAATATTCTGGTTAACTGGGGATTACAATAGATAGTAGACACGTGCAAATATCAAAGTTCATCAAAATGGGTTTATCACACAGATTCTGCCAGATTATATTTAAAACTATCTTTGATGGTACAGATGGTATTTCAGATTCTCGCAGCACATCATTAGAATCGCCAAAATGAGCACAAATTCTCTTGCAATAGCACCAATGGGAGTATCTAATTATATGAGCTTTTTCACTACTTGATATCCAGGAAATGTGTTTTTCTACATTTCTTTGTACATAATAAACTCTAGTTTCTCCAGAATCCAAACATACTCATTATGCAACATGCAAAGGCACAACCGCTGGACTGGGAGTCCTATAGAACCGACTGGAAAGATGCCCCTGGGACACGTGCGCAGGGCTGCAAGGATCCTACAGGGGGATTGAGGGGCGGGAGAAAGTTCTGGACTGTGAGGCAGTGGACTCACCTCCCACCTCGGCTACTCATGTGTGGATGACCCTGGATGTGATATTTAACCCCTCTGTGCCTCAGTTTCCTCATCTGTAGGATGGGATGGTGACGATAATAATACCCCACAAGATTGCTGGCCAGATTTCATAAAATGAAGTGTACAAGATGTTGTACACTTGTTCTGGTCTCCCGTAAGTTTCTCCAGACATTCCCTGAATATTTTCATCGCAGGCCCACAGCTGCCAATCTCATCAACACTACGTCACAACTCTAGGTAGTTTCAGTATTCATAGAGAATAGATACTCCCTAAAACACCCTGGTGTGGCCTCTCCTGCTCAGGCCTCCCCCTTCGGCCTATTAAATCACTCTCTTCATTTGGTTTGCAAGACGTGAGTCTTCTGGTTGTCTTCCTAACTCAGTGGTTTCTCCTCAATCTCCTTTTCAGGCTTTGCTTCATCTCTCTCTCTCTCCCTCTTCTTTAAAAAGATTATATTTATTTATTTGAGAGACAGAGAAAGAGAGAACGCACAGGCCAGCGGTGAGGGACAGAGGGAGTGGGAGAGTCAGACTCCCCACTGAGCAGGGAGCCCGATGTGGGGCTCGAGGCCGGGACCCTGGGATCCTCACCTGAGACTAAGGCAGACACTTAACTGACTGAGCCACCCAGGCGCCCCTCATCTTTCTCTTTTAAGTGTCAGAGAGCCCCAGTCCTTAGTCCGTGGGCCTCTTCTTCACCCTGTATTCATTCTTTTGATGATTTCATCCGGTGTCACAATTTTAAGGCCCATATAAATAGTGATGTCTTCTAAGTGACATCTCTAGTTTGAACCTTTCTCCAGAGCTCTAGACTCATATATCCTGCCGCCTATTTTACTTTTCCACTTGGATATGCAATAGTGATCTCTCAAACCGACAAGTTCAAAATGGAGTTCCTGACCTTCCCCTGAACATGGGCCACCCACAGTCTTCCCTATTTCATTAAAGAGTAACCATAACCTTCCGGATGCTCAGGCCCAAAACAGTCACCCTGGACTCCTTTCTTCTTCTGACACCTCCCATCTAATCTGTCAAGAAATCTTTTTGACTCTGCCTTCCCGAATAGAGTCAGAACCCAACATTTCTCATCCCCTTCCGTGCCACTCCAAGATATTTTGTCTTGCCCCCATATTCTTGTAGTTGCCTCTGGACTGGTCTCCCTTTTGCTGTCATTGTCCATCCTGCAGCTCCAGAGCCACCTTCAGGACCATGCCACATATTCTAGGGCCCTAAACCCTCCAGTGGCCCCCCATTCACCTGGGATGAAAACCAGAGTCCATACAAGAACCCACAAAGCAGATGCCATCTGCCCCCTCCCCAATCCCACCTCTGACTTCTCCACCCCCCCCGCTCCGTCCAGCCATAGTGGCTTCCTGTTGCTCCTTCCATATCCCAAGTCCACCCCTGCACCTCTTACCCCCCGTTTCCCCCTAGATTGCTGCAAGATTCACCCCTTCACCTCTGGCAGGTCTCTGCTCAAATGCCAACCACTCTCTTCTCCTGATAACCCCTTCCCAGAACTCCCATCCCTCCTTCCCGCTTAATTGTTACCATAGCATTTATCACCATGTAATATACTGGTGTTTTACATTTTCTTTGTTGGTCAATCTCTCTCCCCATTAGAATGCTAGTTCCATGAAGACGGGAAATTTATTCTAATTATTCTTGTAAAAAACACATAAACACAAAACGTGAAATCTACCATCTTAATAAACCTTTAAGCGTATAGTGCAGCGTCAACTATGTGCCCATCATCGGACAGCAGAACCCTAGAGCTTGTTCATCTTGCATGACCCATTCTGTACCCAGTGAAGAGCCACCGCCCATTTCCCCGCTTCTCCCACTAGTCCCTGATAGCCGCCATTCACTTTCTGCTTCTAGGAATTTGACTACTTTAGATACCTCCTATAAGTGGAGCCATATGGTATTTGTATTCTTGTGACTGGCTTATTTCACTTAGCATAATGTCCCTCAGGTTCATCTATGTAGCATATGACAGGATTTTCTTCTTTTTTAAGCCTGAGTAATATTCCACTATACAGAAAGATAATTTTTTCTTTATCCATTCATCCACCAATGGTCATTTACGTTGCTATTGTGAATAATGCCTCTTTAAACATGGGAGGGCAGGTATCCCTCTGTGACCTTGACTCAATTTTTTTGCATAAATTCCCAGAAGCAGGATTGCCAAATCTTATAGTAGTCCTAGAAGACAGGGATTTTTACCTATCTTGTTCACTGCTGTATCCCCAGGCCCTAGGATGATGTCTGAAATACAGTAGGTGCTCGAGAAATGCAACCATCTTATCTGCAACACTGTACATAGCCTGATTACCTTCAACTCCTCCAGTACAGCTTTTGCAATCATTCCCACGGTAAGATTTCCAATGTAACCTCTTGCAGAGGAAGGGTTTGCTAAGTGATTTAATAGGGTAAGCAAGTGTGCAGGGGAAAATAATGAAATTAAGAGAATAAGTGATTTTCAAATATCCTTAAACTAAAAACAACCATTTATGTAAAGAGTTAAAAATTCTTTTTAAGCCATCCTTATTGGTGACTCTGGCAGTTCTGAACATTTGTATGGTCCTATCAACCCTTCTTGTTGTCATGTCCATCATGACATCAACAATAGGCCATCAACAATAGCTGAAACGGGATGACCAAGAACCAGACTGTAGACTGGGTTAGGTTAGTGGAGCCTTGTGAGCGGAGAGCATGGCATTGTGGGTAGGAGAGCATGACATTGTGGGTAGGCGAACAAGCACAGTGGGTAGGGGAGCAGGCGTTATGGGTAGAGAGAGCATGGCATTGTGGGTAGGAGAGCATGGCGTTGTGGGTAGGGGAGCAGGCATTATGGGTAGAGAGAGCATTGTGGGTAGGCAAGTGGGTATTGTGGGTAGGAGAGCACTGTGGGTAGAACATGGCCACTGTGGTAGGAAAGCCCAGCTGCGGTGTTGGTAGAGACCGCTCTGTATTATTGGCAGTCAGAAAATGCTCATGGCTTCAGGCCAAACCAAAGAAAACACAAGCTACCTAGTTATATAGCCAGGTAGAAGCAAAGTACAGGAGCCCTGACAGAAGTCAGGGTGCAGGGTCAAATCAGATATGAGGGACCCAGCAGAGGCCAGAATCCAAACGGAATGAACCTCACCAAGCGCAGGGCCCATGGGGGGGCCACCCACTATCATCTGGTGCCCCCAGGACAGAGGCTATCTGCCCTCGCTCTCGGCACCTTCCTCGGTGGGGAGATAAAGGCTGCCTCGGGTCCCTGCTCTGGGGAGAAAGGCTGGGCCCACGGGGCCTGCGGCTGGGGCTGCCTCCCCTGAAGAGAGCCCCGCCCCTGAGTCTTGCTCAGGGCTCAGAGGCCTGCAGGCTGCAGCCTTGTTTCCTCTCAGGATTCCCCTTCCGGTTCTGATGGTGTCAGATGGAGGACCGAGGTAGACAGGACCTTTATCGGTACCACAACAATCCCTAACACCCGCTGCGCACCAGGCGATGTGCTTCACGCTGACGTCGTGAAGAAGCAAGCATGGATCCTGCCTGCGAGTGGCGTGGGGGAGATGGAACCACGGCCAGCGTAAGTGGAGGAGGACGATGACGACGATGACAACGACGATGGCAGCAATAATTAGTATCTACCAACAGTGGGTGCCGAGCTCGGTGCTCTGAGCTTTACAGGGACTATTTGATTTTAGGAGCCTGTGAGGTAGGTACTACTGGGATCATTATTCCCATTTTACACAGGGACTTAGAGAAGTAAAGTAAATTGCCGGAGTCACACAGCTGACAAGAGGACGAGCCAGTCTGAGACACGCAGCCTTTCTGACTCCAAAGTTAGCGCACTAATCACTCAGCCCTGTGCTCTCGGGGTACTAGGGGTACAGAGGAGGGGGACACCAGGCTCGGACTGGGCTCAGCGGAAGGCCAGGGGAGGCTGGTCAGGTGCATCAGAGAAGCTTCCCCTGGGAGGTGGCCAATGCCTGAGCTGAGCTGTCCAGGTAAGAAGGGGCAGGTGGAATGTTCCAGGCCAAGGAACTTCTGGGCACAGAAGGAGCAAGTGAACAGCACCGTACTCCTCACTCAGCCAGAGTCTGCACGTTCAAAACCTGGTTCTGTTACTTGTTAGCTATGGAAACGCAGGCAAACCACCTAACCACCTAACCTCTCTCTTCCTCCATGTCTCCATGCAAGAGCCACACATGCAAGCTCTACTCCAGCCTGCATTCTTGTTCTCCTTAATGCTCTCCTCTTCTTCTACCTGCGTCTATGTCAGTTTTCCTCAGGACTCTCTGAGCTCTGTCCCTTTCCAGTTTTCTTTTTTTTTTTTAAACTTTGGTTTTTAAAAATTGTGGGGGGTGGAGGGGCAGTGGAAGGTGGAGAGAGAGAGAGAGAGAGAGAGAGAGAATCTTAAGCAGGCTCCACACCCAGCGTGGATCCTGACCCGGGGCTTGATCTCACAACCCTGAGATCATGACCTGAGCCAAAATCAAGAGGCAGATGCTTAACCAATGGGGCCACCCAGGAGCCTGTCCTTTTCCCATTTTCATTGTAATGGGACAGAGCTAACACATTCTCTAAGCTTTCATTACTGTTGGTATCCTGATGTCATTAAAGTTATATCTCAACCCAGATTTCTCCAGTAAGCTCCAAATCTACCAGACATCTCCATTTTCAGACGTGCCACAGACACCTCAAACTGAAGTCATCCCCTTCGACCCCCAAATCTGTCCCTTCCACAATGGGTGAAGAGTATCACCATTAATCCAAACCAGAACGCATGAGGTTAGCCTAAGCCCGCGTCCTTCATCAGGTCACACTTCGGGTCCCACTGATCCTGGCACTGGAATATTGCTCCGGTCCCTTCATGTCCCCAGTCCAGGAGGTCGCCTCTCTTGCCTGGAGGGCACAAGTCTTGCCCTGCCCCCACCATTCTCCAGGCTGCACCCACCAACCTAGCCAGCTTTCTAAAATGTGACTGTCACCTGCCAGTGCGGCTTCAAGCCTGGCAGTAGTTCCCAGCACCAGCAGGACAAAGTCCCAGCTCCTCACCTCATCTGGGCCCCTCTGCTCCCCCATCTGGCCTCTTGCTCAGCCCTCTCCTACTCTCTACCTTGCCACACTGCTCCCCAAGCAAGCCGTGTCCTCACCAACTTCTAGACTTTGGCCTGGGACTCTCTTTTACTCACCCACTTATTCCTCTGGCTGGATAATTTCTACAGGGTCTTTCAAGCCTCAGTTTAGACACGACGATTCTATGACATCTCTGATAAGTGGGTCGCATGTCCCTCCCGGGAGCTCCTGCGCCTGGGCCTGTGAGCAACCCGTGCCCATCCCTGTGCGAGCCCTCCCTCCACGCTGTAACCGCCCTGGCCGGGTGTCTCTTCCTCCCCTGGGGCCCCAGCAGCTGGAGGGCGGGGGCTGCTGGACCACTGTTGCGTCACCGCTGCCCAGCGCAAACCCGGCACCCGGCAGGTGCTCCTCGTGCAGTTGTGAGTGTAGCTAGAAACCTCGTCACCCTCTGTCCTCTCCCATTTCCCAGAATCCGAGGGTACCTAAGTTCTTTCTCACAAAGGCCTCTTCGGTTCTTCTTTCTGTTACCATCACTCAGTTCAGGCCTTCCTCGAGCCTCGCCACGTCTGCTCCCATCACCTCATGGCCTCTCCTCCTGCTGAGAGCTGGACAGACCCGCCGGAGCCTCTCTCGGACCTCACCCCTCGGGGAGATGCGACTAGCACAGGACCATCGCTGCCCGTTCACCGGCGATGCACAGTTACAGGCAAAATGCCAGCTTCTGTAGTAGGTCGGGAACTCCCAGAGAGTAAGGACTGTGGCCATTCATTGGTGCGTCTTACAAGATGAGTGATGACGACGAAGGCAAATATGATGTCTGCATTATTCCCTTTTCTCAAAACCTCTATGAGCTCCTTGTTGCTTGTAGGATAAAATACACCTCTCTTCGCAGGGCCCCACAGGCTTGCCAGAATCCAGCCTCTCCAAGTGTTCCTGCCCCTTCCTGCTCCTCCCCGCACCGGGCAGCTTGGCGTGGCGTTCCCCAAAGACACTCCTGTCGTTCTGCATCCCTGGTCTGCCGTGCCCTGCTTCTTGGTGTTCAAGACCTAGTTCAAGGCCATCTTCTCTGTGAAGCTTGGCTCAGCATCTCCTGACAGAGCTACTTCTTTCCCGGCAGCATCTGGTATTCATGTGGAATGATCTGTTTACAGGTCCTTCTCCCCTCCCTGGACACGACGGGCCTAAAGGCCCTTGAATTCAGGGACAGGATATCATTCGCAGCCTCACGGCTTCGAGAAGCCCCTGGATGGAAGAGGGTGTCCTAGAAAGGGCTCCAGACTGATGGATTTGTGTTTTATGGACTAACAGTGTAGCACAAGGGCGGAAATATGCAGGCACGCCCATATGAGAATAAGAGCTCCAAAAGAAACCCCTAGAAGTTAAGATTTATGTGTGGCAAAGGTGGCATTGCAAACCAGGGGAGAAAGGAAGGCTTATTCAGTCAGTGACGCTGGGAAAATTAGTTTTGTTTTTTTTTTTAAAGAATCAAGTTACAACTTAATCATGCAGCATATAATTAAATCATGGGTATGCCAAATTGTTAAATGTAAAAATATCAAGCTCTAAAAATACTAGAGATAAATAAACATAAATACCTCATTGACATACGGATGGAGAGATGTCTCGAAGCCATAAATCTACAGAAGAAATCTAAGAAATATTGTAATAGCCATGACTACATATCAATTTTAAAATACCATATATGTTAAAAAATAAAAGGCAAGCAACAATCTAAGAAAAGTTACTGATCACAAATGTTGTAAAGTGCTAATACCTTTCAAATATTAAGTGAATATAAACTGATAAGGAAAAGATGACTTCTCTGGGATATAAGAAAGGATGTGTAAAAATACTTTCTAAAAAAAGAAATAGAAATGCTTACAAACTTAGGAAATAATTACCTTTCCCTTAGTCATTGAAGAAACGTGAGCACTGAAGCAATATATCATCTTTGCCTACCAAATTAATGAATTTTTCAAATGCCAAGAGTAAGTCACCCTTCCACATGCTAAGTGTTCGTGAGAACCACGTTTCTGGAAAGCAATCAGGCAACATATATACATCAAGAGCCTCAAAAACAGTCATTCCCGTGGACCTTCAGGATCTGTTCCAGGGAAATGAGAAAATCAAACAGTGATTGTAAAAATGTTCAATGCAACATTATTCATAATGATCATATCAACAGAAGTACCTGGATTGGGGTAATAGTAAAATAAGTAAACAGGCAAGAGATGATGGATTAAGAGGCGGTCAATACTTGATGTTGGTGAAGAGTTTTTAATGTTTTAGGAAAATGTCCCTCCTCTCCATCATTATAAGACTATATTGGCTCAATTATGTGAAAATGTAAAAAAAATTAGGTAAGGGGAATATAGTAAAATATGGATAGTAAGATGTGCCGGGAAAACTTTTAGGACTTCTGCTTTTGAGGATGATGGATAACAGGACGTCGATCCACCCTCCTGTGTTAAACAACTAAAAATAATGGACAAAATACATGAAACAACAGTTTTCAGACATTGGACAGCAGGCAGCACATATGTAGAAGCAAAATGAATGACAGCCTTAGAATGCAACCAAGTTTGGGAGAGGAGAAATGGAAATACACTATTTTAAGGCAATTGTACCATATGCGAGGTGAAATAATACTTACAGACTGTGATAGGTTAAACATGTATCTAGTAAACTCTAAGTAACCATTAAAATAACACGTCTAAGAATTCTGGCTCACAAGCCAACAGAGAAGACACAATGGAATCATGAAAAACACTCCATTCAAAAGAAGGCAGGAAAAGAGGAAAAAGACAATAATAGATGGAACAGAGAGACAAAAAAATAGCCAAGTGGTAGATTTAAATTCAGTCATACCAACAATCACATTACATGTTTAAATACCTGAAAAACAAGGTATTTCTTTTTTAGGAAAAAAAAAAAAAAAGATCCAACTATATGCCTCTATGGAAGACCCACTTTAAAGACACAAAGAGGTTAGAAGTAAGAGTGGAAAAAGAGATTCCACATTTACACTAACCAAAAGAAGGGGGGAGATAAAGCATAGGCTAGAGACGAGAATATTGCCAGGGGAAAGAGGGTCCCTTTGAGAGGAAGAAGTATAGTGGATAAAGGCACCAATTCATCAAGAGGACATAAAAACCCTAAATGTTTATGCATCTGATAACAGAGATTCAAAATACAGGAAGCAAAAATTGCTAGACCTAAGTAGAAATAAGCAAATCCGTGATTATGATTGAAGATCTGAACATATGTCACTCCATAAATGACAGAACAAATAAGATATAGGAGACTTGAACGATACTATGGACCAGTTAGACCTAATTGACATTTATAGAAAACTCTTCCCAACAGGAGCAGGATAGGCATTCTTTTCAAGGGCAACAGAATCTTTACCAAAATAGAGAGTATTCTTGGTCATAAAACAAAACTCAACAAATTTAAAAGCAAATCATAAAACCGTGGTGAGCACCAGGTGATATAAGGAACTGCTGAATCACTGTATTGTACACCTGAGGGAAATGTAACACTCTGTGTTATCGATCTTGGAATTCAAATAGAATTTTAAAAAGCAATCATTGAAGACCACAGTGGGCTTAAATAAGACAAAAATAAGAGAAATACAGGCGCAAAATCCCTGGTTATTTGAAAACTAAACAACACACTTCAAAATAACCCACAGATCAAAGAACAAATACAAATTAGAAAGTATTTCAAATGGAATGAATACCAAAATATGGAAAATTCAAAGTTGGATGCATCTGAAACCGTTCTGAGAAGGAAATTTTTAGCGCTCGGTGCTCCTATTAGAAAAGAGGAAGGGGGGGCACCTGGGTGGCTCAGTAGTTTAAGCCTCTGCCTTCGGCTCAGGTCATGATCTCAGGGTCCTGGGATCGAGCCCCGCATCGGGCTCTCTGCTCAGCAAGGAGCCTGCTTCCCCCTCTCCCTCTGCCTGCCTCTCTGCCTACTTGCAATCTCTCTCTGTCAAATAAATAAATAAAATCTTTAAAAAAAAAAAAAAAGAAAAGAGGAAGGGTCTCAAATCAACATTAGCTTATATCTTAAGAAATGGGAAAAATAAGTACAAATTAAACTCAAGGTATGGAGAAGAAAGAACAAAGAAACACCAGGTATATGAAATAATTAAAAAGGGAAAATAATAGAGAGAAGTCAATGATACCAAAAGCTGATTCTTGGAACAGATCAATAAAGTTGATAAACTTCTAGACAAACTGACAGCGGGGGGGTGGGGGGGAAGGAGAAAAGAGATACAAATCACCAATATCAGGAACAAGAGAGGGACATCACCACTGATCCTAAGGACATTAAAACAATAGTCAGGGAGGGGCGCCTGGGTGGTGCAGGGGGTTAAGCCTGTCCCACTGACTTCCGCACAAGTCATGCCCGCAGGGTCAAGAGACTGAGCCCCACATCAGGCTCTTCACTGGGTGTGGAGCCTTCTTGGGATTCTCTCTCTCTCCCCATGCTCCTCCTCACCCCTGCTTGTGCTCGCTCTCTCTCAAAAATCAAATAAACAAACAAAAACATTAAAATAGTTGTAAGGGAATATTATGAACAACTTATGAGCAATAAATTCCACAAGGTAGATAAAATGTTCAAATTCTTTGAAAGATACAAACCACCAAACCTCACTCAAGAAGGAACAGATAAACATCAATTGCCTGAGTCCCAAGGAGATTCAGTTTGTAGGATTAAAATTTTTTCTCATTGGGGACCTGGGTAGCTCAGTCAGTTAAGCATCTGCCTTTGGCTCAAATCATGATCTCAGGGTTCTGGGATTGAGCCCCGCACTGGACTCTACTCAGCGGAGTTTGCTTCTCCTTCTCCTTTTGCCCCTCCCCCACACTTGTGCTCTCTCCCTCTCTCTCTGTCTCTCTCTCAAAATAAATAAATAAAATATTTTTAAAAACATTTTTTCACAGAGAAACCCCAAGCCCAGATGATCTCACTGCTGAATACTATGAAACACTTAAGGAACCAAGAATATAAATTCTACACAAACTTATAGAGACTCAAAAAGGAAGGAACCCTTTCCAACGTTCACTGTTCACTGTTCACTGTTGCTCTAACACCCGAGGGGGGAAAAATATCAAAAGAAAGCTATACACCAACATCTCTCATGAGCATAGACACAATTCTTAACATAATTTTAGCAAGTCAAATCCCACAGTGTATGAAAAGATTATTATTACATCATGATTGAGGGAGATTTATCCTAGGAATGCTCAGCAGATTCAACATTTGAAAATCGTGTCATTTACGATATTGTGGACTGAAAAATCAAAACCATATGAATACACAGTAGACACAGAATGATCATTTGACAAAATCTGACACTGATTCATGGTAACTCTCAGCAAAGTAGGAATAGATGAGAACTTCTTTGGTGTTATAAAGGGTTAAGACAAAGAACCTACAGTTAACATTGTATTTAATAGTGAAAGATAATGTTTACTCTCAATGATTGCCAACAAGGGTTAGAATGACCACTCTCGCCATTTCTATTCAATACTATCTTGAGGTTCTAGTGCAATCGGGCAAGAAAAAGAAATAGGCAGATTGTAAAGAAAGACGTAAAACTGTCTTTATTCACAGAAGACATAACTTTGTAAAAAACATTCATGTCTCTGTAAAAAATTCAACAGAATCTAAAAAAAATCAAGAATATATGCATTCAGAAAATTAGAGGATACAATCATCATTTTTATATATGAGCTAAGAATGACAAAAATATTATTTACAATAGCATCATATATATAATTTGACCAAAAAATGTGTGAGACCTATATACTGAAAACTATAGAACATTACTGAGATTAAAGAAGACCTAAATCAATGAGGAAATACATCATGTTTATGGGTCAGAAGACTTGATATCATTAAGATGTCACTTCTCCCCAAATTGATCCATATGTTCAATGTAGTCCTAACCACAATCCCAGGAGCATTTCTTTGTGTAGCAATTAACAAGTGAACTTAAAAATTTGTGTAGACATGCAAAAGACCTGGAAGAGCCAAGGTAACTTTGAAAAAGAACAATGTTAGAGACTTGTACTACCTGATTTCAAGATTTATTATATAGTTACAATAATCTAGTCAATGTGGTATTAATGTAAAGATGGACACACAGATCTATGAAACTCAATAGGGTCTAGAAATAGACCCACACGTATGTGTTCAACTAATTTTTAATTTTTTTTATTTTTTAAATTTTTTTATTTATTCATTTGACACAGAGATAGAGAGTACAAGTCGGCAGAGAGGCAGGCAGAGAGAGAGGGGGAAGCAAGCTCCCCGCTGAGCAGAGAGCCCGATGCGGGGCTCGATCCCAGGACCCTGAGATCATGACCCGAGCTGAAGGCAGAAGCTTTAACCCACTGAGCCACCCAGGCGCCCCTTAAAAATTTTTTTTTTTAATTTTTATTTATTCATTTAACAGAGAGAGAACACAAGCAGGCAGAGAGGCAGGCAGAGGCAGAGAGAGGAGCAGGCTCCCTGCGGAGCAAGGAGCCCGATGCGGGATTCGATCCCAAGATGCTGGGATCATGACCTGAGCCAAAGGCAGTTGCTTAACCAACTGAGCCACCCAGGCGTCCCCCCTTAAATTTTTTTTTAAAAGATGTAATTTATTTACTTGAGAGAGAGACAGACACACAGACAGGGACAGACATAGCAAGAGAGAGCACAAGCAGGAAGAGAGGCAAAGGGAGAGAGAGAAGCAGGCTCCCCACTGAGCAGGGAGACAGATGCTGGGTTCAATCCCAGGACCCTGAGATCATGACCTGAGCTGAAGGTAGACACTTAACCAACTGAGTCACCCAGGTGCCCCGGTTCAACTGATTTTTTACAAAGGTGCCTAGGCAATTCAATTGAGAATGGTTTTAACCAACGATGCTAGGAAAATTTGACAGCCAATAAAAAGGAACACGTTATTGATACATGCAACAGAGATACATGCAACAATATAGATAAATCTCAAAATGACCATCCTGAGTGAAAAAAGCCAGCCAAAAAAAGAGCACAGACTATTATATACAATTCTAGAAAATGCAAACTAGTTCATTGTGACAAAGCAGACGTCATCACCCGGCGAAGGGAGAGAGGGATAAATTACAAAGAGACCTGAGGAAACTTTTGGGAATGATGGGTGTATTCATTATCTTAATTGTTTAGACAATTTCACAGATGCCTAGATATATCAAAACCCATCAAACTGCACATCTTAACTACATGCAGATTACTGTGTGTCAATTACATGTCAGTAAAGCTGCAAAAGACAAAATCTATTAGTTAAAGCAAATACCCCTTCAGTTATGCGATTGCTCCTTGAAATGCACTGATGCTTTCCTATATGTGTTTGCCCTGGGGAAACCCTTCCTGAGAGTGTAGTTCATTTTGGAGTCACCTCCTGGACAAGAGGCAAGGGATGAGGGGGAGGGCCACTAGCAGGGACCAGTCCTCTTGGTTTTGACCTGGAGAAACTACTGAGATGTCCATCTCTGGAGAGAGGGGTGCTGAGTTGGCAGAGTTATGCCCTCCCTCTCATTCAGTCTGGGTGTAGAAGCTTAAACTGGTCCACTGAGAAACACCCAGCTTTCCCCTACTATAAACGGGCCGGGAGAGACTCTACAAGCCCCGCCCCCAACACCATGTGCTGCTCTGAAGTTGTCGTTATCTACTTGTTCCCCCAGGAAATATCAGCACTCTGCCAAAAGTGGCCAGAGTAATCATCGTAAAATATTCGCTGCCCCCTTGCTGATTTATTTCTCATTACAGAACCTAAAACCTCCAGAAGTCCCTGGCAAATTTATCTTCAGTTCTGTTCCAATATCCGTAATCCTCAAACTCGACTGGACATAATTAATCTCCCTCAGATAATTCAGAGGGTACATCAGAATCTCACAGGGAGTCCTGTGGGATTTCCAGGGGAACAACATGAAAATGAAACGGGTTTCGATTGATCCCTATGCTTGTCCAGGTGGAGTACCGGACTGACCTCTTCAGAGAGGACAGGCATGGAAGGGATGATGACTCATGACCCAGCCCCTCCAACAACGTGTGACCGTTAATAATATCATTCCCTGGCTCTACTCCCCCAGGACCTCAGTGACTACTTTGTAGTACAGCATGTTAGAATGTTCAAGTTCATTGCTGCTTAATGGGCTTTCAGAATGTTCTTTTTTTTTTTTTTTTTTTTTTAAGATTTTTAACATTTGGGGCACCTGGGTGGCTCAGTGGATTAAAGCCTCTGCCTTTCGCTCAGGTCATGGTCTCAGGGTCCTGGAGCCCCACATCGGGCTCTCTGCTCACCAGGGAGCCTGCTTCCCTCTCTCCCTCTGCCAGCCTCTCTGCCTACTTGTGATCTCTCTCTCTCTCTGTCAAATAAATAAATGAAATCTTAAAAAAAAAGATTTTTAATATTTACTGGAGAAAGAGAGAGAGAGAGAGGGAACATGCAAGGGTAGGAGCAGAGAGACAAACATAAGCCCTGCTGAGCAGGGAACCCAATGTGGGACTCGATCTCAGGACCCTGAGATCATGACCTGAGCTGAAGGTAGACGCTTAACCGACTGAGCCATCCAGGTGCCCCCAGAATGTTCTTAATGAGGAGTAGGTCTTTCAAAAACCAGAAGAAATAAACAAGTCTCTCAAGTCTTATACTCTGTAGGTGAGACCAGGCACTGGGAGAATCTAAGTCTTATGTAAGGAGCTCAGAGGCTCTGGGGTGTGGGTTCTTGCTTATCCTCTTAACTACCCTCTAACCTAACACCCCCAAGTCAGGAAGCTATCTTGACTTTTACCACCCTAGTGTCTCTCATAATGGCCTCTAAGGCTCCCCCGAGACTGTGGGTCCCACATCCCTGACATCTCAACTCTGACAGCTCCCTATTTGGGCCACCACCCCACAGGTGAAGACCTCCTTGTGCACGGGGACCACTGTAGATGCTTCCAACGGACCCTCTGCTCTGCCCTGGCCCACCTCCAGCACCATTTCCTTCTAGCACCCAGAGTTCATTGCCAATTTTCCAGTATGAGGGAGATTATTTAAAAATACAATTGGATCAGGCGCCTGGGTGGCTCGGTTGGTTGAGCGACTGCCTTCGGCTCAGGTCATGATCCTCGAGTTCCGGGATCGAGTCCTGCATCGGGCTCCCAGCTCCACGGGAAGTCTGCTTCTTCCTCTAAGCTTCTCTCCTCTGATGCTCTCTCTCACGTTCTCTGTCTCTCAAATAAATAAATAAAATCTTTAAAAAAAAATACAATTGGATCTCATCACTCCCTTACTTAAAATCCTTCAGTGGCCTCCCCCTGCACCAGAGGAAGCTCTGGGTCTTTACTGTGCTTTCCAGGGCCAGGCATGCTCTAAATCTTGCTTGGTCTCCTCCCCTGTTCTGTTATTCTGTCTCCTTTGCTCCCTGTATTCTGGCTATACTCACTGGCCACAGGGCCTTGGTATCTGCTATTCTCTCTGCCTGGAAGGATCTTCCCTAGACCTTATTCACACTACTGATTTCAGGTCTCTTCTTCAATATCACCTCCCTAGGCCCTTGGCCACTTATATACTAGCCCTGTGCCCACTTGCAGACTATCATTTCAGTCTGGTTTTTGTTTTGTTTTTACAGAACTTTCCCCTATCTCAAATTCTCTCTTTATGCACTTGTATTCACTACCCTATGAAATGAATTAAATGAAAGAATGAAAGCTCTATGAGACCATGGACCTCCTCATCTTATTCTTTGCTATCTCTCTAGGGCTAATCAGATGCCTGGGCCATCCTGGCTCCCATGTGATCTTACCCTTCTGGAGTCCTCTGAGCTACACTCTGTGTGATTAATGAACGAATCCTTTATGCCCTGCTGGACCTTTCCAACCTCCTTGGAGCCGTACTATCGCCTTCTAAACACGGCTGCCTAGGATGTGCTTCTTTTGGGCCCCCCACCCTCTCCCTTCCTTCCCCGGAATGTCTAGAATACGGGAACCCCAAGCCCTATGAGTGTAATACCCAGTTGCCCGGCAAGTCCATCATGTAAATGTTATCCAGTGGTACTGTGGGAGGCCTGCTGGAGTTAGCAGCATCCCATTTAGGGGAGCCCAAAATTTCAGAGCAACTTCTTCAGGGTGATAACTGCTGGGCCAAGGCATATAATAGAAACATAACCTCATAAGAAGCAACCGCTTACTATTAGTCAAGGGGATGCCGCTAGCTAGTACGGGAATTTATGTACCGATCTGAAAGAGGCTCCCATCTGAGCAGACGAAACTTCTTGGGTGCAGGGTGTGGAGGCATGCAGGCTGGGTTTAGCTCTCTACTCAACTCCTCTGCTGAGGGTCTTTGTGCAGTACACACATCACACAGCTGTACTTCGCATCTCTGGATGGTCATCTTAGAGATCCCATGTCAAGGCCCATAGGGTGAATTATCAACTTCCTTCTTGTGAGCCTCTGTTCTCTGATATTTTACATTGACTCCCAACTAGCCATGGTAAACAGGGAATGGAGAAATGATAGCCAAAGATATCCCCCAAATATTACTTTAATAAACTTCACTATACTTACCAGGCCCTAAATAGCCAGGTGCTGGGGTGGACACTAAGCACAGTGTCACCTTTTATCAACCATATGACATCGGCACTTTGTGAAAACAAAAAATCAGATACAGAATTCAAAAGATACCAATTCACTAGATAATGCTCCCATTAGAAAATCCAAATAAATTATGTATGGGTGGATAAATAAAACACTTTTAAGAGCAGTGCACCTGGTTGGCTCAGTCGGTTATGGGTCCAACTCCTAATTTCAGTTCAGGTCATGATCTCAGGGTCCTATGATTGAGTCCCTTGTCAGGCTTTCTGCTCAGCGCATCTTTCCTTCCCCCTCTACCTCCTGCCCTTGTGTGCGCGCTCTCTCTCTCAAATAAATAAATAAAAATAAAAAGAACAGTTAATAGTAGTTACTCTGGGGGAGTAGGACAATGGGACTCACAGTTGATGGATTTCTGAATTGTTTATTTTTGTTTACGATGAGCATACAATTGCTCGTCCTTTTAGAGGGGATGAGGAGCAGAGGGGGAGGCAGAGGGAGGATCTTCAGCAGGCTCCACACCCACTGCAGGTGGCCCGTGTGGGCAGCAGGTGGCCCGAGGCCAGCACCTGTGGGCTGGTTCCATTCCTGCTAGGTTAGTTAAGACAGCAGGATGCATGGTCTTCCCTCTCCCCAGAGAAGAGAAGTGGCTCAGCAGCACCCTGGCCATCACAGTGAATGTGGACCCTTCAGATGAGTCACTTCAGGTACCTTGGGAAACTTCTTTAACGCTCCATGAACAATGCCCTTCCCCCAAAATCAATCAGAAGTAGAAACTTCAACACAGAATGAACAAGCCTCCTTTTCTTAAAGAGGCCATCAGCACAATCTACAGCTGAAAAGCCAGCCAAGGGCCCTCGAACCTTCCCTACAAGGCCAGACGTTTCTCACACCACCCGTGACGCACAGGCCACATCCGATGACATTAAGGGCCACCTTCTGTCTCGTGCCTGTGAGTTGGTGAAAGTCTTCCGCCACGTGTCGATGAAGGTGACAAAGGTCTTCTCATACCTGACACTGGGCGGTCGTCATCACATAGAAAACAATGGAGCCCCAACATCTTTATGTTTTGTGAATCTGAAAAATCACTTACATGGCACCGTTTATCAGCCTCGAAACAGTATGAGATATGGGTGACCCTCCGCACCTCCCTTCCCTCGGTTCTCAGCGAGATAAATGTGGGGCACACGCCATCGCTGGCGAGACAGGCCCTGAGGCGGCCCAAGGAGAGGCAGGCCAGCAACGCACTTCCCGTCTTTCCTTTGCCAAGAAGTCATCAAGCACACGGAGGGTTTTCTTTCATGAAACCTACTTTATCCTTATCTTTGTTTTCCTTCTGAACGAGTCCCAGTTGGAGGATTAGACACAGATTGGTGTGTTTTTATTGGAAGCCCTGGGTCGGCAGCATGGAGGTGAGTGTCCCCCAAATGAGCCACGAGGCCCAATTCCTCTCCGATTTAACAACGTCAAGACTTGAGAGTAAGTCACAGATGATTTTCAAAGGAAGCTGGGAGGCTCGGGGCGGCCGGTAGCCAGGGGACACCTCAAATCAGTCCTGGGCACAACGGACAGGCCGTCTGGAGCTCCCCGATTCCCACTGTGTCTTCTCTCCGTGGCTGGCTTGTGTTAATCATGTTTTGTTGTTTATAATAACATTTACTAAGTGTTATTCCTTTTTTTTTAAGATTTTATTTATTCATTTGTCAGGGAGAAAGTGAGCACAAGAAAGGGGAGCAGCAGGCAGAGGGAGAAGCAATTCCCTACTAAGCAGGGAACCCAACATGGGGCTCGATCCCAAGACCCTGGGGTCACGACCTGAGCCAAAGGCAGACATTTAACTAACCGAGCCACCTAGGCATCCCCTAATTGTTATTCCTAATAAGACATACTCACTGTAGAAAATTCAGAACATGCAGAAAAGCAGAGAAATGAAAAACCACACACGATCCTGCCATCCGAGAAGAGAAGTAACACAAAACTTCCGCAAAACTTCCTGGCGGTAGAGTGAGGGACAAAACCCCACAGGAAGACGAGAGTTAAGTGAGTTTATTGAGAATTTAGCGGGGGGTAAGAGTGAAATAATGAGTTGCTAATTGTGGCTAATACCTTGATGTATTTCCTTTTGGTTTTCATACACGTGTGTCTACACACATCAATGTTTCACAAACTTTTAATCTTTCCTGCAGAGAAATTTAATTCTTCTTAAACTTCCTACCTGTGTTCAATTTCAGTGGGGTTCTCGAGAATCTTCTAGGGTTCTGGCCCATCAACTATAATGGGAAGAAGGACAGGCAGTCAAGCACTAAACGGTGTTGCTTCTGTATAGAGGGAATAATGTTTATTTCTACCACGTGGACGTGAGCTTGAAGATATTTTTCCAGAGGCGGTACTGTGTTTTTCCCAAATCATACACATCCTCGCCTCGTCTCCTATCTTATCAATGGCACAGGCTTTACAAGAAGGCTGTCTGGGATGAGGGTTCATTTTGCAATCACAGAAAAGAAAGCAATGCTCTGTGACCTGCCTGGAGATTAGGCCGGCCACCTTGGCCTCATTGGCGTGAAAGGCTCATCGGTCGGGCTCACCAAACCCAACCGTGGATATAAAAGTGTCCCACGTGAGCTCACTGCACTCATGAGTCTTGTTTGATGCTGGTGCCAAAGGATCCTTTGTAGAAGGTACTGGCCCGGGAACCACGATCCAGCCAGAGTCAGGGTTGGCAGACGTGATCAGTGACAGACCCGAGCTAGTCCCTGGGGACCCCCCAAGATTGGGGGCACCCAATCTCTCTTTTCTAGAAGCGAGCATAATTCTATATGCTTTTAGGAGAGAGAGGGCCCGGGAGCAGGAGCGGGGAGGCTGTGCGGAAATGCGGGGAGCCTTGCCGAGGGAGCGGAGCGAGCTGAGTCGAAGCAGCTGCTGGAGCGCGTTAGGGAGACAGATGGGCAGAGAAGCGCCCAGAAGCATCCAGTGTGGGCTCACAACGCCACCTGCCCGGTTCACATTCCAGGCCTGCTGCTTGCTAGCTCTGTTACCGTGGGCGAGCTCCTGGCCGGCTCTGGGCTTCTTCTGTGTTTGTTTTAAATAAGATTTTTTTTTAAAAAATCAGTTTTATTGAGATATGAGGTATATAATTCACAAGCCAAGAAACTTACCCATTTAAAGTGCACAATTTAAATTGTAGAGTATTAAAAAATAAAATATGGGATATTTTAAACCCTGCCTTAAAATGTAGGATGAGTTGTGCAATCTCATGTCCATTTTGGAACATTATCATCATCCTATGAAGAAGCCACATACCCCTGGGGCCACCATTCCCCCCCTTCCCTCTACTCCCAGCTCCTGGCAACCACGAGTCTACTTTCTGCTTCTCCAGATCTGCTTTTTCTGGACCTTTCCTCTAGATACAACATGCGATCTTTGGTGCCGGGCTTCTTGCGCTCAGCAGGAGGCTTTCCAGGTCTGGGGTGATCCTGTCACGTGTCCAACGAGAGCAGTCCCGGAATCTGCCCCGCGATGCGGATGTTGGGGGCGGGGTGAGGTTCTGGAAGAGGGCAGGCCTGTCAGGGGTCAGGCTATAACCCTCGATAACGTCAGGCCTCCCCATGCCGAAGCTTCTGTGCGGAGCCAAGCAGGGAACAGGTGGCATGTGAGTTCTGTGGGTGCGGGGCCGACGACATCCGCACCCTCAGCTGCCCCAGCGACCAGCCGTGGCTCACGCGCACCGCGCTTCCAGGTTGAAAACGGAGCCTGGGGCCAAAGGCAGAGTAAACTGCAGGGGTGGAGGCCTCCGAGGGGAGGCAGGCGAGCCCGGCGAGCCCCGAGTGAGGATCGTGGGAACACCTTCCAGTCGGGGCGCCAGGAGGAGCGGATGTGGAAGGGGCTTTGCACCAGGGAGCTCCCGCAGAAACGGCAACAGCCGCTATTCTCCCCAAGCCCCTTGGAGGGGCCGACAGCTGGGGCCCTTACCGAGGGCCCATCATCAACCGCCAGGCGCATTCCCTCAGGGAAAGCTCCGCAGCCCTGCCAGGCAGCCCAGAGTGATTCCAGCCCCACGGAGGAGGAAACTGAGGCACAGGAGGGACCAAGACATCTTGGGCAGTTGTCACCTCAGGGCTTCACTGGAGACACTGGGATTCAGACTCGGGCCTGGCTAATGGAAGCTGGGACTTTCTACCATGCTCGGCTCTGCCACCGCGGGTGTTACTATGTGTCCCGCACGGAACTGTCCCCTCCCTCTCCTTACTTATTTTATTTTTTAAAGGTTGATTTACTTATTTTAGAGAGAGAGGGCGAGCAGGGGGAAGAGGCAGACTGAGAGGGAAATCGAGAGAATCCTGAAGCAGACTCCCTGCTGAGCATAGAGCCCCGCACAGGGCTCGATCCCAGGACCCCGAGATCAGGACTAGAACCGTAATCAAGAGTGGATGCTAAGTCAGCTGAGCCACCCCGGCGCCCTTCCCCTTATTTATTTTAAATGTCCTTCTCTCTCTTCTTCCGGGTCTGTCACGCCATAGACCAATCCATCATCACCGCATCTGTCACAATATCATGGAAGTTCTATCACATCTCTCCTGAGCCTTCCTCTTCTCAAAATGAAGTGCCTTTTGAAGAAACAACAACCCTACTTGAACAGGAGAAAGACAAAAATGGCTACTGATGGTTTTGGCTCTTACACGAGGACCTTCTCCAGGTTTGCTTTGGCTAGCCGAAGAGAACCTACATGAGCAAAGCACCCAGCTCTCTGACTCTGGTAAAAGACGTTCTCCTCCAGTCCTGGGAGTCATTCACCATTTACTTTCCTTGACAAACCTGTTTGAGCCCATTCCTTTTCTGGTTAAGCCCTGGGAAACATACCCAAACAGCGTAAGGAGCTCTGTCTTCTTTTTAGCATACCCATCTCAGGGTATACGTCCTTTCTGACCATTTGTCGGGTTGAATAGAGAGAAAGAACACAAATAAAACCAAGGACAGTGAAAACGTGGCTCAATGGAACTTTTCTATACTGTCCTGGAAAAATGAAATGCATAACCACGTCAGAAAACAACTGCGTATCCTCTTGCCCTAGGTGCCCCACCCTAGCCCCCAGCCCCAGGCAGTCACCCTAGGGTAGTGGTACCCAAAGGGAGGGGCAGACCAGTGGCAGCAGCACCACCTGGAATCTTATTAGAAATACAAACTCTCCAGCCCTTCCCCAGACCTACTGAGTCAGCAGTAGGAATGGGGTCTGGCAGTCTGTGTTTCAGCAAGTTTCCAGGGGATTCTCATGCAGGCTCGGGTGTGAGAACAACGGCACTAGTGAACGACCCCCAGTACAACCCCCAGGAATGATCATGGTGCCACTGCGGGTAATGGCAAAAATCTGGGGAAAATCCTCAAAGGCCCCAACTCAGGAGAATGGAGAAGTAGCTCAAGGAAGCACATACGACAGCACACTATACGGATCCCAAAGTAAATGAACTCCAGTTACAGGTTTGGCGCATTATGGGTGAATCTTGGAAACAGGATCCCGAGGTGACGGGGAAAGTTAACTCTATTCAGTTTGATGCTTCTTTTGTAATGCTCCAAGTCAAAATATGAAACAATATACTGCTTAGGGTTACATACTTAGGTGATGAAATATAAATTTTGAAAACCCGGGGGAATGACAACCACAGAGTTCCGGGCAGCGGTCACCTCTGCGGAAAGGAGCTGGGGGGACAGGTAGGGAGATGAGACAGTGTAGGTGACGCTCCTGTTCTTAGGACAGGCGGTGGTTTCACGGGTGTCTGTGTTATGGGGGGGTGGTTCATAAGCTCTGAGAGAGCAGGCAGTTAGATAAGTAGGTGACAATTAGAAGCCTTAGCACAACATTCTGACTTTGTGCTTTTAACATTCCTGGCCCTCAGGCTTCCGTCGCCCAGGGGCTGAGAGACCAACCGCCACAGGCGCAGAATCCGAGTTCTCCTCTTTAACCTCTACCCCAGGGTAACCTAGAGCTTCCTTAGAACATATTTACACTGCGGTTTCAACCCCCTCTCCTGACCCCCCTCCCCAAGATGGTCATGATACTTGGGCAAGAATCCTATAGGGCCCCAAACGCCCCCTCCTGCCCGGAGGGAGGAGTCCCTTAGAAGACTGGAAACAACCTCAGTGAGAGAGAGCGCCCCAGCCAGGACCCAGAACTTGTGCAAACAGGAAAAGACAAGACACCCCCAAGCCCAGAGCCGTAACCACCCTCGGGCCTGCCCGCCCTCCTTCTTGAGACCGGAGGGTCCTTAATAGAGCGCTTTGTGCCTGTGACCTCCCTTCTGGCTGCCTTTACCGGAGCCTGGATCTTCATGTCGATCTTTTGTGGGGAATCCAAGAACCGAGACCTCCACTCACACAGCGGCCGACTCTCCTGCCGGCATCACCTGGACACGATGCGTATCCTCCCATCCATGTCAAATACCAAGGGATAAAGGGCAGGGGAAGGGGATGATTTCTGCCCCGTACCACACCATCCCTTGCTCGGTTAGGAGAACGATGCTCAGGGAAGGTACTCTGCCAGAGAAAACCTGAGAAAAGTCTCCAGAGGGGAGCCAGGCTGGAAGGATTACTGCCCTCCGAGGAACCCGTGGAGGGATGGAGGCTGATCCACGCCAAGAAGTTCCTTCTCTCTCCTCCTCTTTAACCTGTCTCCAGAAGGACAGATAACAGGCTCTTAGGGGCCCCTTTGCTGCCTTCGTGCCTTGTCTGGGTTACACGTCCACAGGTCACTAGAGGGCCCCCGACGTGCCAGGCAGTGACAGGGAAGTCAGTGACGAAGAATGAGCTGACAGGCAGGGCGGAGAGGAGTCAAGGGGGAGCAGCTGGCTCAGGAGACCCAGGCCCCCCGAAACAGCGGAACTGGATACATAGAGGAGCTTTCGGTACTTAAGAATGTGTGAGTGTGTGTGTGTGTGTGTGTGTATACATACATATACATATATATACACATATATATATATATTTTTTTAAACCACCAATTGAATCCTCCCTAGGACTGGAAATAAACCGCTGCTTGGAAAATCACCAATCTTTTCGTGCGTGAAAGAACAAGTTTCATTTGAAGCCAGAACCTAACCACCTTGCAAAGTACTTAAATATTTGCTGCAGGAAGCCCATAGTTAAAGAGCGGTTGCACCATTCCTGTTCTCCCGCTGACCGACTGGAGGGAAAGCCCCATTTTCATTTCCTGATCCAGACTGACTTCAAACTGTGGCAGCCTCTTCAAAACGAGAGGGGCTACAGCGGGGTCCCCGCAGGCCCAGGGTCGGGCCAGGTTGGCCTTCCACGCACGTGGGCAGCTAGCCAAGCTCCATCTGTCTTCTGCCATATGTATTTTCCTTCGTTCCCAAAAGTGTCCTCAAATGGTCACAGAACGTACTTTGTTAAATGAAACATACTCTTGGAACACCAAATAGCTTTAATACACTGTGATGAGTGCGCTGTATGCGAAGCAGGGAAAACGTGTACCAAAAAATCAAGTATGAGGAGCGTTACTTTGAGACTAGCTGAGGCACAAACGCCCCCTCCCCCTCCCCCCCGAACTGCTCTGGGGGCCATGCCCCCCCATCCACATGGCTCCTTTTGTCCCTTCAGAAAATGCAGAAAGACTCTTCTTACTAGACAGAACATACATGGTACCGTGAAGAAACATTTGGGAGGTACACAGGATATTTTTTTTCCACTTAAAAAATGAGCTTTTAATTTTAGATTAGTTCTGGATTCACAGAAATATTGTGAGATTTCAGAGTTCCCACAAACCCCGCACCTCATTTCCCCTATTCCTAACAGCTTCTGTGAGCACGGTATATTGATTAGCACTAACGAGCCAATATCGGCACATTATTATTAATGAAAGCCTGTATTTTAATCAGCTCTCCTCTGTCTTTATTGACTGTCCTATCTCTGTGGCTGGATTCCCGCCAGGACACCAGCTCACCCTTAGTCACCGCGTCTCCACAGGCACCACTGGGTCTCTAATACCTCTTCACGCTGACCTTGTTTCTGGTGACCTTGGGAGGTATAAGGAGTACTCATTCGGTATTGTATAGAATGTTCCTCAAGTGAGATTTGTCTGATGCCTTCTCAGGAGGAGGCAGGGAGGATAGTTCTAATAACCATCTTTGGGGACGAAGACCACAGAAGGGAAGAGGTCTTCTTATATTACCCCAAGCAACTCACTGTCCACGTGACTCATCATAGATGATGCCAGAACCCGGATCACCTACCAGGCTGAGGGAGAATTTGCTGGGTTCCTTCACTACATAGTTGCCCCCAGCCTCCCACCCACCTCTTCCGTCCCTGGGGGGAGTCACCGCGCACCCACATGTAAGTGGGGCGAGTTGGGTTCATTCATTTTTTCTGAGGACAGAGCTTCTACATAAATTATTTGGAATTCTTTTTGCCTTCCCCATTTATTTACTGAATCATTTACTTAAATTAATTTGGATTTGTGGATATTTGCTTTATATCTGGGTGACTATCCAAATATTAACTTTTACTTAATTTTATTGCTCAAATTGTTCCAGCTTTGGGCACTAGAAGCTCTTTTGGTTGGCTCCTGTGCTCATCTCACATACCCCCAACATTGTGAGGGTTTTCTCCTCTCCTCTCTTCTCTTCTCTCCTTTTCATTTTTCTTGAGCATTTCCTTAGTGGTGCATATGCTTTTATCATAAACTTTCATCCTAAAATTAAGTGGGTTTGGGGACTGACAGTGGGAGAGAATAGGGCTTTGTTTGAAGTCTGAGCTATTATGACATTTTCCTTCTCTTTAGTTTAAGATTTTATTTATTTGTTTGTTTATTTATTTATTTATTTATTTAAGGGAGCAAGAATGAGAGAGCACAAGCAGGGTAGGGGGAGCAGCAGAGGGAGAAGGAGAAGCGGACACCTCCCTGAGCAGAAAGCCCGACTCGGGGCTCAATCCCAGGATCCCGGGATCATGACCTGAGCCAAAGACAGACGCTTAACCCAATGAGCCACCCAGGCACCCCATGACCCTTCCTTTATAAAAAGCCAACCCTTTCTAAGTGATCCATCCTTTCTACATTCTATCTACAAAAATTCCCCTCTCCTTCAAATGACAGTAAGAGGCTCTTCCTTCTCCCTTTAGCTGAAATTTCCACTAAGAAGTACAGAATCTGGGCCGCACACATCACTTACCACCCGGAGCCTTGGCATAGAAAAAAAAAAAAAACAAAACTTGTTGAGCCCAAGACTTGGTGTCTCACAACTTGGACTGTTTCTCCCCTTCTCAATTCTGCGAAGGGAACTGCTGAGCCGCACGGCCACAGAGGGAAATGTGTTATTTTTCAAGAGTTCAACTGTATTTATTTTTCTATCGCTTCTGGAACAAGTTGCCACAAATTTAGCGGCTTAAAGCAACACAAATGGACCAGCTGGTAGGTGTAGGGTTACAAGTCCAACGCTAAAAAGCAAGGTGTCTGCAAGGCCACGTTCCTTTCTGAAGAAGCTGCGAGGGGAGACAGCTTTCCTTGCTCACTCGGGTTACTGAGTGAATTCGATTCCTTGTGGCGACTGATGAGAGGGCCCCGTTCCCTTGCTGGTTCAAAGCCAAAGGCTCTTTCCAGGTGCCCAGGGTCCCCGCTCTTGGTGGCTGCCTGCGTTCTCCGGCTCGGCTCCCCCTTTTCCATCTTCAAAGGCAGCTGTGGTTTGTCTCTCTCCTGCTCTTACAGTCATATTTCTCCGACTTCTCTAGGAAAGATTCTCCACTTTTAAGAGCTCCTAGGATGAAAATGAGCCCCTGTGGATAATCCGAATAATCTCTCTATTCAAGGTTCCGGGGACTAAGGTATGGACATCTTTGGGGGGCACTCTTTGGTTTCTCACATCAGCACAGCATCTGGTTTATCAGAGGCCTTCGCCTAATGACCATGCACTTTAATGAATGAAAGAGTCAAAGAATGCTGCTCCCTGAGTGTGTGTGAGCTGGAGGGGGAAACCCAGCTGCCATCCGCCATGTTGCTGAGTGGAAGGTATTCTACGTAAAATGTTTAGTGTTTGCTGGACAGACAGGCTGATGGTTTAGAATAATGAAGGCAACTCAGGTCTTGCTTTAATATTTCAGTTAAACAGCATTCTCAGTTCTAGGTGCACATTTGTATTACTGAGGACTTTTTTTTAAGGTCTTATTTTTATTATTTGAGAGAGAGAGAAGCAGACTCCCCACTGAGCAGAGACCCGGACTTGGGGCTTGATTCCAGGACCCTGAGATCATGACCCAAGTGGAAGGCAGTCCCTTCACCAACTGAGCCACCCAGGTAACTCACTGAGAGACTTTTAAAAAACACCTTTGCCAGGAGCCTCCACAGACCAGTCAAGTGAGATTCAGGGTGCCTTGCTATTTGTTAAAAACAAAAACAAAACAAAACAAAACAACCCCCAAAACTCCTCAGGTGATTCTAAGAGCAGCTGGGGTGGAGAGCCACTGGCTTAGAATTAGCCATATTTCGTAATTAAAGACTTACAATCTTTCAGATTCGATTACCTTTTGTCATGGCCTGAAATGTGCCCCGCAACCCATATGTTGAAGTCCTAACCCCCAGTACCTCAGAATGTGACTGTATTTTGAGATAAGGTCTTTAGTAAGGTAATTATGTTACAATGAGCCCCTATGCATGGGCCCTAATCCAATATGAGTAGTGTCCCCATAAGAAGACATTAGGACACACGCATGCGCAGAGAACACAGCCATCTACAAGCCACTTGCAGAGGTCTCAAGGAAACCAATCCTGCCGACACCTTGATCTGGGACCTCAAGTCTCTAGAGCTTTAAGGAAACGAATTTGTTGTTTGAGCCCCCCAAGGCGTGGTGCTTTGTTGGGGCAGCCTAGCAAAGGAATACAGCTTTTAAACATCTGGTGCTGCTGGTCTTTCTTATTAACTGCAGGCTCCTGGGGCGGAGGGGGGGCAGGGTTTGCCTTTCCACCTTTGTTTCTCCTCCTGTTTGTCTTGCAGTAGTGAATAGAGCCCTACCTCAGTAAATACAGCCAAAGCAGCCACACCCTGAGCTGGTCCCAGTTCTGCTGCTCGAGGACTGTGTGATTGTTGGCTAAGGCACTAAACTTCACAGTCTTCACTGGTAAAATGCCATTACTTCATATGACAGAGATATTATTCAGAGATAACGTGTGATGGAAAATCCTGTATGACGGGAAATCTACCAAGATCTTTCCATGCGTCTGTGTGATTTTGATTTTAATGGGAGCGCTTATTGGATATATATTGAAAGAACGATCCGAGTGCCTAATGACTGAGCCACCCAGGCGCCTCCGGCAGCCATTTTTAAAATTAGTTCTGACATTGATCTCCTCCGAGCTCTAGTTTCCCCTTTTTTTATGTTTACCGAATGCCTTAGGCCAGTTTGTGAATATCACATTCCAAACACCACCCAACAATTCCGTACACGATCCTTGCAATATGAATGGCTACAGCCCTCTTGGAAAGCAATGTCAAATTACAGGTAAAAAGCTATTAAAATATCCATATGCCATTTTCCTGAAATTTCACTTCTGTTACTCAATTCGAGGGAAAGATGCTAACTAGAGAAATAAGTTTATTCATAAGCACATTCATAGCATTATATATAATAGTGAGAAATCAGTGGCAATCTAAATGCCCAGTAAGAGAAGATAAATAAAATAGAGAACATGCTCAACATAGACCATTAACGAAACTCAAAAGTGCAAAAAACACTTATATTTTGGTGTTTACTTAAGAAAAAGATGCAGAATACATACATTAAAAATGCACAGAGATAAGGCTGAAAGAAAATCCAACAAGGTGCTAATCACGTGGGGGCCTTAGCTGGTGGGATTGTATGTGAACTTCTGCTTTCTTTCTACCTCTCTGGAGTTTCTGACTTTTTTTTCTACAGTGTATATGTACTCCATTGATCATGGCAAAAAAAAAAAAATAGTTAATATAATACAACCAACAACAAAAACAGAAACAGGCCCCAGGAGATCCAAGTTGCTTGGGAATTCTCTGTCCCATTACAGGGCACACAAATGGTCGCATGCCATTTAGCTGATGACAGGGCTCTGGCACGGTGACATCCCTCCCAGACCGTTTTCCTGGTGTGGGTGTAAAACATATCCTAAGGAAGTCCCAGTGCTTACTGGGAGGCAAAGGGCAGAAGCGGCCAAGTGCTGTTTCAGCAACTTCTCATCTATCCCTTTAACAAAACATTCTCCTTAATTAATTTAACAGAAACCTGTCGATGAAAGTCAATATTTACACAAACCTGCCACTCTGATAAGGCACGCATATTATTCTTACACTTTGACGCTCTGCAGAGTGGTCCCACCTCCAGAGTGAGTGACAGCCACCAAGCTGGTCCGCGAGCCGGGGTCTGGGGGTTGACTCATCGCCTCTCTCACCACGCTGGTCCTTCAAGTCCTGCTGACCAAGGACTCTGAGTCTCTCTCCCTCCGTCCACTTCTCTCCGTGGCTAATGCCACGGCCACCTCTCCCTCAACAAGTACAATCACCTCCAAGCCGGACACCGGTTTTCCTGCTAAATTCTTCCTCCTCAACACCCACAGAACAAAGAATCCAATCAAGAAATGGGCAGAAGACATGTACAGACATTTCTGCAAAGAAGACACATGAAAAAGTGCTCAACACCACTCGGCATCAGGGAAATACAAATCAAGACCACAGTGAGATACCACCTCGTACCGGTCAGAATGGCTAAAATTAACCAGTCAGGAAACGACGGGTGTTGGCAAGGATGCGGAGAAAGGGGAACCATCCTAAATTGTTGGTGGGAATTCAAGCTGGTGTAACCACTCTGGAAAACAGTATGGAGGTTCCTCAAAAAGTTGAAAATAGAGCTACCCTATGATCCAGCAATTATACTACTATTTACCCCAAAGATACAAATGTAGTGATCCGAAAGGGCATGTGTACCCCAATGTTTATAGCAGTAGTGTCCACAATAGACAAACTATGGAAAGAACCTAGATGTCCATCAACAGATGAATGGATAAAGATGTGGTATATATACACAATGGAATACTATGCAGCCATCAAGAGAAATGAAATCTCGCCATTTGCAACGACGTGGATGGAACTAGAGGGTATTACCCTAAGCGAAATAAGTCAATGAGAGAAAGACAATTATCATATGATCTCACTGATATGAGGAATTTGAGAAACAAGATAGAGGATCATAGGGGAAGGGAGGGAAAAATGAAACAAGACGAAACCAGAGAGGGAGGCAAATCTTAAGAGACTCTTGGTCTCAGGAAACAAACTGAGGGCTGCTGGAGAGGAGGAGAGTGGGAGGCATAGGGTGGCTGGGTGATGGACATTGGGGAGGGTATGTGCTATGGTGAGTGCTGTGAATTGTGTAAGACTGATGAATCACAGACCTGTACCCCTGAAACAAATAATACATATGTTAATAAAAACAATCAATCAATCAATCAATTCAGCCTTCTCTCCTTCTATGGCAACAGAACCTACTCAAAGAGCTGGCACATAGCACTTAGAAAAAAAAATGACACATCCCTCTTTGCTTGCAATCAGGTGAGGTGATGCGGCTACAGGAAGTGATAGGCAACCTCTATATCATGTGTGTCCTCGTCTTCCCCTGCCCCCTTCCCATCAGTAGGAATGAGGGCATGGTAGTCATGGCGTCAAATTCTTTCCTTACTAAGAGGACATCACTGCGCAGCTAGCTGATAGGCTGGTGTATGAGATTCCGTCAGCTGCGGTAACAAAACACCACAGACTTAGCAGCTTAAAACCACATAAATTTGTTGCCTTCATGTTCTGGAAGTCCGAAATCTGAAAACAGTTTCATTGAGCTAAAGTCAATGTACGGGCTGAGCTTGTCCCTTCTGGAGGATCTGAGGGGAGAAAGACTTCCCTTGTCTTTTTCACCTTCTAGAGCTGTGTTCCTTGTATCCCTTAGCTCACAGCACCTGCCCAGTGTGATCTTCAAAACCTTCTGCTTCATCGTCACATCACCTTCTCCTGCTCATGGAACTCCTCTGTGTCCTTCTTGCGTGGACTCTTGTGATTACAACAGGCCCACTCAGACAATCCGGGTCACCTCCCTATTTCGAGATGCTTACCATAATCACATCTATCTAGTCTCCATTCCAATAAAAGGTAATCTTCAGGGGTGCCTGGGTGGCTCGGTGGGTTAAAGCCTCTGCCTTTGGCTCAGGTCATGATCTCAGGGTCCTGGGATCGAGCCCCACATCGGGCTCTCTGCTCAGCGGAGAGCCTGCTTCCCCCTCTCTCTGCCTGCCTCTCTGCCTACTTGTGATCTCTCTCTCTCTGTGTCAAATAAATAAAATCTTTAAAAAAAAAAAAGTAATCTCCACAGATTCCAGGGGTTAGGATGTGGCGCTATGCTGGCAGGTGGGAAGACACTATTCAGCCTACCACAGGCATTAAATACAATCTCTGATGAAAATGCACATGTGATTTTGGGCATATGACCCAGAAGGCATTCAAAGAATTGAGTGGCAATGCTTAACAAAATTTTCTTCCATTCTCATTTGCCTATTCATATAAATAAGGTTTCTTGGATGCTGATATTCAAATGAGAAATAGGAATAAAATTTATTCTAAACCCATCTCTTTCTAGCTTTAAGTAACACTCATTCACTGACACATCAATTGGAAAAAATTATAAAGCCCCATTCACCTCATTTAGAAACGTATTTCCAATAAAATCTCACTTTTTATGTCTAAGAGTTATTTGTCCAAGTATGTTACATATTCATGGGGTCTTGATCAATTACGTACTGCTCATACTTGGAGAATAAATCAGAAAGAAATTTAAAAATATTTTTCAGCCTGATGATCACTGGTAATGAGAAAAATTAAATTTCATCCTATGTATGCACTTTTGTTGTAGGAAAAGGATGATCAAGAAAGACTTGGGTATAAATTGTATTTACTAGTATAAATTTCTGTGGGGAAGAGGAACGGATACACAGGTTCCAAGAGAAAATGAAACACTGTAACATTTCTGACCGCTAAAGAAAACCTTGTTCATGTATTGTTAAAATAAGTGGTGGTTGGTGGATATCAAATTGGCCATGGTGTTTAGTCCACTGGGTACATTCACAAGAAAAACAGGATAGTTTTGTTTTTAAATATCAATATTTATAATGTATCAAAAGTCCATTTTTCCTATTTATAGTTACAAAGAAATTCTAGATGCCAACTTAAAACTGTGTTAATTTTCTAAAATTCTTGTGGGACGTATATGAACAATAAGTTTGAAGACAACCGCTTATGGGTGTCAGCTCATCAGGAGAGCGGCCCCCATGCCAGCCAGTGGTAGGGCTGTTTTGCTTAAACCACAGTGTCGCCGACCTCCTTGTGCCCTCGGACAGGAGAGTGTCTCAGTGGCTATGGCAGTTTGTTCACCGTAACAAGGAAAAATACCCAGACTCCTACTCATCAGCTCACTCCTTCCCTTCCCTTCCCTGCTCAGTCAGACGTACTTGTTTGCCGTCCCTCGGCCTCAAGGACTTACACTCTGGTTGCCGACACCAGGCCTGGTTGTAAGAAGAGACCTTTAGTGGTTCCAAATATTTTTTTTTAAGATTTTATTTATTTATTTCACAGAGAGCCATCACAAGGAGGCAGAGAGGCAGGCAGAGAGAGGGGGGGAAACAGGCTCCTTGCTGAGCAGAGAGCCGATGCGGGGCTCGATCCCAGGACCCTGAGATCATGACCTGAGCCGAAGGCAGAGGGTTTAACCCACTGAGCCACCCGGGCGCCCCTCGTGGTTCCAAATATTAAGTTCTGACCATAAGCTGCTGCCACACGGCGAAATACAGAATTGCCAGCTCCGCCATCAGAAAAACAAAGCAAGACACCAGTGGCGCATATTCATAGCCTATTCCGAAGCTACTTTTATGAGTGGAATCTATATAAGGGGATTCTTTTGGGTAAACAGAAACGAGATGAAACTCGAAGTGAACTCTTGGAGGACACTGGTTATCTTCGCTGGGATGGTGCGAGCAAGCATGAGACATACTGCACGTGCATCTGCCTGAGGAACAAACACAACGGAAACCAAGGTTCAATGCGTGCCCAGCCATGGGGGCTCTGGGCGCACAGTGGGAACGTGATGTGTGCCTGGTTGACGTGAGTATCCTATATCAAAAATTAATAAAAAGAAAATGGATGGCCTGTAGGAATCCAAAGGAATAAAGAAAGAAGGTGCGAAACTTCTAAGCAAAGTAAATTTCTGGAATCAAAGCAGACTCCATCGAGGTTTGGGCGTGAGTGGGAAGGACGGTGGGGCTCTAAGCCATCCTGTTTAGGCCTGTATCTTGGCTTAGTCATTTGCAACCGTTGTGACCTTGGACCAGAAACCTAATTTCCTTGTGCCTCAGTTTATTCAAATGTAAAATAGGAATTCTATCTCATGAGGCTGCTGTGAGGGTTGAAAGAGCACTTCAGGCAATGCTAATGATTATGAGTTAGTACTAAAAATGAATACTTCTGGGGCACCTGGGTGGCTCAGTTGGTTAGGCAACTGGCTTCGGCTCGGATCATGATCTCGGGGTCCTAGGATGGAGCCCTGCATCGGGCTCTCTGCTCAGCGGGGAGCCTGCTTCCTCCTCTTCCTCTACCTGCCTCTCTGCCTGCTTGTGATCTCTCTCTCTCTCTGTGAAATAAACAAATAAAATCTTAAAAAAAAAAAAAAAGAATACTTCTTCAACACTGAATTCTTATCACTGACTAGGCCTTGGGACAGAGTTGCCGGCCCAGGTGGGTGTGTTCTAAAGGGCTTTCCTGGGGAAGCCTCAGACGCCAGTGTGCACTGCAAGGGGAGGGGATTGGGGGGCAAGGGGCAGAGGAAGAGAGCAAATCTTAAGCAGGCTCTAAGCCCAGCATGGAGCCCTACACTGGGCTCGATCTCACCACCCTGAGATCATGACTTGAGCCAACATCAAGAGTTGGATGCTTAACCCCACTGAGCCACCCAGAAGCCCCAGCCCTGCAAGGAATCTTAACCAAAGATAGAAACTGAAGTTTAGCATTGAGCCCGCTAAGTGAGTTTGTTGGGGCTTCTCTGACACCAGTTACGAGCCCGTCGCTGTTACTGAATTTACAAAACCTCGGGAGGACAGAAGACCACAGTAGTACATCACCACACGCCTCAGGACTCTATCACTTGCAAGAAATGGGACTCCCAAATTGACGACAAACAAATATTTGTAGGTGAATGTTCACTGCAGCACTGCTATAATAGCCCTCAAAGTAGAAACCACACAAAGGCCCTTAGAACCTCAAGCCCTGGTCCATGCTGAGATGTGCAAGAACCTTGAAAACATTGTTACCTGAAAGAAGCAAGACCCAAAAGGTTACACATTATCCGATTTCATTTCTTTGAAACATCCTGGATAGATAAACCCACAGAGACAGAAGGCAGATGGGTGGTGGCCCAGGGGCTAAGAGGAAGGACAGATGCCAGGTCCGGAACTCTTAAAGATACATTTTCCCCTCAGGGTGACAGGAATGTTTCACAACTACAAAGAGGCTGTGGTCCCACAACACTGTGAATGTACTAAATGCCACCAGATCGTGCACTTTAAAATGCTGGTACATTTTTAATGGAAGATTATGCCTCCATCAGAAAGGATGAATATCCAAAAAAAAAAAAAAGAAAGAAAGGATGAATATCCAACTTTTGTATCAACATGGATGGGACTAGAAGAGATTATGTGGAGTGAAATAAGTCAAGCGGAGACAGTCAATTATCTTATGGTCTCACTTACGTGTGGAGTATAAAGAAAATCATGGAGGGCATTGTGAGAAGGAAGGGAAGGGTGAATGGGAGGAAATCGGAGGGGGCGATGAACCAGGAGAGACTGGATTCTGAGCAACAAACTGAGGGTTTTGGAGGGGAGGGGGCTAGGGGATGGGCAAAGCCTGGTGGTGGGTATTGAGAAGGGCACGTATTGCATGGAGCACTGGGTGTGGTGCATGAACAATCAATCTTGTAACACTGAAAAAATAAACATATTTGGGGAGAAAAAAAATAAAATGCTTCCTTTTGTCATGGAAATGTCATCTCCATTAAAAAAAAAAAAAACAAACAAAGCCAATGTCCCCCACTGGGAGAAAAGTTGAACTTGTGGGCTTGTTGGAACCCAGGTGGGCACAGAGCTCGAGCCTCCTGGGAGCTGAAATACACCAGATAAATCCACCCGGGATTGTTGTTTCCTTTCCGGCAGAATCTCCAGAAGTGCGGTAAGCTGACCCAGCCAGGTCCCGCCGCTCACAACCTGCTTGCAGCTTGACAGGCCTCAGTATCCCCTGATGAACATGGACCAACAGGGCACGTGAGCCTTCCCGCCCACGGGCTCCGTGAGCCATAGCAACAAATTGTGCGATAGCCAATTCCACTCACACCTTATGCTTGTTTTCACCCACATCGTGCCAGGAAAATCTGTGGGCAAAGAAAGTGCCAAGCACTTAGTGGGTTAGGGACAAAGAAAGTGCCAAACACTTAGGGGCACCTATTCCAAGAGAATATGGATTTAAAAACAGGCTTCTAAAAAACATCAGGAGGCTGTAGCCTGGAAGGGGGAACAAAGGCTTCTTTAAGTGTCTTATATTTTGATCTGAACTATGGTTACATGGATATGATGTTTGCACATGAAAAGTGCAAACAATAAATGTAAAAATTCATCAAGCCTTATACCTAAGATTTATACATTTGACTGCCTATATGTCGTTATCTCGTTTAAAAATTGGAGGGCAAGAAGGGAACAATATACTTGGAATCCTTCCATCTAAATAAGTAAAAATCCTTCTGGAGCAGACTAAAAACATTGCATCAGAGCTAGATGCTGCTCTTTAGAATGATTTGCGTGCCGATAGTGGATTCTAGCTCTGGTTCCTAATCCCAGCTGATTGAAAACTTACCTGAAGAGCTTTCTATAAATACCAAGACCTGGCCACCACCCATAGAGAAGCTGACTTAATTGGCCCCAGGTGAGAATATCATTTTATGGTCCCCAGGTGGTTTATCAGGGGTGGACAAACTATGATCTGTGAGCAAAGTCAGCTGTTTTTATAAATAAAGTGTTGCTAGGGCACAGCCACCACACATCCATTTATGTAAGTCCCTGGCTGTTTTCACACTACAACAGCAAAGGTGAGCAGGTGTACCAGAGACCACTGGGAATGCAAGCTTAAAATATTGACAAGCTGACCCTTTATAGAATAAGTCTGCCAATCCCCGAATCAGACCCGGACCACATATCTGAGTCACCTGGGGGAGTTTATAAATCACTCAAATGTCCAGTACCACCTGGAAACTTCTGAGGCCAACTCTCTAGGGTAGGGGCTTGGGCATGATTTCTTTGTAAATTCCAGGAGAGTTTCAGGAGGAGCCCTGACTCCTGAACCATTGTCCTTGATACTTTGGGGTAATGCAGTTCCTAGTGGAGCTCAAGAACTAGCAACAGTGGGGTGGCTCCCCCCAAATCATGTGAGGAACTTAATATAAGTTCAGATTCCCAGCCATCCCCCTTCAGAGACTCTGAGTCAGTAGGTCTGGGGGAGGGTCTATCAACTGCTATCATAAAAAAATAATGACCTCCCCCCCACAACTCCAGATCTGGAAGCGTTAACATTCAGGGGCTGAAACGAGACTAGGTCCCAGCCCCAACACCTGGAAGGCACAGTACTGGCTCCGTATGGGAGTGGGCAGTGGGTCGGCAGGAGCCAAGTGACTTTGATCTGACTTTGGCTTTAAGTGCAATCAAGAGAGTAGGTTCTGCCCAGGCGACACTTGGAGGGCACCCGAATGTCTGTGCCCCGCACTGCATGGGAAGTGATCAGAGGAGGACCAACAACTGCATGCAGAGATAAGGGCCACTTAGCAGAAAAGGAAACCGGCACTTGTTAACGGTGAGGTCGGTGATCACCGAGCAATGAACTCCCTCAGGATGGTGGTGGCTGTCTGCTTCCAGAAAAGAAACCAGCAAACTCACTCACTCTGGAGGACGGATGACTCACAAGAATATCCCTGAGAATCAGGAGCACACACCTCCTGGGGGCGGAGACACAAAGAAATCTGCCAAAAAACCATGCCCGCAGGGGGCCAATTAGTATACATGAAAGAAGAATGAGTGAAATACACAAATGCAGCCCTTCTGTGTTAGGACACGTGGGAAGAGCTGCTGTAATTAAGGCAGGGATTAGCCGGGCTTTGCAAGGACCAACATGATAAATCCTCAAAATTCTCAAACTTGGCTGCACTTCGAATCACCTGGGGAGGTTTTTTTTTTTAAAATAAAATCCTGACGTCCAGGGCACCCCCCAAACCACGTAAGTCAGAATCTCTGGGTGTGGCCATCAGGTGCCAGTTGTTAAAGTTCCTCACCTGACTTCAACATGCAGTCAAGTTTGGGTGCCCTGGTCCATACACTGGGAGGTCCAAGGGAGCCAGTTCAAGGGATGAGCAATGTTAGAAAGCTGTTGGAAACTCAGGGAGAGAATCATGGGGAGAAGCCAATGGCTGACAGTGCACAGTCTGCAAACGGGTGTGGGGGGTGGGCTTGGCATCCAATATGACTCCGAGAAATATGCTAATACGGCACAACCCGCGGGACCCACTGGCAAGTGAGCCGTGGTGCTCACGGGAGAGCTGCAGTGGGAACTCTGGTTTGCTTTTTCCAACGGTCTGGGAGATTTTGACCCCACCACATCTTGGGGAATAATTTTAGATTTATAGAAAACTCGTGAAGATAATGCAGGAAGTTCTTATATATCCCTCACCCAGTTTCCCCTAATGCGAACGTCTTACGTTATTGTATTTGTCAAAATGAAAAAAACTAACATTGGTCCATAACTACTCATTGAAATTCAGACCTCATTTGGATTTCATCAATTTTTCCACCGATGTCCTTTCTCTGTTCCAGGATCCCCTCTAAGGCCATTTGGTTAGATGTCTCATTTGGACCCCACCTCTTTTGAAGACTTCAAATGCTTTGCCTTTAAACTCATTTTTCATCCTGTCTTTATGAATGTATAGATTTTAATCTGAATTTCACCAAGATTGCAGAAATTTTCTTGAGAAAAAAATTTTCCATTAGAAGCCACTTTATTTCCTCAACAATCGTTCCATTCTGTATAGTTAAACTATTACCATGTTCCCCCCCTTTAAAATCTTTCAAAATTCCAGAATTTTTTTCAAAACAGGATTTCTTTTCCTCATCTAAAAAATACCAAAAATATATGGCTCGTCAATTACTTCTTGTCTTTGAGTGCTGTCTATTATGGCTTCCAATCATCCGAGTTTTCCTTGATAACCACATTTCTACCAAGATCATTTTCCTGGATCAAATTACACATATCCAGATTTTTCCAACATTACAGATTGATTTTTAAAAAAATCCATTTTACATGTGCATGTTTCCTTCTGTTGGTTGTATTTTGCGTGGGTTTTTTTTTTTTTTTCCCAGATCTCCATTTTTCCCCAGTTCAATTGTGGCACTTTTCAACCTTACCAATATGCTTACATACTTTAGTGTCTCACATGTGAGGAATTCTATTATGTGCTGTGTTAATACTGTTGTCAGTTTCATTTTGCACTGCCTATTTCGACCAATAATATTTACGGAGAACTTGGATAAAAGATAATTTGTATTTGTTTGGTTAGGTAAACCACAGAAGAATTGAGGAGGGGCCTTTCAAATATTCCAGGGACTCCCAACGGTCCAGTATGGCCCTATTGTATTGCTCATCCCGTTCTGAAAGCTGGAACTCACTTGACACGCCATGGACGGGCAGAGCAAGAACAAATGGTGGGTCAGATAGGTCCAATGACCTACTCCACAAATAGGAGTAGGTCATTGGATTTTTTTCAAAATTTTTTTTTCTTTTGATGCTTGTACGTCAGTAGCATTTTGCCCACAGAATGCAGGGTAAATGGCATCCTTGGAGTTTTGCAGGATGGCAGCCTGCTGTATGCCCAACTGGGGAAGATCAGCAAAAGAGAAGATACACATGAGCAGGGCAGACCAAGGAGAGTAGGACGTTGGGCTGAATACTGAGTGAAGACAAAGGACTAGAAATGGGGCAGAGGCTTGGCCAATGGGGAGTCCTTGTTCTTGAAATCAGGGTACAGAGTCAGGCTGGAGCCAGCCCCACGGCTGATTTACTGCACTACTGGTGTAGGCTCCTTAAACTCCCTCCAGAGCCTGGAGGGTGGCTTCGTGCCCCATCTGCGAAGGCTGCATAGACAAGGGCAGAGGCAGGAAATTACTAGAGAAAGTGATTCATCTGAGGAAATTAGAAGCCTTATTTATTTAAGGAAAAATGTTCTCTGAAGGTTAACTGTAATGCTCTTGTGGTAGCCAACTGCCTGTTCAGAGGGAGGGTGGCTTTATTGCTGCGGCCGAGCCCCCTGGAGCCATAATGCCGCAGTGAGAAAGAAGGGGCAGCGACCTCTGTGACCTCAGCCACAGCAAATTCTTGCTGGACATGTCTCCAGGGGCAAGGGAATCAAAAGCAAAAATGAGCTATTGGGACTTCCTCAGGATAAAAATCTTTTGCACAGCAATTGAAATCATCAACAAAACTGAAAGGCGATGTACAGAGTGGGAGAAGATATTTGCAAATGACATACCAGATAAAAGGCTAATATCCAAAATCTATAAAGAACTTATAAAACTCAACATCCCCAAAACAAAAAATCCAGTCAAGAAATGCATAGAAGACATGAACAGACATTTCTGCAAAGACACTCTAATGGCCAACAGACACATGAAAAAACGATCAACATCACTTGGCATCAGGGAAATACGAATCAAAACCACAGTGAAATACCACCTCACACTGGTCAGAATGGCTAAAATTAACCAGGCAGGAAATGACAGATGTTGGCAGGATGCAGAGAAAGGGGAACTTTCTTACACTGTTAGTGGGAATGCAAGCTGGTGCAGCCACTCTGGAAAACAGTACAGAAGTTCCTCAAAAAGTTGAAAATAGAGCAACCCTACAACCCAGCAATTGTAGTAGGTGTTTACCCCAAAGACACAAATGGAGTGAACCGAAGGGGCACATGCAACCCCAATGTTTATAGCAGCAAGGTCCACAATAGCCAAACTATGGAAAGAGCCCAGATACCCATAGACAGATGAATGGATGAAAGATGTGGTGCACATATATAGAATAGAATCTTACTCAGCCATCAAAAGAACAAAATCTTACCATCTGCAATGGCATGGGTGGAAGAGGGTATTATGCTAAGCGAAATAAGTTAGTCAAAGAAAGACAAATACCAAAAGATGTCACTCATATGTGGAATTTAAGAAACAGATGAACATGGGGAAGGGAAAGAGAAATAAGACAAAAAAAAGAGAGAGAGGGGGAGGCAAACCATAAGAGACTCTTAACTATAGGAAACACACTGAGGGCTGCTGGAGGGGAAGTGGGCGGGGGATGGGGTAACTGGGTGACGGGCATGAAGGAGGGCACGTGATGGAGTGAGCACTGGGTGTTATATGCAACGGATGGGTCGCTAAACTCTATCCCTGAAACTAATAATACACTATGTGAACTTAAATTTAAATTAAAAAATTTAAAAAGAAAGAAAGAAGGGGGATATTCTGCATCTAGAGAAACCCTTCTCGAGGTGCCCCTTTCCAAGCAATACAGGTCAACATCTTTCTGCTTGGTCTCAGGAAAACAAAAGGACGCATTTCACTGTGTCTTCCGTGCTGCTCTCTCCCACTGACGGGCAGATTGGGAAAAGTGAAACTAACAGAAAAAAGGCACAGCTGGGAAATAAAGGATAATTGGGCTTGAGTAGTAAATAGTAATTCCCCTCATGCTTTTCCTGGGCTAATGGACCACATCTACTAAAGCCACCGAAGGCAAGGTCTTATCTGTATGAGAGATGTAACCTTCGGACCGAAGTAAATAAATGCATAAGGGGCTTGAGCATCTATTCAGCAACCACCCAGTCAAGAAACTGAAAATTTCCAGAACCTCAAATGGACAGTCGGCTTTCCAAACTCTATCTGGTGTGTCCCAGGCCGGTTTTATGACTTGCACAGATTTGGAGGGAGAAACATGGCTTTGTCTCATAAAGATCCGCAAGTTTCAGAGACATCTAGATATGGACTCAGGCGTTTTCAGCTTTGGTGGTTTTAAGGCAATATTCGGGGAATTATTAAGATGGAGAGTTGGGGAGTCCCTGATTCAAGACTTCTGGGGTAAGGCCCAGGGATATACATTTTTTTGCCAAGTGCCCCAGAAGATCTGAGAGCAGGTGGTCCCCCAAGATACCACACTTTGGAGGGAGATACATGGTATCTACGGAAGCTTAGATTAGCACAAGCAGGTGCGGCGTGAGTTCTTTAGGTCCTTGATACTCAAAATGTGGCCCTGGGTCAGCGGTCACAGTAATCCCCGGGCCCTTGATGGGAATGCAGAATCCTGGGTCCAATCCAGAGCCCCTGAATCAAATGTATTTAGATAAGATCTTCCCAGTCATTCGTTCATCCAAGACAGAGTTCTCAATGGGAGCAGCACTGCCCCTACAGGCCATTTAGGAAACAGGTGTGTGGCAAGTGGTTTGGCTGTGGCCAAGCTTTGGCATCCTGTGGGCAGAGGCCAGGAACGCTAGATGTCCTGTCACGTGCGGCCGGCACATTAAAGGACTGTCCTGCAACCTGCATGACTTCCAAACATCCTGCTGGATATTCACGCATACAGAACACCTGCCTGGATTTACCTGAGCCTAGAACCCAATTCTTGTTTTACAAATAAACCCCTCACTTTTGGGTTGCCTGGGTGGCTCAGTGGGTTAAAGCCTCTGCCTTCGGCTCAGGTCATGATATCAGGGTCCTGAGATCGAGCCCCGCATCAGGCTCTCTGCTCAGCAGGGACCCTGCTTCCTCCTCTCTCCTCCTGCCTCCCTGCCTACTTGTGATCTCTCTCTCCGTCAAATAAATAAATAAAATAAAAAACACTTTTTTTGCATAATTTTACTAGACACTGAAATTTCCAGGAATGCAACTGCCATTTAAATTGAAGGAAGATTCAACAAATGTTGAATTTTAAATGTTATCAAGAGCTAGTCACCATCTGTGATGGTAATTTCATTTGCCAACTTGACTGGGCTAAGAAATGCCCAGAGAGTTGGTAAAACATTATTTTTAGGTGATTCTAGAAGTGTGCCTCTGGAAGAGATTAGCATTTGAATCAGCAGATTGATGAAAGATGATGGCCCTTCTCAATGCAGGTGGGTATCGTCTAATCAGTTGAGGGCATGATGGGGGTGGTGAGACTAGGAGAGCTTGCTCGCTCTGTTTGAGCTGAGGCATCTATCTCCTCCTGTCTTTAGACCTCAGTGCTCTTGGTTCTTGGGGTCTTGGACTCAGATGGGGACATATACCATCACACTGCAAATACTCAGGCTTCTGGACTCCAGCTGGATTATACCATGGGCTTTCCTGGATCTCCAGCTTGCCGACAACAGACTGTGGGCCTTGTTGGCCTTCATAACCCTTTGAGCCCATTCCTACAATAACTCACCGCATATCTGTACCTATTTGCCTCCAATCGGTTTGGCTTTTCCTAAGCACCCGAACACACCCCCTCAGACCGTCCCATCAGCGACAGTAAGCAGGTGAAGTGCCGTGCGGCCCGCCCGAGCTGGTCGATTCGCAGGTGCAAGCACCTCCCTGCTTCCTCAGACTCAGACCCTCGCATTTATTCGCTAACATCCATATCATTTTCCCATATTTTCCTTTGTTTCTTCTATGACCAGTAGGTCTGTGTGCTGTCTTTTGAAAATTATGCACATTGATAGCTTGTTTGATCTATCAGGTTTCATCTCAAGATTGTGAAGGAATATTTTATGTAAAAATTTTCATGTCGGTATCATAAGAAAAATTTCAGTATAAAAGGGAATTTGTTGGGCATGACCAAGCTGAGAAGGGCCGTTGTGGTCGATTTGCTTCATTTTCCAGAGAAAGGATCTGAACCTCAGGGAGGCAGAGGGCCCAAGGTCACAGAAGCAATTTGGGTCAGAAACTGCGGGTATGGGCCTCCTGCCACCGGCACCGCCCGCCTGGCCTGCCCAGCTGTCGGGGGAGCTCCCCGTCTCCACTGCAAACCTCCTTTTCTGCCCCTGCTCTTGCCAAGACCCTGGGCAATGATTTATAACACCATGCAGCCTCACAAGGAAACACAAAACCTTTCCTGGACTCTCGATAATTATTATTATTTTTTTTGACCGAAGATCTTTCCCTAAGAAACAAATTATAAGTCATGAAATAAATGGAGCTTTTGTTCCTGACTCTCTTTGGACATGAATTGCCGCCTGTCCTTGTCTGTTTGGAGCCGGAAGGGGATTTAAGAAACATGGCAAGAAGAGAAATAATTCCTTCCTTGAATTTTGAAGGCAATGGATTTTGTTGCTAAAGACCCGAAGCCTAGGATTTTAAGCCTATTAGGACACTATCGTTCTCAATGACAGCAATCCAGGGCCCCAGGATGGGAGGCACTAATCTGCATATATAGAGTATCCCCACAGATGTAGAGTGTCCCCACAAATGTGTAGGAACTTGTGTCGCTCAAACATTGGTGGTTCTGCTACTTGCTTTGTTCTGAACATGAACATCAAGTGACACCTCTTGCCCCATAACGGTCATCATTTCAGGAATTTACATGGAAGATAAATTGGGGGGGGGGCACTTCCGCACAGGAGGTAAGAGAAGATCTCATGTCTTCCGGGGAGGCTGAAGGATGGTGACCCAGTTTTATAAGGAGCCAAGAGAAGGAAAAGGAAGTCAAAGGTCCTGAAGCTGAAGGAAGCTTCGAGGGCTGGAACAGAAGGGAGACCCTGCAGGTGAGAGACGGCATTGCTGAATGTCTCGGAGGGGGAGGGGGAGAGACGGACCCCCACCCCCACTGTTGTAAATAGCAACATGGAGCAGGAAAGTAGTCAATGCCCAAATTTAGGATGACAACAGCTTCCAAGGGAAGGACTTCCTTGGGACTCTCCCACCTTCCTTGCTAAGCCTGAGTGGAGCAAAGCTTCCCTTGGGCTTTTCTGGTCATCCTCCGAGGACACATGGCTGGGGAGAGAAACAGATAGTGGATATCACTCTCGTGAGACAATTCTGGAAGAACCCTTCAGATTATCACACAAAGGCTTCCAGGAAATTTCCAAAAGATAAAATGAGCAACCAAATTATAGAAGTCCCCAAACGTGGGACTTTTAAGTCCCCCATGCATGTTGTGACAAAGACACTGAACTGAGTCCTGTTGCCAGCTGGGGGCTTGTCATGTGAAGGGAGGAAACCGGCTTCAGAGAACTTGCGTTTTCGGTGAGGCTAAAACACATCAAAGACTCGCCTGTAGAAGAAGGAATCGGAACTAGTGTCTACAAGAAAGAATGGCACTGCTTGAAGGGAGGGACGAGTCCAGAGAGAAAACCCCACGCCGACTCCGTTCCTGACACCCGAAAAGGATGCAGGGAAAGGCCAGTGTGAAAAGGAGAAGGGTTGAGTGAGGTTTTTACTCCTCGGGGTCCTTGAGGACGAACAACAGTGCAAGGTTCAACCCAGCAGGGAAAAGATGTTGAAGGGAAACGGGGCCGCGGAAGGAGGGATGTGAGCTGTCAGAAGGGGAGAGATCGGGGACAGGATCTTGGGGAGGCCACTGGCCCAAAGCAGCTGACTCCCACCAACCAGACATGTGCAGGGACAAAGGGGCTTCGGGAGGCTGGAGGCTGAGCTAGGGCGTGTGGATAAAATCCGTGTTTCATTTGAAGAAGAAGGAAAGAAAGGCTTCAGAGCCAGGAGATGCCCTTATAGACCTCTCTGGCCCCAGAGAGGGACGGGGACTCCTTTCTCTCCTTGGGGTGGAGGGATGTGCTCGTCTCCATGTATTGTTCAATCTCCAAAAACACCCGCTTTGTTGTTCATGAGAAGAGCTCCTGGCAAAAAATAACCCAGGTCGCCTTTAGAATTCCCCGAGTGGTAGCAAAGCTAAAATTCCTCAGACTCGGATGTCTGACATCTTAGACTAAAGCTTTCCGATTCAACTGGAAAATAGCAACCACGGAGAGAGAAACTTAGTGTGAACATCTAAGGAAACACATCAGACCGATTTAGAAGCTCTGTGGAAAGGCTCCAGTTTCCAAGAGTCCTTGTATAGGAGTCCTATGTATAGGCAAGGGGAGGAATTTCACAGGAGGACACGGAAGACAATAGAGCATTTTTGTCACTGACAAAATAACCGGGAAGGGGCAGGACTGAGGACAACATTCAGAGCGCGTCTGTGTTAGGGTAGGGGTTGCGTTCATGGGTTCTGGGGTCCAACCATCCAGGACGGAATCCCGCCTCTACTACCAGGCATCGGAGCAAATGCCGGAGTTTTGCTTCACTCCTTTAAGACACTCTAGTAAATGCGAGCGCTGTGTGCCGCGTCTGGCATCCAGCGAGCTTTCTCTGTGTTGGTGGTAATTATTACCAGAACCACGCCAACGTGTGGATCTCTGCCTTTCACCTAAATTAACGGGGGCGCCCACATATCCGGAGTCCATTCCGATGGGCCATTCCTGATATATGACCCCGCCCCCTTGTCTCAGGACTGGTGAGAATAGGACCCACTCACTGGGATCACTGACCCAAGACAAGGTATCAGCGCAAGGTTCTGATGAAGATTCCAGAAAAAGAGCCTCCGGCCCATTCTGTACTGACGGTGATTTCAGAGAGAAAGAGTAGTCGGAGCTAATATGGACCGAGGGCCCACTGGTGAGCAGACAGGTTTCTAAACGCCTTACCTCTGTCACTCCTTTACAGTTTGGCACAACTCGTTATTATCGCCTCCCTGCTTTGGATGGGGAAACTGAGGCACAGAGGCTCCAAGCCCCCTGCAGGGGTAATTCCAGCAATAAGCTGAAGCCTGCCTCTTCATAAAGAACGGTGAGGCATCTGTTGGAGTCATATAGCTTAGGTCTCGGATGCAAATGTGATTTTAAAAGTGGCAGCTGTTCAGAATATTTTTTCAAAATCATTCCACTATTTCATGTGTACAAATGGAAGCTATAAAAATAACTACTACTAATTTGACAAAATTACTGTTTTCCTTTGTTCAATCTGCGGCTTCACACATAGAGGCCTACTTAATCACCTTGGGGCTAATTAGGCCTTCGTCTTTCACGAGGCAGGGAATTTTCTCTCCAGGAAAAGGGAAAACCTTATGTCCTGGAGGTCGCCAGTACCAGCTAGGAAGTGGCTTATTAAGTGTAATTTCATTATGCAGAATCAACTTCAGGCTCAAATTTCATCAGGGATCAAATACAGCAGGCTTCAGAACTGCCCACTGGCAAAAAAAAAAAAAAAAAAAAAAGTCACAAAAATGCAGCCATGGCACCTGTTACGGAGTTTTTAGGCTGGAAAGCAAACATGCTTCTTTGCATCGGGTTCCTCCACAAAAGCTCTTTTTAGTTGCATTTCATTCTTTTTGTACTATGGCAACACCTAATTATCTGAGTGGGATTATCTACACTATTTAGATAGTATAGCCAAAGTAGGATGAACACCAAAGAAACTTTATCCAAGCCCTTAGGCCAAGCCCTTCTAACATAGAAAAAAGCAAATTAATTTTAATATTGAATTGTGAAGAGAAAGGCAGGAGAAATCTGAGCCTGGGGTAATATGCTAATAAAACCGCAGCTCAAGAAAACTCCCAAGCTGCACCGTTAGTCAGGCTGTCTGTACCCATCAGAGAAGGACATTTGCTGGGGGGAAGAAACCGTTCTGTATGTCGAAGCCGAATACACCCAGTTTTGGGGACTGTTTGCCCTGCTTGCCTCCGCTGGAAGGAAAAAACATACTTATTGGGTAGGAGAAAGACTGCTTCTGGGACTTTCTCCCTAAGCAGATGTTCCAAACCCTTCTGAATAATTCTGCAAACATCACGCCCAAATGTATTTTACTCTTGGGCTCCACTGTCAGGTTTTTTCTTTTTTTAAAGATTTTATTTATTTATTTGACAGAGACACAGCGAAAGAGGGCACACAAGCAGGGCGAGTGGGAGAAGCAGCTCCCCCACCCCTCTACCCCCCGCGGAGCAGGGAGCCCCATGTGGGGCCGGATCCCAGGATCATGACCTGAGAGGAAGGCAGACACACAACCCCTGAGCCACCCAGGCGCCCCTATGGTCAGGTTTTGACAATTGCTGATGTGATGTTTCAATCACACGGCGTTTCCTGTGCTCTGTGATAGCAATCAGTGCCTTTCATCTAGTCTTCAGAACTTGCCTAAACCATCTCCACCTTACTCCCAGTTGTACCAAACGGAAAGTTGTTGAGCCAGAAACAACCTGTCTAAAAGCTCATAGAAATCAATCAATCCTCAACTGCCTAGAACCCAACTAACGGATATTCTTATTTTTCTTGGGGTTTCTCATGCCCTCAACTTTTAGGAAAAGGAGGCCATTAACAAGAAACAAGGTGTATCAGAGCATTTATTTAGAGCATATACTGAAGTCACTAAGAAGGCAGCTTGAAAGAGAGTAGAGAGAGTTCCATTTCTGATCCTCTCCTCACTAGGCGGCGGTTTGTAACAGTGTTAGGGGCAACGCAGGATCCCGAGCAAAGCTCTGCTTGCTGAGACAGGAGAGTGGACTAATGTAATAAATAAATATATTAATTAATTAATTAATTTGTTTTTGGTGCAAAAAGGTGTGAACTAATGTATTTTAGAAGTATTTCATCTCAACTATGTGAAAACCATACAAAGAACAATTTGGAAGGAAATCAACAAAAACAGAAGTGGTGATTCTGCTTAGGGAAATAATGGGTGGTTTTTAGTCGTCTTTTTTTTTTTTAAGATTTTATTTATTTATTTGACAGAGAGAGAGAGAGAGAAAGGAGCACACATAAGGAGGGGGAGAAGGAGAGGGAGAGAGAGAAGCAGGCTCCTGGCTGAGCAAGGAGCCCGATGTGCAGGGCTCTATCCCAGGACCCTGGGATCGTGACCTAAGTCGAAGGCAGAGGCTTAACCAACTGAAGCCACCCAGGCGCCTCTATTCTTTAATTTCAAAAGATGAATAAAATAATGTTTTCTAAAGACTTGGAGGGGGATCCTAGTACTTCTTGATGACAAGAGAAGCCGGTCAATGAGGCCAACTGCATTCCCAAAGCAATTTGGATGAGACTTTTGTGGTGTCCAGAGGGCCCTCTCTGGGATCCAGAGTCACTTGACCTTCAGTGTGCGTGCTCATGGATCTAATATTGTTACATAAATTGCAGCATCTTAAAAATCTACATTCCATCCTATGAACTGAGAGCAAGAAATCACAGAGGTTGTTTTTTCTTTTTGTATGTCTGCTGTTTCAATAACTCCAAATTAAATGTCAATTAAATACTTATTTAAAAATACAATGTTTTCCATATGGTATCACCTAAAATTATGTGGAGGCCCAGTGGTACGTGGAGAACCCTATAGTAGTAATGCCTGGGTCCTCTAATTTGTGTTTTAAAGCCTTTGAGGAACCTCCAGGTTAGAGCTGGATACATAGAGACGGAGAAAGGGAAACATGAAGCAGGTGCAGGCGACCCAGAGAGAGTCCGAGGGAGTGATCACTCCTGAAGATCTTCCAAATTTTCTGCCCCGGGATATCGAGAGGGGGCTTGGGTCTTTGTGATGTATTCTCCTTGTATGCTTAAGTCACTTTGAGTGGGTTTTGATAGTCATGTTTTAGAGACTGGGGGTTTGGGTGCCCGGGAGGCTCAGTTGGTTAAGTGACTGCCTTTGGTTCAGGTCATGATCCCAGGGTCTTAAGATCAAGTCCTGCATCAGGCTCCTTGCTTAGCGGTAGCCTGTTTCTCTCTTTCCTCCCTGCTCCTGTCCTCTCTGTCTTGCTCTCTCCAATAAATAAATAAAACCTTAAAAAAAATTAAATAGAGACTGGGGGTTTCACCTTCGACTCTGGGGATCAGATGCCGTAGGGCTCTGCACCAGTGGGTGGTAATTGGACGTGCTCCCATCCCATGGGGTTTCCGAGCTCCCATTCCTTTTTCCAAAAGGCAATCTATGTTGCAATTTTGTCTTGTTTGCCTCCTAGTGCTGCATACTGGCTCTGTTACAATGGTTTGACCTAATTGCTTGCTCCATATATGGCAGCTGGAGGGTGGTCCTACTGGGGACCAGGAGTCTTTGCCTGCGGCAGCTTAACAGGACTTTGAATACTCCCATCGGGGATGGGGAATAAGATTTGTAGCTGCCAGTTAGATGGCTAGTTATATGGGGTAGAGGCATGTCTGGGTGTACAGGAAGCGGGGTTTACGCTAAGTGGTAAAATAAAATATAGATAATGTAGGGTGTCATCCCACCCCAACCCCAACCCCACACGCAACTATACCTCTTCCCTCGGCAGCCAAGTTTATCAGACTTGATCCATTCCCCTCCCCAAGATTCAGCTGATTGGATGAGGACTACACACGTGACTCACACTTGACCAATCAGAGGCTCTAAAGAAAGTAGAGGCAGGGCTGAGAAACCGGAGGCAGCCATTGCTCCTCGTTCAGCTGGGGAGATGGTGAACTTCCTGGTGCCAAGAGTAGGGAGAAGCAGAAAGCAAAAGTGAAACTGGTTTTAGAGCTTTTGTGCTTCCTGTGCCACAGTTCCACGAACTACCCCTGTATCCTGATAGCACAGGCTGCATTTTGTCTTGAGCTCCTCCAAGTGAGTTCCTAGGACTTGCAAGCAAAAGACGCTTGACTGAGGCAATACAGAAAGCATGCTGCTACCTTCTAATAAACTTGTGCCTAGTTTTTATAGGAAAACTAGGTGTCGTAGTGTTTCATCGCATCCTGCAAGGAGGACCAAGGGTTCAGGTATCGCATCATCTGAACAAGGGTGAGAATAACTTCTCCTGCTTGTGGGGGAGAAACAAGAAGCCCTTCTTGGGGTCCTCATCCAAGTGCATCCGAGAAAAATCAGGGAGCAGATTAACAGCAGCAGAAGATGGTGACTGGAACACTGGCTCGCAAGGAGGCGCAAGGGTCAGAATCACTTGGGGAAACTGCATGGAGCCACCGGGGACCCACCTCAGACCTACCAGATCAAAAACTCTATTCCAGTGGTCAAGGCAGTTAGACGTTCTTTTAAGTTTCCTAGGAGATTTTAATGTGTACCCCTGTTGGAAAAAGCCACTTGATCCCAAGACCAAAGGACATGGAGAAAAGGAAAGAAAAGGAATCTAGAGCTTACAGATTAATAAAGGGACAAATAATGTTAACCACAGTGGCTCCGTGACAGTCCTGCCTGTCTGTACAATGCAATAATAAAATTCCTCTTTATCTGAGGAACAGTGATTTTCTTGCCCATGATAATGAGCTTTAAATCCAAAATGGCTTAATTTATGCTCAGTACACACTTTCTGAAGACATGGGGTGATAATGTAATCCTTTTTTTTTTTTAAGTAGGACTTAAGTTTGCAATGTGTGTAAAGTTTTTTTTTTTTTAAAGATTTTATTTATTCATTTGACAGAGAGAGAGAGAGAGATCACAAGTAGGCAGAGAGGCAGGCAGGGGGTGGAGGGAAGCAGGGTCCCCGTCGAGCAGAGAGCCCGATGTGGGGCTCGATCCCAGGACCCCAAGATCACCACCCAAGCAGAAGGCAGAGGCTTTAACCCACTGAGCCACCCAGGCGCCCCACGTGTGTAAGATTTTAAAGTAACTTATACAAGGTAGAAAATTGGAAAAATAAAGATAAGCATAAGGAAAAAAATACATCTTATAATCACATCACCCACTGTTTTGTGATTTCTATCACACTGTTTTGTTTTTTTTTAAGATTTTACTTATTTATTTGACAGAGAGAGTGAGATCACAAGTAGGCAGAGAGGCAGGCAGAGAGAGAGGGGGGAAGCAGGCTCCCCGCTGAGTGGAGAGCCCGATGTAGGGCTCAATCCCAGGACCCTGAGATCATGACCGGAGCCGAAGGCAGAGGCTTTACTCACTGAGCCACTCAGGTGCCCCTATCACACTGTTTAGATTCATATCTTTGTCCATCTTCTCAGACTATTTTTCTTTATAGAAATGGGACCATATTATTTTATAATTTCCATTTCATATATCATGAATATATTTCTATGTCAAAATACTTCTTATACACTTAAATAAAAAATACATATATTTCCTATAGCTTTACAGAATCCCATTTATGGATGGATTAGTGAGGGTTGAATGAGACAATGTATATGAAATATGTGGTAGGCACTCAATAAATGGCAGTGCTTAATACCATTACTGGAATGTATTGACAGTTTCCCTATTGATGGAATATTAACTTGTTCTCAAGAGTAGGTATATTGATTTTTATTTTATTATGTACTTACTAGACATTTAAATGACTTGTCATTAGCTGGAAACATTTTTCTTATGCAATTTTTTCTTTTTATTTAAGTGTTAAATATATAGGAGTTTTATATTTTCACTCGTCACATCTGTCAGTCTTAATCTTTGTGATTTCTAGGTTTAAAATGCTAAATTCTCACTAGGATGCCATAATAAATCTTGATACATGATCAATATCCATATAAGAAATAATTTAAATGCTTCCACCAAAATGGTTACGTTAAACACAAGCTTGGGACAGACACATTTCCGGACAAAACTTTAACTTACAGAAAGAGTCTTGATGAGGAAGCACATCATCCCCAGTGGGGAGGGTAAACCGGATGATGCCATGGTTCCTGGGCCAAGTCCTGCCTCCCTCCAGCTGACTCGGGAAGAGGACTCCATCTCGTCAGGACACAGGAAAAGGAAGCAAGTTAAGCAAGAGCGCCACACTCTAATGGTGTTTTTCCTTTCACAGATTACAAGAGAAAGAATCAGTTTTGTTACTGAGATGAGGCACTTTGTACTTGCCTCACCTCTGACGATTCAGTTGAGGGACCATTATACAATGAATGCTATGACTGTGCTCTCCGGCTGTCAGACGAAACAGTCCTTTTGAGAGGTCATATGAAGGCCTAATTCTCATCTGGTGGCGGTGAAGGAAGGGTATAAGGACGTCCTGGTCAAAGCACATGGTAGAGAGTTTCCATTTATTAATCTACTTGACCAACATTTACTGCAGGCCTACTGTGTGCCAGGCACTGGGCTGAGGGCAGACACACAGAAGCGAGAAAGACACAGGGCTCGTGGGTCCATATAGGCAACAAGACCTGAGTACCTGGGAGATTCCCCACCCTTTTCCATAGAGGCAAGGCTGAAGCAGAAGTTAGGAGATCTCATGCAATGAGAGAAAGAAGCCAGAGGGGATAGTGGCACCCACCAAATGCCATTAAAACAAATCCCGGTACAGCCAAGCCAGTCATAAAATAGGTTAAGTATTTCAAAAGGCCAGGTACTAACTCAGTTATAGAACAAGCACATTTGAAATATCAAGAAATATTTAGGACTATACCTCAGAGTTCCATGAATGAAGATTTGCCCTAAAGCTCCAGTCCTGGGCGAGGAGGCCATCAAGTGTTCTAGGGGGAGGGATGGGCGGGATCCCACCCTACAGAGCTAGACCGGCATGTTCTCCACCGGCAAATGGGAGGCAAAGAATGGAAACCTCAAACAACCCCACTCCTGTCCTCGCTCCAAGGGGCCCTTCAGCCCATTAGCAATATTCCCACCACTTCTGGTTTAGGCTGGGCACACTGGAGTGAATCAGGGGGTCCCTGGAGCACAGCGCTTAAAGCATCCCCCATTCTCCCCGACTCACCCTTGGTTTGTTGAAAACGCAGAGCTGGCAATGAGAAATTGGGGCATGGTAACAGGTTGTATTAAAAAAAAAAATAACTAGCGAGGAAGAATAAAATCAAGTGGAAATGAACTTGAATCCATCTTCACCAACCTAATTTTGAATGAACTTTTCTTCTTCAGTGCTTGGTGACCAACAGCAGTTCTACACCATGTTTTGGGGGAGTGTTACACTCAACTAATTAATTCGCTCGTGGTGGAACATGATGATTGTGAAAGTGACATGGCAGTCTAGAAGAAGCATGGGCTTTTCTAGAAAAAAGCCAGATAAACCCTCTCCCCTTTCTGCTGCCTAAGCCTCCGTTTCTTCCTCTGGGAAGTGGGGACACCATCATCTCTCTCAGAGGGTGCTCTGAGGCTCAGAGGGGAGGATTACATAAATCTGCACCTAGTACAGTGCCTGGCGCACTGAAGGGCTCAACAAATTTAATTATTAGAATTGGGGCGCCTACTGGGAGTATGCGCCCAGTGCCCAGAGGAGATTCTGCATCTGTGCAAAGGAGGTCCGTAATGAATGGTGGCCGCTTGCTCTCGTCCTCCTATTGGAGAGCGTTAAGATGCTTCCTTAAAGACAAAGAAATGAATGCTTTCCTTCTCTATCCTGCCTCCTACCCGTCTTCTTTACTCACGCACAGGCTTTCCTGCTGCTTCTAAATGCTCCTTTTGACATCTCTCCATCATGTTTCCTCATCTTCCACCTGCAAACCTAAGGATTTATTTTTCCTCTTCGCTGTGGCTTTACCACATCTGTGTTTAATAAGCTCCGTTAATCAGCTAAAGACCTCTCCTCTCTCCATTTAATACAAATTGTTGGAAAGAAGAACTTGAATGGATGGATATGGCATAGCACTAGGTTCCTAGCTCCCTCCCAAACACACAGCAGCTTATAAAAACAGAGAGGGTTTTTCCAGAGAGGAGACATTAAAAACATTTCAGTATCTTTAAGACAGGAGCTCCCTTTGCCAAAATGAAATTGATTTTATTTGTAAATAACACCCTTGCCAATGTTTAAGTAAGTAGTACATAAATGCAATTCCTAGCTGCCTTTCTGATCCAATGTCCATATCCCCCAGCACTGGAAACTCCAAGACTCTCCCTGAGCCCATTTTCTAAACCTCATATTCTTAAATCACTTGCAGAAGCATTCCACCCCACCCAAGAACAGGTTATTAAAATGTCCAGTGCCCTTTATGGGTCCCTTAGTGCCCACAAATAATGAGGTATTTATGGTACAATCACTCTGGCATGGCTGACATCTCTCGATGTTCTACATTCCAGGTTTAAGAGCAGTTTTTCCCCCAGACACTGGGGCAGTATCCAAAAATCAACGTGGACGGTATCCAACAAGACCTCAGAGATGCTATTTTTCTTTTACTATATGTTGTGTCGACTGCCTACTGTACAGGGCTTGATACATTTTTAATTACTCAACTGAGTTTCCTTTGAACTCGTCACTTTTCACCATTTCCAGTTAATGGATCTTAATTTCCCAGAGGGAAACCTTTTTAGCCTGTCGCAAAGTTCAGGCTTTTCTGGTTCAATTCTCATTTATCAAAGATGCTAAGGAGAAAAGCTCTTTTGCCTCCTAATTTGAGATGACCAGAGGGAAAACAACAAGAATGGAATAAAATCTTCACGCGCCCCGACAGAAGAGACGGGACTGCCCTGTAATCGAACTAGAAACAATTAAAATATATACATATATCATGGAGAACTCAACTTCACAAATCCACAGATCTTTTTTGATAAAAAGCCAGGGGACAAGATCACTTGGTTCTTAAATCTTAAAAAAAAAACCCAAAAAACAAAAAAACACACAAGACGAACCTCAGCACTTACACGAAGGGAAAGGAAAGAAGTCAAACCCAGTGATGAATGGCAGGTGACACTTAGCCTAAGTGGGGTGGGCAGGGGACCCTGGTGTCACCGAGAGGAGCATCCATAGCTCATCTTCAGTGAGTGGTTGATACATAGGAGTGGTGGTCTGCATAGCCAGCTTTCCCAGAGAATTCAGAAATCAAGATTTTTTTAAATTAGAAATCTGATTTTATAAGTTGACAACAAATTCGCATTTTCTCGAACACTGTTTCCTGGAGCTGGCTGGTATAGGCTCACAAGAGCGGATCAGTGTCTCTTTTCTCTACTTGGGCCTTCACTGACTTCACGTTCATAGCCTGAAACCAGCCATTGGCGAGGGGTGGGGGGATATTTGCACCACAGAAATAGGCAAATGCTACAAATCAGGGTTTTATTTGTTTTAAGCTGACTGTTAAACATTAACCAGCATATTACCATCCGCGGGTCAAATAGATCATGTTGCCTTTGGCCAAAATTGCAACTTCTAATTTAAACATTAAGCAAGAAGTCGGGTTATGTAATCATGAGGAAGTATTCTATATTCCAAGACCGGTATTTGCAACAGAGTGCATGTAGCACTGCAACCATGGGGGAAGTGTGAGGGAAGAGTCAGAGGAACACCCCAAACCATTGGGAACACAGAGAGAGAGACACAGGGAGGCATCTCTGAACCTAATCCGCCACCCTGTAAAAAGAGCACTCTGATAAATAGGATATTTCTAAAATGCTTGTTTCTTCCCCACTGCCCTAGGGTAATGGGGACTGATGCTCCCAACGATGACCTCTCAAGACATCACAACATCCCAAAAGGTATTCTGAATCATTGGGGAAAGCTGAGACTAGGCATCGTGATTGAGCAACACAAGCGTCCAAGTCCATGTTCAAACAACTCCAAGTGGATTAACCCCCTTCCCTCACCACCGAAGGGGCAGGGATGACTGGCATTACAGGTTCCCCCTTTCTCTTCGCTCAAAATCAGCCTACCCTCGGTCTGGTTCTCAATTCCTGTTTTCTGTTACAATGAAGGCTTCGGCAGCCCGGGGAAATTGATGAGTCCCTTCTCAGAATGATTTTTTTAAGTGAATGAAATATGATGGGTAGGATTACAAAAGCAACCATATTAGAATACAGTGTTTAAACTGTGAAACTCGCATGCGATATAGCGCATGCACTTCTTTATTAAATCATTACACAAGAATGGGTCTGCCAACTGCCATGATTTTGAAGTCTCAGTGAAGGGGCTGTGAGGGCATGTGCCACACTTCGGAGCGAGAGGAATCCTTCTGGCTTCTCCTGGAGACCGTCTACAGGGGCGGCTCACGTGAGCTCTCCGTTATTGCCTGCATTCCTTGCTGAAGGAAATATTTGAGGTTGCCAAGTTAAAGGTCAGTACACATAAAGACGGAATGATTTTCCCATCCAGGTTTACAGACCCTCTGAATTCTATCCACGGCCCCAGGTTAAGAACCCCGTAGTCGGACTGAGCTGTATATGTAATGTATACGAGCTGTAAAGGTAGGGACTCAATACATTTTGACTGGACTAAACTGAATTTTATGTTTGGGATGGGATGGGTGCTGGGTGTGGCTCTAAGGGTGAGAAGGGAGAACAGACACTGCTCAAACCTAGAGTGGGAGAAGCCTGCTATCTGCCTTACTATCCTGCCTGGTAACCCAGCTTCTTCAAAATGACAGCTTGCAGAAAATACTCATCGGTAACAGCAAATACAAACCCATTAGTGACAAAAATAAACACAGAACCAGGGCCATGGGTTTTATTTCGGTTTCACTAGAATTCTATCTCAGTCAAACCAACTTCTCCAAAATTGAAATTGTGGCTTCGAATCAAAGCTCCACCACTTCCTAGTTGTGTGACTTTTGGCAAAGTTTTTAACTCTCTGTGCTTCAGTTTTCTCATCCAAACAAGGAGGAAAATAATAGTACAACCTCATAGGATGGAAGATTATATCTAGAGTGTTCTGTACAGTACCGAGGAAGACTATAGTACATGCTAGCTGTGGAAATAACAAGATTCTTGCAAATTGGTTCAGAGACTATTTAAAGACTGCCCAAAATTTGGCAGTCCCTATTTAAAATTTTGTTTAAAATTAAAAATATGCTTTATAGAGCTGTTGTGCTAGCAAATGATTAGAAATAAATGACATGTCCTGCAATAAGGGGAAGAGTTAAATTATTGAAAACCCACACCATTGTTGTATATTTGGGGAAACTGCAGAAAAGATCTGTAAGAACCATACTTGAACACTTCTCAACACATCCTATGGGCCAACATTATCCTGATATGAAGATAAGGTGAAGACATCACAATGAAGGGGGAAAAAAAAGTGAATATCTTTTTTGTATATAGATGCAAAAACCTTCAACAAAATACTAGCAAGCCAAATGCAGCAAGATATGAAAAGGGCCAAATGGGATTTATCCCCGGGATCCAAGGTTGGTTTAATACCTAAGAATGCATTAATTCGATATGATAATATCAATAGCAGGAAAGATAAAACCACACGATCACCTCCGGTACAGAAAAAGTATGTGACAAAATTCTCACGTCCATTTGTGATAAAAACATTCAGCCAGCTAGGAAGAGAAGGGAACTTCCTCAATCTGATAAAGGTCATCCTACCAACAAATACACCGAAACTAACATCATACATAATGGTTAAAGACGCAAACATTCCTCCTCAGATAGGCAAGGATGTCCACTCTCACTGCTTCTGTGCAACATTGTGCTGGAGATTCCGGCCAGGCAGGACACGAAAGAAAAGGCATCCAGACTGGAAAGGGAGAATTAAAACTCTCTCTATTCATACATGACAGATGTGGAGATCAATGGAATAGAACTGAGAATTCAGAAATCAACCCTCCCATTTACAGTCAACTGATTTTTTCTTTTTTTTTTTTTAAAGATTTTTATGTATTTATTTATTAGGAAAGAGAGAGAGTGAGAGAGAGCATGAGAAGGGAGAAGGTCAGAGTGAGACGCGGACTCCCCATGGAGCTGGGAGCCCGATGTGGGACTCGATCCCGGGACTCCGGGATCATGACCTGAGCCGAAGGCAGTTGCCCAACCAACTGCGCCACCCAGGCGCCCCTACAGTCAACTGATTTTTGACAAGGTTGCCAAAACAATTCAATGAGGGAAAGAATAATCTTTTCAAAAACTAATGGTGCTGGAAATGGATACCTATGTGTAGAAGAATTAAGTTGGACCCATACCTCACACTACATACAAAAATTAACTCAAAATGGATTAACCACCTAAATGTAAGAAGAAAACTACAAACTCTTAGAAGAAAACATGGGTATGAATCTTTCTGACACGGAGAGAGGCAGTGGTTTCTTAGATAGGACACGGGAAACAGCAACAAAAGGAAAAACAGATTAATTGGACTTCGCGAAAATTTTAAAAACTTTCGTGCTTCTTAAGACACCACGAAGAAAGTGAAAAGACAACTCACAGAGATGAGAACAATATTCACAAAACATATATGTGATAAAGTACTTGAATCCAGGAGTGTCCTATGCCAGGGGCACCTGGCTGTCTCAGTCGGTGGAGCGTGTGACTCCTGACCTTGGGGTTGTGAGTTCAAGCCCCGTATTGGGTGTAGAGATTACTTAAAAATAAGATCTTAAGAAAAAAAAAAAGACAACCCAACTAAAAATCAAAAATGGGCAAAGGATTTGAATAACATTTCTTTCAAGTAAGTATATAAATGGCCAACAAACACACAAAAAGTGTTCAACGTTGTTTGTCAATGGAGAAATGCAAATCAAAACCACAAGATACAATTTTACATCCACTTAGAATGACTATAATAAAAGAAACACATAATAAAAGTGTTGGAGGGGATGCAGAGAAATGGAAACTCTCAGACCGTGTTGGTGGGAATATAAAATGGTTTGGCCTCCCAGGAGCCTAGAATTGTACATTTTAAATAGGTGAGTTTTATGGTGTGTGAATTTCAGCTCCACAACTTTGTTACCAAAAAAAAAAAAAAAAAGAACCACCATTAAGAATAAAAAAGCAGTGGTTACCTCTGGTGAGTAAGACAGGGAAGTAAAAGGAGACTTTGATTTTTCACTTTAAATACTTGGAATAACTTGAAAATTGATATCAGTATGCAGGTATTACTTTAGGAATTTTTTTTTTTTTAAAGATTTTATTTATTTATTAGAGAGAGAGAGACTGAGAAGGGAGAAGAAGGTCAGAGGGGGAAGCAGACCTCCCGCAGAGCCGGGAGTCCGATATGGGACTCGATCCCGGGACTCCGGGATCATGACCTGAGCCGAAGGCAGTCGCTTAACCAACTGAGCTACCCAGGCGCCCCTACTTTAGGAATTTTTTTAAAAGATTTTATTTATTTATTTGAGATAAGGACAGTAAGAGAGAGCATGAGAGGGGAGAAGGTCAGAGAGAGAAGCAGACTTCCCGTGGAGCTGGGAGCCTGATGTGGGACTCGATCCCGGGACTCCAGGATCATGACCTGGGCCGAAGGCAGTTGCTCAACCAACTGAGCTACCCAGGCGCCCCCAGGGTCCTTTTAACTGTCCCTCCTTCGGAATCCCGTTTCTGACCCACACGGGTAAGTATCCGGGACCATCCTTCCTCCTGCCCTCCCTTGTCTACCAGGAATCTTGGGAATTTGGGGACTTGTTCCCTTTTTTACTTTCGGTTGCATGCAACCCCCCCACACTCCCCTCCCCACCTCCACTGTTCCGCCCACACCAGAGGTGGGGGTGTGACCCTGACCTCTGTGCTGTCTTGTAAACCTGACCCTGACCCGTGCAGGGCTCTGGAAAGACAGGGTCTTTCTGCTCCTGGGGTCCTGGATGCTAAGGACCGTGCCAGTCTGCTGTTGCTGGGGCCAGCTTCCCTGCGCTGGCGCAGTCCCCAACACTGACCCTCATAAGAAAAATGAGAAGTCAAGACAGAGACAGATAGACAGACGGACAAAATGATACCTGGTGACACCGTCTAAACCCAGACCCAGCCTGTCTGAGGCAGACAATTCAGTTAACAAATTATCAATAAATTAATCTTTTCATTTTCATGAAATATGTTTTTGTCAGAGAACTTTATCAATGATCTGAGTTCTTTTCCAAGAAATAAAAAGTTAAATATTCCTTTTCATCTGTATTATTGGTTTTCCTTTGGAGACTAACATTATTAACAACCTCAGTTAAGAAGGGACGGAAGGAGGGATGGGAGAAGGGAGGGAGGGAGGGAGGGGAAGGCAGGCTGGCCAGCCAGGCTCTGGCTGGGGCCATGACACCTGCCAGCCCCCAAGGACCCTCATCCCCAGGGCCAACTCTCCTGCAGATTCTGCCCCTGCCTGTCTTGGGGGGCTCCCCGTGTCGTGTTCTCACCACACTCTACTCCATTTCCTGTTTGAGGCCAAGAGGCACTTGGCCTTTTGTTAGCCTCCTGTTTCCTCCCTGTACTGGCCCTTTAGACCCTGTGGGGACCAGCCTGGGCCACCTTGCTGCTCTTCCCGCCTCCTCTCTCTTTTTCCAAGAGATCTGAACACTGCTCCCAGATGAATGTCTCTTTTCATTATGCGATTCTTCCCCAGTCTCTAACAGGAGGCCAGCCCGTGCAGAGTTCCTGCCCTACGGCCTGAAAGTCAAGGCTCTTTGTGGCTCATTCACCAATATGTTCCTGTGGCAGGCACTGTTAGATGCCTCCGACACTCTTTCTCATTACTCCCTGGTAATTATTCTCGGACATGTTACTAACTGGAATAATGAGCCTGTTTCCCAGCCACTACTGCAGCTGGGTATGACCATGTGAAAAGCTTTGGAAAATGAATGTCAGGGGGAGGGTTATCTAGAATTTGTGGGAAGCCCCCTGTAGTGGACACTGCTGTTTGTGCCTTGCCCAGCTCCTCCTAAAGCCCCTGACCAGCTGTGTGTGCCCATCCCCTGCTCACAAGCGCACACCTGTGACTACGAAACTGCCAAGGGTCAGGCAGTTTTAGCTCCTTCCCTCCCCCAGCCATAAGCAGTGACTGGGGTGGGCATATAAAAGCACAGTTCCTTTGCCTGAAGGTGGGACAAATTCCAAGGTGTAATTTATGCTTCAGAGCGCCATAAATTAACGTCCTACTTGGCTTCTCTTTCCACCTTCCTTTACTCTCCCTCTAGCCTCTTCTAAGAGCACGAGCTTGATAAATCACTTCCGCCTAAATCCCTAGCCCAAAGTCTGCTTATTAGGGAAAGTGGCGTAAGACATCTCTTTGAAAGAAAAAAGGCACACACTTCCTCTCCCCTTCCTTCATCCTACTACCTGTGGTGGGGATGTGATGGCCAGAGCTGCAGCAGCCACATTGAGCCCTGAGGACCAGAAAAACATCCTAGGGATAACAGAGTTGAAGAGGCCTAACTCCTTGTTGACATTCTACAGGCACTGTACCAGGCCTGAATTGCCTATATGCACTGCAGTGTCTTTCCTGGCCCAGAGTAAAACCTTGTGCGCTTTACTACTGTTTTTTTGGGTCTTGCTACTTGAAGCTAAACAAAATTCATAACTGATGGACTCCCTTACTTACCAGCTGTGTGTGTGTACTTAGGAAAATTTCTCTGAGCCTTATTTTCTGTAACTCAAAAGAAAGTTGAGAGAATGAGCAGGCCATCATCTCTTCCCAAATAGCCATTAGACTCCATCTTCTCCAGGAAATTTGTCTTAATTAACTGAATAAGTAGTGATGTGGTTGCTTTCAGTTATCAGTTCCCAGAATTCAGTTTTCATCCATCATTACACGACATGAAATGCCAGTATATGCCTGTGTGGTCAAAGCGGGCCTTGTACACATTTCTTTTCATAGGTGTTGGTATTAGGTCACAGGCTGTTAAATGAAAGAAACTAAGTCTAAAAATACAGCAGGCCAAGAAATAGTATACAGCATGCCTCCATACCAAATACCAGGAAAATGACATCTGGAGCAAAAAAATATCAACAGCCAGAATGAATAAAACACACCCTAGTGAGGACAAGGTTAAATGTAGCATAAATTCAGTTTAAAAATTTCAAGTCCCGGGCGCCTGGGTGGCGCAGTTGGTTGAGCAACTGCCTTCGGCTCAGGTCATGATCCCGGAGTCCCGAGATCGAGTCCCACATCGGGCTCCCAGCTCCATGGGGAGTCCGCTTCTCACTCTGACCTTCTCCTGTCTCATGCTCTCTCTCACTCTCTCTCTTTCCAAATAAATAAATAAAATCTTTAAAAAAAAAATTTCAAGTCCCAAAGAAAGATTCCAGATTCCTCTGGGACTGAGAGTGGCTTATAGGACCTATCTGGGGAAATTAAGAAAAGAACCCCACAGATGAACAAAATTGGATGAAGAAAAGCTACTTTGGGAGAAAAGAGAGAATAGTTACAAATCATCCAAAGCAAAAGCCAGAAAAGCAAAAATAAACAGGTGAGAGTTCGTCAAACTAAAGAGCATGGACACACGAAGGCAACGAGGAAAGGCAGCCTACTGGACGGAGACGATACTTGCAAGTAACATATCTGATAAGCGGTTAATATCCAAAATATGTAAAGAACTCCTACAACTCAATAGCCAACAAACAAATAAGCTGATTAAAAATGGGCAGAGGGGGGCGCCTGGGTGGCTCAGTCAGTGAAGTTTCTGCCTTCGGCTCAGGTCATGATTCAGGGTCCTGGGATCAAGCCCCACATCAGGGTCCCCGCTCTATGGTAAGCTTGCTTCTCCTTCTCCCACTCCCCCTGCTTGTGTTCCTTCTCTCGCTGTGTCTTTCTCTGTCAATAAATAAATAAAATCTTTAAAAAAAAATGGGCAGAGGGCTTCCAGATGGTGTAGTTGGTTAAGCATCTGACTCCTGGTTTCGGCTCAGGTCTTGATCTCAGGGTTGTGAGATCTAGCCCTGCCCAGGTCAGGCGCTGCACTCAGCAGGGAGTCTGCTTCTCTCCCTCTCCTCTGCCCCTCCCCTACCTGTGCTCATCTGCGTGTGTGAGCTCTCTCTCTTTCTCAGATAAATAAATCTTTTAAAAAAAATGGGCAGAGGATCTGAATAGATGTTTTTCCAGAAACAACATATAGTTACAGGCCAATGGGTACATGAACAGGGCTTGACATCACTCAGTATTAGGAAAATGCAAATCAAAACCTCACCAAGACAGCATAGTACTGGCACAAAAACAGACACATAGACCAGTGGAACAGAATAGAGAGCGCAGATGGGGACCCACAACTCTATGGTCAAATCATCTTTGACAAAACAGGCAAAAATATCCAGTGGAAAAAAGACAATCTCTTCAATAAATGGTGCTGGAAAAATTGGACAGCTATATGTAGAAGAATGAAACTTGACCATTCTCTTATACCACACACGAAGATAAACTCGAAATGGATAAAATACCTCAACGTGAGGCAGGAATCTATCAAAACCCTAGAGGAGAACATAGGCAGTAACCTCTATGACATTAGCCACAGCAACTTCTTTCAGGACATGTCGCCAAAGGCAAAGG
>CM052797.1:114653065-114690609 GCA_028533885.1 Nasua narica | reverse complement strand
GATGAATATCCAACTTTTGTATCAACATGGACAGGACTAGAAGAGATTATGCGGAGTGAAATAAGTCAAGCGGAGAGAGTCAATTATCTTATGGTCTCACTTACGTGTGGAGTATAAAGAAAATCATGGAGGGCATCGTGAGAAGGAAGGGAAGGGCGAATGGGAGGAAATCGGAAGGGGTGATGAACCAGGAGAGACTGTGGACTCTGAGCAACAAACTGAGGGTTTTGGAGGGGAGGGGGTGAGGGGGTGGGCGAGCCTGGTGGTGGGTATCGAGAAGGGCACGTATTGCATGGAGCACTGGGTGTGGTGCATGAACAATCAATCTTATAACACTGAAAAATTAAAATAAGCATATTTGGGGAGAAAAAAAAGAACTATTCTTTCAAAAAGAGAATAAACACAGATTACAGGGGTTACCTCTGTTGAAAAGAAAAAACAAACAAACAAACAAAAAACCTCAACAAGAGAGGCGCCTGGGTGGCTCAGTCGGTTAAGCCTCTGCCTTCGGCTTGGTTGTAATCTCGGGACCCTGGGGTCGAGCCCCACATTGGGCTCCCTGCTCAGCAGGGAGTCTGCTTCTCCCTCTCTCTACTCATGCTTTCTCTGTCTCTCTCAAATAAATAAATAAAATCTTAAAAAAAAAAAAAAACCACACAAGATAATCACTTCACACCTGTCAGAAGGGCTATTCTCAAAAAAAAGAAAAAAAAACAGGGTATGGAAAAAAGGGACCCTCATGCACTGGTGGTGGGAACACAAATGGGTACACAGTCACAATGGGAAACAGAACAATGGAGTTTCTCAAACAACTAAAAATCTCGCCTTTACTTTCTCTTTGGAAGCAGAAGAGGGCTTAAGAAAATGCAACTGGTGTTGAGTGAACAATCATCCAAAGCCCAAAGGTCCAGAGGCAGGACAAGAAGAAATGGATTGGAAATGAAGAGGAGGGTACTGGGAAGAGATGCACTAAAGATGGCTAAAGAGAAAAAGATTATGGCTCTGGTGAGCTCGCAGCAATCAGATGTGATGACACCAGGCAGGTTCTCAGACGAGAAAAATGTAATGTGCAGAAGTGTTTCCAGAGAACAAGATAAAACAACAAAGGACCTGGGAGACAAGGCGGTTGGAGGGAATGGAGCTGAACCCAAGCACGTAAGAGTCACTATCGTCCAGAGGAAAGGGTCTTAATTTTATTTACAAACATGAAAAATAATGGCAGATATAGTTTTTATCCCCAGGAAGCTTAGATAAGCTTTCATTCTGGTCACACTTAAAGTGACAAAAAGAATACCCAATCTACTGTAATAGAAGGGATGGCATTGGGGCGCCTGGGTGGCTCAGTGGGTTAAAGCCTCTGCCTCTGCCTTTGGCTCAGGTCATGACCTCAGGGTCCTGGGACCGAGCACCGCGTCGCATCGGGCTCTCTGCCCAACGGGGAGCCTGCTTCCCCCTCTCTCTCTGCCTGCCTCTCTGCCTACTTGTCATCTCTCTCTCTCTCTCAATAAATAAATTTTAAAAATCTTTAAAAAGATTGTTTTAATTAAAAAAATAATAAAATAATAAAAAAAAGAAGGGATGGTATTGGAAAGGGAACAGAAAAACAAAAGAAATGCAGAACAAAAAAGAATAGTGCATATGAGACCAAATACTAAACGTGCCAAATTCCCCCACAAAGAGAAAAGTCTAAAACTGGTTTAAAAAGAAAAATAGAAAATGTATTAAGTGGTTTGCTTAAAAATATATTAAAACTTACGACTAAAGAAATGGTCTAAAAGTCAGCAAGTATCTGCTACATAATGCAGGAGCTTAATCATATCTATGTTTAAAAATAGATGTTAGTATATAAGAGGTAAAGAAAGGTATTATTAATAATGTAACAAAAGTTATGCAAGTGATGACATCAATAATTCTGGATTTATATGCCCCAACGTACACAACCAAAATGTTATTTTGGGTGTGTTTACTAGGTTTAGAGGGTGTTCGGGGGTGATGTTCCCTCTTGCTCCAAAATCCTGTAACATAAGAGAAAAGCCAACTGAAACATACACAGATACCAGGATACAAAGAAATACTCAAAACAGAAAAGAGAACTCTGGAAAATGCACATTCTCAAATCATTATGTGATAATTTTAGAAATAAATCAAATCATAATTATATAGCCAACCACACAAAACCATTTAAAAAGCAATCTTTTTGAATAACATTTGAGATGAGTTAGAGCTAAACAAAGAATGGATGAGAATATTTATCTCAACCACAGAGAGGATCCGGTTTGATGAAAAACCATAGAAAAAAATTGCCAGTAAAAATGAACATATCTGGTTATATAAAAATCTCTTGTACATGCCAAAAAATATATAATAGTCAATAAAAAGGCAGCAGAACAAGATAAATATTTGGGGCATATAGAAATAAATACATAGAGCAGAGATAAAAACTCGGGACCTCAGGAGAGCTCTTTAAGCTACCACGGAGAACCCTATGGGCTGCTTGGAGCACAGTTGGAAAACCACAGCTTTGGCTGATCTGTAAGGTCAATGCCTTGTGATCCTCATCAGATGCCTAACACGAGGGAAGACCCAAGACACACAAACCCTTGATGTGAATGGGCCAAGAGCTCACTGGCAGTCAGGAAGTGACTTCTAGATCAAATATGTCGGAATTAGAGATGAAAGTCCTGGGGGCCGGCGCATTCTAGGCACAACAAGGACCCCAGAGGCGGCAATGCCAAAGCGGTAGTGGTTCCAAGCATTAGCTTTGAAGGGAGCCTCCCGGCTTCTTCCAGCTGGGTAACTTCAGACCCTGTGGGAAAGCCCTCTGGGCGCCTAGTCCATGAGGATATTAATAGTGACCACCCTCATGGGGCTCTTATAGGAAATAAGCTTATATAAAGAGGTATGCTGTGTTTAACCCACGGCCAGCACTCAAAAACGTTTCAGAAATTTCATCACACAAGAGTAAATATATAGAGATATATATATCCCCAAATCCAATAATTTGAGGATAATAAACTATGCTACATTAATAGGAAAACATGAAATTTCTGAGAAAGTGTATAGAAAATAATGTGAAAGAAAGAAACTGAATAGTAGGTACTGATACATTACAATACCGAAGCGCAGACACGAGGATCAGAGGAGTTAAGAGAAGGTGAGTGTCGCAGGGGCTAGTTCACCTCCCATGCTCATCAAGGGTCCTCCACAAACAGGTACGCAAACGAACCGTAAAAATCGAGATGTGCTCCTGACCAAAGAGCTTCTTGTCTTTCTCACTCCCAAAGAGAAAGCCGGAGCTCGCAGATGGTCCAGCTTCTCCCTGGGAGCCTCCAACTCTCGAGCTAAGCCATCAGCAGGCCTGCCTGGCCGGGGTGACACTGTTTTACAGTCTGACTTGGAATGCCGGTGGGAGCACAGGCCCCACTGTCCCCAGCGTCCCACGCCCCGAGTTACACTCATGTCATTCATGGCCTGACCCCGGGGGCCGCTGACCCTGCCAGTCTCTCCCTGTAAGGAGAGGTGACCAAGAGAAGAGAGGCCGGCGCGGATCGGAGGATGGGGCCAACAGAACGGCTCTCCACCGTCCAGCACGCCGGCCCGTCCACATACATGCTCGTCTCACTTGTTTCATTAAAGTCTTCTCTTCAGGAAACAGGGTGCTTTCCTCTTCCTTTATCCGAAATGCCAACCTGTTCTCTCCCCGCCACCCCCCATACCTTTCTCCACAAAGGAGAGAGAGATGTGGCATGAATGTAACCCAAATAATTCTTGCACCCCTTTGGCGGGGGGGGCTAAAGGGGGTGTTCCATTCAAAGAATCACGGTCCATTAGCCCGAAGTAACGAGAAAGTAAATTTTTGTTTGCATATTTCTAAAGAATCTGAGTCTCCCATTTACAACACAGAGGAATGTTCTTTCTCTTCTCCCCTCCTAGTCTCATCTATCTTAAAGGAGTTTTGGAGCCTCTTATCTCCGATCTTCTCAGCCTGTCTGCCCCTCTGCATACCCCTGCCCCCCATCTCTGTCTGTTCTCCGTCATCACAAGTGACTTCAGCTCTCCAACTTGTTTCAGCTTTTTCTCATTCAGCTCTCTCCCCAGTGAAGGACAGCCCTGGGGACTGGCCCAACAAGCAGCAATGCTGTCCCACAGGAGGATGGAGAGAAGGGCAGGGTGAGATGATGACCGTCACACATTAATGGTTTTACACAAGGGGACACTCTTGGCCTGTACAGGAGGACATTCCCGTGTTCAGACCCAGAAGCACACGGCGCACCGAGGACAGGGGGGCAGGGCCCCTTGTCAGGAGGCGTCTCCATCACCACGCAGCTCCCCTCTACCCTCCAGCCTTCTGCCCCCTTCAGTCCAGCACGCCAGCCGGTGGAGACTAGAAGGATCTATTAGCACGGAATGCTAATTTGAGATACTGAAATTTACCAAGAAGGAAACAAATGATTGAACAAGCCCAGGGTTCACAGGGTGGACAGTGTGAGCTTCCTCCTGAAGTTTTAGAAGACAGATCCCAAGAGAAACGGCCCTCTCGCCTGACCTGGGGGGATGCAAATGCCTACTAGCCACTCCCTGTGCCGTCTCTTTCCCCACAACCACGCAGCATGGCTCCTTAAATACCATCTCACAACGCACCATCATTGTTCACACCAGACAATATGGTGAAGGGTTTTAAAAACAACTGCTCTCACAGGGGGGCGTGGAGCACTTGGAAAAATACTGAACAGAAACTAGCATTCTTATAAGATCTGGATGGAAGGTGATTTTTTAAGCACAAACACAAACAATGGAAGACATCACAAGGAAAAGACTGGGATACAAAACTGCACAGAAATTAAAAATGTTCCTAAATCTAATAAATGCTGAAAGGAAAACAAAAATGCATGGAATGTATGACCATGACAAAGGGTTAAAATCCTTAAAACCCAAAGCACACATATACAATGATTAACACAACACCCCTTTGCTCCCAAGAGCAAAATGGGGGCAGGATTAGCTAGCTGATGCAGGGAAGATGAGCTGTAATCGTGTGGGTTTTTAAAAGGGTTTTATTATTTATTTGAGAGAGAGAGAGTGTGCAAGCAGGGGGAGGAGTAGAGAAAGAGGATGAAGCAGACTCCCTGCTGAGCAGAGAGCCTGATGCAGGGATGGATCCCAGGACCCTGAGATCACAACCTGAGCCCAAGGCAGATGCTTACCTGACGGAGCCACCCAGAAGCCCCAAACTGTAAGTGTTTTTAATAAGTATTTAAAATGAATCAACTTTAGCATAAATCAAAGAAATCCTAAATATGAGATTCATTTTTACCTAATTACAACATATGCTCATGTCATAGCGGTTATGTGGAAAACAATCAGATACAAAACTAGTTCCATGACTTTAAGATGTACCTTTCCCCAACATTTTAATGTCTTAGAAATTGAGGTGATCTCACAATGGCTAGCATGTCAAAATTTAATTGGCAGCATTCTTCTTTTCTTTCTTAATGGTACATAAAATAATGAAGCATCTTAGATTCAATAAGATAGCACTTGAGGTATGATATAAAATGATATACCAAAATATTAACAGTGATTCTTGTCAGATGGTAGAACTGTGGGTGATTTCTACTTTGTTTGTTATACTTTCCCATATGTTTCCAGTCTTCTCAAATGAATATGCATTTCTTTTATCAACAGACAGTAAACAAAACCTGGTTCTAATCCTGACTTTGCAACTTTATCGTGCAGTAAGTCCTAAGTACAGTCCTAAGTACAGTAAGGTAACTATGCTTTCTGTCCTCAGTTTCTTTATCTGCAAAACGGATCAATAACTTCTCTGTCTACCTCAGACAATTTGTGCACAAATGCTTTGTAAAATATAAAGTGCCTAATCAATGTGTGATTTACATCTCGACACGTGTACGAGACCCACTAACACGGGACGATCATTAATGCCCTCATGAGATGGTTTTATTCTTTCTCAATGCCTGTTCATGATGTCAATTTATAGCTTTATACTGTGGAATGGTGACTCCCAATATTTTGTTTGAACCTGATATAATTCCATTTCATGAGCTCTTTCCTCAATTTTGTTCCCATGTAGGAGAAAACACCTTCCAAAGACAGTTCGGCACCACAGAGATTTGCACGCTGACCAGGCTGAATTGTATACCCGTCAGCCCAGCTCCTGAGCCCCACGAGCCTTGGAGCCCTGTAGAAACCTGCTGCACAGGTGCTAATCACCAGCCACACCCAGGGCCCAAAAGAGGGTGTCAGCATAATTACTTCTGTTTAATTAGAATGAACACAACCATTGGTGCAAATCTGGAAATCTACCTTGAGGGTCATGCCACGGAGGCGGGGCTTGGGACCTCTCTGTCCAAGCCCCACAGATCGGCACAAGCCACCATCCCCTTCCCAGCCCAATTCCAGTGCATTCCTGCATCTGGTTAGGCTGCTCTTGGCTAAACCAACTTGCTCCTCATGTACTCAACCACCAGCTGGAGAGGAGACCCACCAAGACAAGAGATGCGTGCACCTCCCTTCCTCTCCATTCTAGCCTGGCCACCAGTTTTTCTATGGTCTAGAGCCCAGGGGCCCTTGCCCTAGGAAGCAACATCATGAAACACCTTTCACGTGCCTATGACCCACCTGGGTGTTTTGTTAAAGAACAGATTCTAACTCAGTTGGTCTGGGGTTGACCTGAGAGTCTGCATTTCTAACAAGGTCCGAGGTGTTGCGGACACCATGGCTTCATCGGCCACTCTTTGAAGAGCAAGGATCTCCATGGTCTTCAACCCTATACCAGCTCCCATCAGACATGCCTCAGTGGGCTCCCTATGCTGCCTACATCAGAGCTTCTGGGGACGTTTCCTAAAATGCAGATTTATGGCATCAGGATCTCTGAAAGGGGGGCCCAAATGCCTACATTTGAACAAGCACCATACTCCCGTAGGTGAGTTCTTGTGGACACTGAAGCTTAGGAACTTCCAGTAGAGAATTCTAAGCATCCCTCGTGGACCACAGCATCGGGAGCTGTATGTCTGCCCTGCGTGGGGTCCAACTTTGGTGGAGGGACGTTTCCTGAATTGTACCAAGGGATGTGGAGCTCGGTAGGAGCACACAGTTCTCTTTCATATTTATGGCCCAGATGCTGTGGAGGAGATTACTCATCATCTTACGCACTCCCATTCATAACCATCTGTAGGAAAAATGTTATTCCAGTCTGAAAAAGTTGGGTGTTTTCCAAACAGGCAGCCTGGATAAGAGGGACCATTTAATGGTTGTTCTTGCCTCTTTATTAGACAACTGGAAACTTGGAGCCAAATCTGGGGCTCACTTTCGGCAATTATGCAGATCCTTTTGACATAAACCTTGGTGTATTGACCACATGTGGCTAGGAGCACCTGGGTGGCCCGGCGGGTTAAGTGCCTGACGCTCAGATCTGCATCATAGGGCGTGAAGCCTACTTAAAAAAAAAATAATTAAAATTAAAAAAAAAAACAACCAACATGTGGCTTACTTGAACTATCCTATTCATGTTGTCTCATCACCAATATCTTAAATCCATTACTATCCGTTTCTAGTGCACCGTACATACGAATGTGTAATAGGCATCTGAGCTGCTCGTCAATATCGAGTCTTACCCACTTCTGGACTTGGGGGGAACAGTGCGGTTCCCCAAGTCCTTGAAGTTGGGTGTGGCCACATGACTTGGTTTGGCCAATGGAATGTGTGTGGAGGGAACTTGGGTCACTTCCGGGTGACGACCACTGATCGCTGGTACTCCAACTCAGCCCTTTCCTCCCCTTCCTGGACAGTCCTGGGAGCATGGGCTGAGGAAGGGGGGCTACAACGCGAAAGCAGCCGGAACCCTGAGCCAACAAAGGAGGCAGCCACCCTGGGGGCCCCCCACACACCGCAGTGACCTTGGTGTGAGCTCGAAGTAAGCCCCTGATGTGTTAAGCTACTGAAATTTGGGGGTAACCTAAAGCCCAGGCCTCTACCTGGGCCCTATATCACACGCAAATGACCTCAAGACCTTTTTGGAGAGACACTGAGTTATAAATACACAGGCCGATGCAGAAACAAACTCCTAACGAAAGCCTTGTTTGAGAGAAAAGATATCTATAGAAGATTATCAACAAAATATATGATCAGCCTACTTCTCTGAGTCCTTTGTTTATTGTCATTTCAGTCTGATCACCAGCCCCTCACAGAACCAGCATCCCTGACTTGTGTTTTCATATTCTGCTCCTCTTAAATTGTGGCAAAAGAGACATAATATTTACCACTGTAACCATTCCTGAGTGTATAATTCACTGGCATTAAATACACTCACTCTGTTGTTTAACTCTCACCACTATGCACACCTAAAACTTTTTTTTTAATTATCCCCAACAAAAAGGCCAGACCCATAAAACAACTCTTCTCCTCTTGCCGGAGCCTCTGGTAATGTCTATTCTACCTTCCATTCCTCTGGAATTTGTGTATTCTAGGTACCTCATATAAATGGAATTATATAATATTTGTCCTTCTGTGTCTGGCCTATTTCATTAAGTATAATGCTTTTAAGGCCCATTCACGTTGCAGCAAACACTGAAATTCCATCCTTTTCGTGGCTCAGTAGTACTCCAGTGTATGTATCTACCACTTTGTGTTTATCCATCCAGCTGTTGACGAACACTTGGGTTGTTGCCACCTTTTGTCTATGACGAATAACAGCGCATCAAACAAGGGCACCCAGTATCTGAGGATCTGCTTTCAGTTCTCTTGAATCTGCGCCCCAGGAGTGGGATTGCTGGGTCGTATGGTAGTTCTCTGTTTAGCCTTTTGAGAAACTGCCAAACTGTTTTTCATTCTGCCTTTATTTTTTTTTTTTTGAGTTTTGTTTAAATTCAAGTTAATTCACAGATAGTGTATTATTAGTTTGGGGTAGAATTTAGTTCTGCTCGGACTTTTAAATCAAAGATCTCAGACAACGGGTGCATGAAATCCTCAACTGCATTTTCAGGAAAATGTTATTTGTTTGTGACCATCACCCACTAGCCTATACAATCCTCTCTATACAAAAATCCCAAGGGGAAACTTTTTTTTTGAGGATCAGGAACTGGGATAAGATTGATGCATTGATGCTTCCTTTCTTTCCTGATAATAGGATTCCAGTATGGGTCCTGACTCTGCCAGGGAGCTTGCAACCCAATTTCAAGCTTGAAAAGTCTTTGTCGATACCCTTCCTACACCTCTTGGTGTCCCCTTTGCCATTTCTGGGCACACTGGGGTGACCTCAGATGGCCAGTGTGTGAGGACACTATCTTTGTCGGAGGACTCCCTTTAGGCTGTCCATGAAAAAAAAAAAATCAGGCCAGGCGTACAGGTTTCCTCCATTATCTGCGAGTTTGCTTTACTCCACTTTACTTTTATGGAAGACCTACGTTAGCAACGTGTAATTGCTAACTGAAAGAGATCTGAGGTTTTTTACTTTCAGGGAATGGTACTTGCTTTATCCTTTCACGCCATTTCAGTTTCTAAAAGGTTCCACAGAAACACTCTACTTTCAGGTGGTGGGGGAATCTGTTCCCGGGAATTATCCCTGTGCTTCCCCTGTTCTCCAAGCAGCTTTGAGCAACTCCTCACAGGTGTGGGTATATAAATACCCCCCAGCCCTCTCAGCTAGGATAATTCTGGATCACGAGCTTTGCACTGTTTCAAGCTTTCACTTGGGAGTAAGTACCGGTTGCCCAGTACAGTTCCCGCCGAATAGCGAGCCCTTTGGTGACTTCCTTTTCTCTCTCACTTCCTCCTTCCCTTGCCTGAATCCCTGGCACCTTCCCATCAACTCAGATTCTCGGCTCTGTGTCTGCTCCTGAGGGGACCTAAACTAAGACAAAGATCCTCTCTAGCAACTTCCTAGATCCATTTGCTTTCTACGTTTCTGTTCTTCTTTTTCCCGGTTCTGAAGTTTTATTTACATGTTTTTCATTGTTTTACCAGATGCTGTCTTGTTGTCTAATACTTCAGAGTCTTTGCAGAATAAAGCACAGCGGAACTATTTTAGATGAAAAACATGTAGTTGTTACACCTAAAATACAAGATGAAAGGTTTACTGAATATGACCCCAACTCTAAAAAAAAAATACGTATGTACATATGTGTATGCATGGAAAAAAAGAACAGAAAAGAAATGCACCAGAATGTTAACAGTGATTAACTTGGGGTAATGTTACTGCAGATGGCTTCACTTTTTTTCTACTTTATATGTTATTTTACAAGGAACCTGAAGCTTTAGCTTCCCTGTCTATAAAATGAGGATAATCATACTGGCCTCATGGAGTCGTGTTGATGGAAATTAAGTGTAAATGTAACGTGGTAATTAGCTGCATCACATATTCACATAATAATCACAGTATGCGCCTAATATGTATCCTAATAAAGGGGAGTGACGGCCGTAATTACAACAGCAATTAATGAAACAATTTAAAAGGAAATGTTAGCATTGAGAAAGTAGGAATAAGCCCGGGCTTTGTACTTTGTAAAGAACATTCACTTCGGTGAGCTCATCATCCCTTGAGAACCTGGCGAGAGGAGCAGGCTTGGGGGAGGGGGTGGACAGGACACCGAATGTTTACTGAGCCGCAAACACGTGCCCAGTGCCATGGTGGCCACTCTGTGGACATCTCAGGTAAGAAGGACAGGGCTCAGAATGGTTAAGAAACTTGCCCCGCTATGGAGACAGGACAATAGCTCCAACTCCAGATTCTCGGTCCGGGATTCCTTCCCTTCCAACAGGTGACATTATTACATCTGCTTCTCAAAAGCCCCCGTTCCTACCTGCCCACCCACGGGAAACATTTCCCTTCCTAAGGCACCAACGTTCACCAGTCAACACACACAAGCCGCTCCTTCCTACCACCATGTCCACGGGGAGGACCAAGGGGTGGCTTGTGGGGGAGTGGATTTAGCTCCCCCAACCCCCCACCAGGACCACCCCCAAATGAATCATTGGTCTGAATAAAAACACTGTACTAGTGATGCAGACGCGGAGTCAAGGTCACCTCCACAGCAACCCTTCTCAATCAGGCTGTCCGCCCCCCCCCCCCCCAAGTCCTCCCTGCACAGAAATTCTAGAACTGTCTTCAGAGACAAAGGAGTTGATGCAGTGGGGGACTTAGGGAATTGTGCTAAGGGAGCCCAGCCCAGGCTGTGGGCCGGGAGAGAGAACCATGGTGGGCATTGCTCCCTCTCTATCCCGCTCAGGGCCTCGAGTTCTAGTCATCGTAGGGAACGCTAAGAGAGCTTTGCTTGCTGCCCCGTGACTGTGGTGTCATAACGGCCCCACTGCTGGGCAGGCAGCAGCTATGGAATGGGGTGGGGGTGGTGAGAGCCCATGTGTCCCTAACCGTGCCAGTCCTCCCTGCCCGCCCCTCCTCCTCACCAGCTGAAGCCCTGGGCTTCTAGACTAACCTTGGGAAATCTTTCTGGACTAATCATTCTCCTGGCGGAATGTCAACCTAAGACAGCCACGCGTGGGAGCTTCAAGCAAGTTTGCCTTGTCACCCTGCCTCGCTGACAAGCTCTCCTCCCAAGCACAGGGGCCGGGGCTGAGAGCACCCGCGGCGCCCTGGGGGCCCTGTTGCATGCAGCTCCTGGGCTCTGGCTGCTGGCAGCTACTCCCTTTCTGAGTCCTCTTTCAAAGCCCTTCCTCCGCTTCAGCTCTCTCCTTCCCTCAGAATTTCCAGTGTCTTCCCCAACCCCCTTCTCGCTGGATTATGCTTCAAAGAGGAGCAGTCTTTAGAGATGTAGTACAAAGACTCCCAACATTTTCCTTCTGCTACTAATAAAGCTGTGCACAACCATAGCTGTGCTATCGCACCCTTGCTCAAAAACTCTCAATGGCTCCCAGTGGCCTCTAGGTAAGTTCTAGTTCCTTAGCTTGGCAGTAAAGGTCTGCCTTCATGCCCTGAGCGCGGAGACCTTCCCAGCCTTCCCTCCACTGCTCCACCTAGAGCAGGTGGTTCATGAGGCATCCCCAGATAAAGCTCTCTCCTCCTCTAAAGTGCAAGACACTTTAGTCCCCAAACCATACCTAACACTAGCTGGTTCAACCCAAAGTCACCCCCCTTCCTTCTTGGTAGGAAACCGTTTCCATCCTCATTGGCACTTTGCCCCCTTATTTCCAACTTGGTATTCAATCTGATTTTTCTCTCTGTAAACCTGAAGTCATGGACAGTCTTAACATTCGTGCCTCCCCCCACCATTGCCTCATGCATAATTTTAAGTCAATAAATCTTTGTAGGTTCCTGTTCTGATTCCTAAGCTTTCTCCCTGAAGTTTCATGAACTCAAGCTCTGTCTCCTTACCTAGGTCGAAAACCCTCCAGAGCAACTTAAGGCTCACTCAGATGCCCTGCGCGCGTTGTTAACGAGCAGGCCCCGACCCAGGAGGGCCGGGCGGAGGCCGAGCCGGCCTGCAGAACAGCTCCCAGGTGATGCGGATGCCCGCGCTCGCGGACCGCGTTTAGAAAAGCCGGGAGGCAGTACCACCTGTGGCCGAGGCGGAGCTCCCATCTGTGCCGCGGGGCTGAGCGCGCGGGTGGAGGAACGCAAGACCCAGAAGCGGCCGGCCAGGAAAAGGCCCGCGGGGCCGGCCGCCCTTCGCCCCCAGCGACGCCCACTTACCTATGGTGGACACGACGGTGCCCACGAAGTAGAAGGCGCCGGTGAAGTCCCAGCGCGGGCGGGCGCTGTCCACGCGGATGCCGGCCTCGGTGGCCTCCTCATAGTGGCGAAGGAAGCCGCGCAGCTCGTCGCGGCTCAGGTTGTGGCGGCGGCTGAAGTTGGCCAGGCGCTCCTCCCAGCGCTGCTTGGCCTGGCGCTCGTGCGCCAGCTCCAGCGCCGAGAAGACGGCGGCGCCGCCCAGCAGGTAGAGCACGATGAGCGCGGCGAGCAGCAGGAAGCGCGCGTTGTCCTCGTTCAGGTAGCCCGGGCCGCAGCTGCAGCCGCACCCCCGGCCGGCCATGGCCGGATCCCCGGGGGCCGCCCCGCGCCGGAGGGCCGTGGCCACCCGCCGACTCTCGCCCCGGCCCCGCCGGGGGGTCGCCGCTCAACCCGCCCCCGGACGCCCGACGGCCGGCTCGCCCATGACCGCGGGGAGCTGCCTCAGGCCGCGAGGCTCCCCAGGCCGCCGCCTCGACCGCTCCCGCGGCGCCAGCTCCCTACGTCCGCCTCGACTCCTGGTTTCAAATCCGCTTTGTCGCCGCCGTCTCCACCCGCCTCAGAGTTCTCCTAAATGCTCAAGGTCCGAGTGACCCGGAGCGGAGTCCGCAGTTTCCCACCGGATGCCCTCCCTGCTCTGCTCAGATTGGGGAGGGGGCGTGGCGCGCCCTCAGCGCAAATCGGGGCGGACTTGAATTTCCCCCGCAGCAAAGGTCTTCCGGCCTTGGAAGCTGGCGGGTTAGAGGAGCCGGGTGGGCTCAGTCTCTTTGACCATCGCTTCTCGAGCCGCCGACGGCTGGGACGCGGGGTGTCCGTGCGCTGGCGCTCGCTGGTGGTGCCTCACCAGATGGATCCGTGGGGCTGCGTGCCAGTCGCGGCGTCGCTCGGAGCCTCAGGCCTCTGGGGGTCACCTACCCGTCTGCCGGGGTGTAGAGGCTGGAGCAGGTCCTGCGCGGGCGCACCCCGAGGGACGGCGCGGAGCGGGGCCCACGGGTTCCTATCTCGCGCCCGGCCCCCGCGCTGCGCGGCATCCGGCGGACAGAGCGGCAGGAGGAGGAGAAAGGGAGGTCGGAATTGGGGGACGAGGGGAATTAGGGGCATCTTCCCCGGGCAGCCTCCCTCGCCTTGCTCCGACCAAGCGCCTTTGGCCTCTGGGTCCGGCGCGGGGGGGTCTTCCGCTCCCACGCGCCGGCTGGGCGGGTGCGACGCGCGCGTCCCTAGCCAGCCCCAGTTCCCGGAGACGTGGCCGAGGACCGGAGACTGGAGAGTTCCATCTCCTCCATCCGGGCTTGGCCGCCTCACTGTGCTCCAGAGATTTGGTGCTGCTGAGTGCTTCCTCCACCCCGTGCAGAACAGCGGCGAGGCTCCCCAGCAAATGGCCAGGGGCTCCCTCCCCAAGACATGGCCTTTCGGGGGGGCACTGGCACAGCCTCTGAGCTTGATTCTCACCTCCCCGGGACAGCCCCCTCCGCGCCGCCCTGTCAGGACTGCCCCCAGGGCCCCTCCTCGCCGCGACCCGGCTCTGCAGAACGGCGCTGGGAGCCGAGCTCCCCGGGCTCTGCCCTGCCTGGCTCGAGCGCTCCGAAGCTGCAACAGGTGGAGCCAAGAGGCTGCCAGCGGCAGCGACTCCACCCGGTTCCCAGCCTGCGGGCCGCGCGGCCCCGCTCCCAGCGCTGTTCTCCAACTGCGGATGCAGTCTCTGGCCGGCCCACCCGGGGGCTGCAGCGCTCCCACCCCGGGCGCTCAGATCCCGGGGAAGTGGGTGCTGTAGAGGCAGGGATACTTAACGGGCTTGAGTGGGCCCCTCCTGGGCCAGAAGAGGGCGCTCCGTCTCCTCCAGACACATGTCGCCCCCACCTGTGTACCCAGCCACACACCGCCCCTCCGGAATCAAGCCCCTGGCATGTGGGAGTGAATACGGATACACAGAGGAATGGACGCGTAGGCATCTTCAAACTAAGTAGAAGTCCCCCCCCCCCCGCTCTTCCGAGAGAGTAGTGCGAGGCTCAGAGCCCACCCACCACCCACTTAGACTCGCCGGGAGCAGAGCTCTGGATTCCAATACATCTGCCCTCCCCTCAGCTCCGTTATCTACTCCTGAATGCCCCTGTTTTATCTAACTCACTGGGGGCAAGAGCTTTAGGTGGTAGTGCATGCGGAGACATGGGTGAACAAGGAGGGTAAGAGTCCAGCAATTACTCCCCTCCCCCCATCTTATGAAAATTTTCAAACATCAAGTTGAAAGAATCCTGTATACTCACCACCTAGATTCTACAATGAACATTTTACTGTACTTGCTTTATTACATATTTATCCATTCTTCTTTCTATCCCTCAAGCCATCTTATTTGGGTGCATTTCAAAGTAGGTTTTAGACAGCAGTACATCTCCTCCCCAATACTTTTCCCTAGGTAACATTAAGAGTCCAGTATTTACAGATTTTTTTTTTCTTTTGGGGTAAAATTTACAGTGAAATGCACAAATCTTAAGTGTGCCATTAGATGAGTTCCAACAAATGCATACACCTGTGCAAATTAAACCCCTACCTATACAACCGATCAACCAATGAACAGGTCAGTGTTCCTCCTATCTTCTCTGTCAGCAAATCCTCGCCCACATTCCTCCAGAGGAAATCACTGTTCTGATTTTTTTCCTCTACCATCAACTGGTTTTGCTTTCATAGAACTTGCTTTAGTTTGTTCCAGATCGTTATATAAATGGAACTCTACCATTCTATATTTTTGTATAAAGCATTTTTGAGATCTATCCATGATCGATGTCTTGGTCATTTATTCCTTTTTATCACTAATTTTTAAATGTTTGCATATTCATTCTCCTATAGATAGAAACCAGAGTTGTTAGAATTGTTTTGGCTATCCTAAAACTGTTAAGAACATTCTTGTGCAAACTTTTGTAGATCTGTTTTCATATCTCAGGAAATACTTAGGAGTGGAACTGCTGGGTGTAGGGAAGGTGTGTATTTAGTTTTATATGAAACTGCTTAACACTTTTCCTGAGTAGTTGTATCAACCAACAATGGACAATAGTTTCATAACTTTGTAAACATTTGGCAGTAATAGTCATTGTGATTTTTTTTTTTTAATTTTTTATTTGAGAGAGAGAGAGAATGAGCAGGGGGCGAGGGAGAAGCAGCAGCAGACTCCCCGCTCAGCGGGGAGCCTGACTCGGGGCTCGATCCCAGGACCCTGAGATCATGACCTGAGCTGAAGGCAGACACTTAACCAACTGAGCCATCCAGGCGTCCAGTGTGATTTTGAACATACTGGCGGGTGTGTTGTGCTATCTCATTGTGGTTTAATTTGCATTTCCCTGCTTTTTTTTTAATGTGCTATGGCCATTTGTATATCTACTTTGTTAATATGTTGAATATTAATGTTGAAATTATCTCTTGAAATGTAAGTTATCGAATATCTGTTTAAAACTTGATTTCTCATGAGTTTTCCCTGTGCTACCTGCATCCTAAAAATTTCAGTATATTGTATTTTCATGTAATTTTCAAAATATTTTCTAATTTTTTTCTTCTCTGACCCATGAATTATTTAGAAGTATGTTGTTTAATTTCCTGGTTTTTAAATATCTGTTTTTTTTAAGACAAATTCTTTATTTCTAATATTTTCACTGTAGTCAGAGAGTCATAGTCAATATGTTTCAATCTTTCTAAATTTGAGACATATTTTATGGTGCAGCATAAGAACTGTCTTCATGAACATACCATATGCACTTGAGTATGTATTCTACAGTTGTTGGGCGTAGTGTAGTTAGACTCTATAAATGTCAGTGAGGTCCAGGGACTTGACAGTGTTTTTCAGATCTTCTGTCTTTACTGATGTTTGTTCTAGTTTTTCTATTGATTGGTGAGAGAAGAGTGTTAAAATCACCAACCATGAGGTACCTGCGTCGCTCAGTGGGTTAAGCCTCTGACTTCAGCTCAGGTCATGATCTCAGGGTCCTAGGATGGAGCCCTGCCTCAGTCTCCCTGCTCAGCAGGGGGGGGGGTTCACTTGTCCCTCTGCCTCTCCCCCTTCTTGTGCAATCTCTAATGAATAAATCAAAAACCTTCTTAAAAAAATCACAAACCATGACCATGGAATTGTCTATTTCTTTAATTATATCAATTTTGTTTCATATACTTTGAAGCTCTGTTATTAAGTTCAGGCATTTATGATTATTACATCTTCTCAATGTAGTAACCATTTTATTTTATTTTTTTTATTTTTTTATTTTTTTTGGTAACCATTTTATTTTTATGAAATGTCTTTATCTCTGGTAATACCCTTTACATTCAAGTTTACTTTATATGATATGAATCTAGTCACCACAGGCTTTTTTGTACTTACCATTTGCGTGGTATCTTTTCCATTTATTTTTAGCCTATGTCTTTACATACTTAAAGTGGAAGAGTTGTGCACAGCATATAGTTGAAAGTTGGCTGGGTGCTTTGGTTTGATTTTTGGTTGGGTCTGACAATTTGTGCATTTTAAACTGGATTGATCAGATCAACACTGTTCAATTTCTGCAATGATAGGAGAAATTTTGTAAATATTTGTGCTGTTCAATATAGTAGTCTAATATGACTATTGAGCTCCTGAGTGCCACTGAGGAACGAAATTTGTAATTTAATGTTAAGTTGAAATATCGCATGTAGCTAGTGGCTAGATCTTAGACAACATAGGTTGAGACCCCTTATATTTAATATAGTGATTTAGGGGACTAGATTCAAGTCTACCATTTTACTATTTGTTTTGTTTGTGCCCAATGGTTTTTGATCCTCCTTTCCCATCATCTTCTTTTGGATTAACTGAATATTTTTTAGAATTCCATGTGATCTATCGACTTTTTACCTCTATCTCTTGGCATTTTTTTAAGTGTTTAAGGATTAGCTTTTCACAGCCCTCTAACAGTTACTATTGTACAACTTTGTATAAAATATGGAAACTTTGCAACTATACGGGTTCATTTCCTATCTTCTTCCCCACATCCACTATGGCTGTCATTCAAATCCATCTCCATATGCTAAAACCCCACAATACAATTTTTTATTGTTTAAATAGCAGTATATGTTTTTATGCAAAAATTCAGGTTTTATTTTTACTTACTACATTGGTCGAAACTGATGTCAGGAACTTATTAGTTTTGTTTTCTACCTCTTAGCTGAACAAAAATACATACAATGTTGCATTATCCTTAGACAAGGCTTGATTTTTCACATTTCACACAAGAATGTATATTATCCTTTCTTGAACAAAATGCCCAGATTACCAAGGAAACCATCTTTGGAGGAAGTGTTTAATAAGCCTATTTTATTCAAATAAGTCCTCCAGTAGGAAATGGGAGAATTCATTGCCTTTCCTTAGAAGAAGGCAGTGTAAGTAGTTACCTGTCAACTTTTTCTGTGCAGCTCACCAGCATTTCCTTATTGGAAACATCAATTTTTCCACATCGCAATTCCCAAAATGACTTTAAAGTCTCAAAAAGTTATGGATCTCCTTGGGCTTGGTTCTCCTTGATTCACCCAGGCTCTGTTAATGGTTCGCTTCATATCATCCTCTCCATCTTCGAAAATTTTCTTTAGAACATTCATCAGTCCTTCACTAGGATCTGTTTCAGTGTTGTAGGAGGGCTCTTCCTTCTCTTCTCAAGCTTTCTCAACCTGAGTCAGGCAGTCCCACTGCCTGTTTTCTGCTTGCTTTCTACATATGAGAACTCTGACTTATTTTTGAACTCTTCCACAGAGATGAGTGTCAAGACATTGTTGCAGTAACTCTTCTCATGTGTGTTCTTTACCAAAAGACAGAATGACCTCTGTGAAATGCACCTGCACATTCCCAGTGAGGAATTGATGAACTCCAGTTGAGTTTGTGAAATCTACACTACCTTATCTGACTGATCCCATCTGGAATTAGCGATTTTCACCTTATATCCTGTTCTAATGGGCTCAATCACAGCAGCAGCTTTTCACTGTCAAAAAGTTCTGCTTCTCTCTGATTTCTGCCGCATTATGTTCCTGATTTCTGTCTCAATCTTAGATTTTTTTTTTTTTTTTCCAACTGGGCTTTTCTAGTGGTCTTTCCCAGCCGCACCTTCCCCTCTTCCAGATCTTTCTGGAGCTTCCAGCCGCCCTCTGCAGTGGAGTGACCCTCGGTTTCTGCAGTCAGCATTGACTTAAAGAAGCTTTCTGTCCTCAGGTTGACATAGCGGGAGCTGAGGGAGCCTCGTCCAAACCTGAAGCCGTGGTGGGGCTGAGTTACGCAAGGCCCCGGCTGCAGCCAGGCAAGGGGACCGAACAGGAAGCTGTGCACCAAGCGAGCGTGCTCACCGGGGCGGGCACAGACCCCGCCTGCTCCGGTCGCAGCGCCCGCAGCCTGCACACCCACCGGGTGCAAGACCTGGGCCACCTCCGCAACACAGGTGTCTCAAGAGAGAGTCTTCTGTATTTGTGCAGGTATTTGCTCTTCCTGGTGGCTTTCCTTCCTTCCTGAATATTTGAGCTTCTCTCTGGTATGTTCTTCCTTCAGCTTGAAGACCGTCCTTTAGCATTTCTTGCAGTGCACATCTGCAAATTCTCTTAGTTTTCTTTTATCTGATAATGTGGTTATTTTGTCTTCATTCTTGAAGGATGTTTCCAGCAGATATAGATTTCTGAGGTGACCTTTCTTTCTGCATGTGAAAGACATTTTGTGCTGTCTTCTGGCCTCGTGTTTCTGATGAGAGGTTAGCAGTCACTCAAATCATTGTTCCTGTTCCCTCTAGCTGCTTCCAACATTTTGTCTTAAGTTTGGTCAAAATGAGTTTGACGAGGAGGCACCCAGGGGAGTTTTGTGTTACCCTGTTGCTTATTCACTGAGCTTCCTGAATCTATAAATTTATGTCTCTCCAAATTTTTAGCCATTATTCCTTTAAATATTTTCTCTGCCCCATACTTACTCATCTCCTAGGATTCCAATCACATAGAAGTTAAACCTTGAGATATTATCCCACAAATCCTTAATTCCCACCCCATCCCCAGTTTTCAGTATTTTCTGTTCCTTCTTCAGATTGGATAATTTGTATCTACTTATCTTCAAGTTCCCTGACTCCTCTCACATCTCCATTCCGCTACTAAGCCCCTCTACTGAAGCCTTTGATCTCAGCTTGTGAGATAATAGAAAATACACCTATTGGATCATGTCCCCAGTTCCTGACCCAGAGCTCCTGAAACCCTTGTAAATTCCTAAGTGGTAACAGTACTAAGAAAGTCTTAAGTTCTAATGCAGTGACTTGGGGTGGGGGGGAGAGGGGTGGTGTGTGTGTTCCTGGATTGGGGGTGGTCACCAGAAAGACCAAACCATGATTATAAACTTGGAATTTTCAGCCACCTCTCCTGATTTTCCAGAGAGATTTTCCAGAAAGGGGCTGGAAATGGAATTTGACTGATCATGTCTCTATGAGGAAGCCTCCCTAAAACTCCAGTAGTACTGGCTTTGGGGACCTTCCAGGTTGGTGAACCCATCCGCCCTGGAAAGGTTATGGAAGGGCTGTGCACTCACACTTCATGAAGACAGACGCTCCTGTGCTTAGGACCCTCCCAGACCTCACCCTACGTCTCTCTTCACCCCGCCATTAGTCTGTGTCCTGGTAGTAAGGTTCCCCTGAGCTCTGTGAGCTGCTCTAGCAAATTAATCCAAACTGAGGAGGGGTAATGGGACCCTCTGATTTATAGCAGATGGGTCAGAAGCACAGGTGACAACCTGGACTTGTGAGTGGCATCTGAAGTCGGGGCAGGGGGAAGTCTTGTGGGACTGAGACCTTTACCTGTGGGATCTGACACTGTCTCCAGGTAGATTGTGTGATTTTAAATTGTAGGACCCCCAGCTGGTGTCTCAGGTTGCTTGGGATGGACTCCCCCCCCCCCCACACATCTGGTGACCAGAAGTGATTTTGAGTGTGGAGGTCATGTGAGAGTACAGGAGGCACACAAAGGGGGGAAAACTGCCCCCATCAGTATATTTCTCAGTTCTAAAATTTCCATTCAATTCTTTCAAAAGAAATCCTATTGCTTTGCTGAGATTTGCTATCTTTTGTTTCAATATAAGAATTTTTTTTTAATACTCTTGAACATAATTTTTTTAGGTTGTTTAAAAATCTTTGGAGATTCTTTTGGTCTTTTTGCTTGTCTTTTGAGAATAGGCCATGTCTTTCTCTTTACTTGTATAGAGAGTAATTTTGGATTATATGCTAAGCATTGTAACATAATTTATGTGTTGTAGAAACTATGAATTCTGTTCTTTTCTTCTGAAAATAATAATAAATAAATAATTAATTAATTTAGATTTTACCTATTTGAGAGAGATCACAAGTAGGTGGGGGGGGGGAAGCAGGCTCCCCGCTGAGCAGAGAGCCTGATGCAGGGCTCAATCCCAGGACCCCAAGACATGAGCTGAGCCAAAGGCAGAGGTTTTAACCTGCTGAGCCACCCAGGCGCCCCTAAATCATTATTTTTAAATAGGCCGTTAACTTGGCTGAACTCAACTGCAAAGTGTCTCTCCTGCAGTGGGAAGTAGCTTAAATTTTAGTTGTTATTTTATCCTTGGCTGTGCATGAACCGCTCAGAGGTCAGCCAGAGATTTGGGCAGAATTTATATACGGAATTTGGGAATCCTCTCTCTGGCTCTCTTTTCTGTTCTTTCCCTCTTCATGCTCATAGACTCTGGTTGCTGCAAACCCTGTACTCTGGATCTTCTAGCCAGAAAGACTATAGATTTCCATTAGAGGTTTCATGGTGCCGATGGAGACCTGACCTTAAGCCCAAACTGGTTAAACAGAAACAAAACCAGGAAACTCACATAGTGTTGTGCCTTTCCTCCAGTTGTTGACTCTCCTTCAGTTTCTGCCTGTTTTTAGTCACTCAGTAGCTGGTTTTTAAAGACTTTTCTCCCAGAGCTTATATTTGCTATTTGTGAAAGAGTTGATTCAGCTGGGGCAATCTGGCCTGCCAGAAACCTGAGGTTATGTGGTTTCTCCCACACATTATAAAATGAAATTTTCAAACATACAGCAAAGGTAAAAGAATTTTATAGTGGTAGCCTAGATTGTACACTTAAATTTTCCTATACTTTATCATAACTCTATCCATTATTATACCTTATTTCTGTGCATTTCAGAGTAAACTGCAGCCATTACCACTTGCCCCTAAATCCTTCAGCCTTATGTATAATTAACTAGAATTCAACAATTTAGTTTTTTCTTTCAATGTAAAATTTACACAGAATGAATGGTTACCTGAAGTATGCATTCTTTGAGTTTAAAAAAAATCACTTTATTGAGCTGTCATGTACAAGAAAAGTTATCAATGTGGGATATAAATTAAAGGGGTTTTGTAAAATGTAACCAATGCCACAATCATGAAATGTTTCTTTCTGTTGCCCCAAAAGTTCCCTCAAGCAGCCAATCCCCTCTTCTGGCTCCTGAACTCATTTTTAAAGCCACCCAGTTCTACTTTGAGCGGGAGCCAGGCTGCCACTCAAAGAATAGGAATTAGGGACCAAGGAGGGAGGCCATCCACTGCCAAGTGTGTCCCGGAGAGCCAGAGAAGAACGTCATGGCAAAGCAGAGGCTGGGCTCTTTAGAGGTGTTTCCAGGCTCTCTAGTCTCTAGAAAGGTGCCGCGTGGCTCAATGAGAGGCCAGGTTCCATTCTCCCACCAAAAGGTGGATTCTGCTCATCCGAGCACAATTAAAGATGCCCATCTCTTGAAGCCTGTTCCGGTATCAGAGGAGTTTCAGAGGCAGGAGCTTGACAAGAATGTAACCGTAGGGAGGTTCCCATAGCTCTGAGCCCGTTTTTTCATTTGTACAATGGGCTTCCTCCAGGGGTAAAGTGTCAACTCATCCTTCGGATTCACATTAACATGGACTTCACTGTCCCGCCCAACAGGCAGCAGGCAACGAGGATCCAGAACTTTTAGGACTAGAAGTCGGCAGGTCCGTTCCACGGAGTTCTTAAGGGTGTTTGAGAGGCTGGGTCCAAGGAGGCAGATTTCCTTGTGAACAGGTCCCCTTTCTGTGGAATCCCAGAGGACTACTGGTTATCCTGCTACCCGTCTTCCAGAAATGACTTGCATTTAGTGTTAAGAAGCAATATTTGGGGGAAAATGCTAAGTTTTCAAAGACATGGGTTTTATTTTCTACACTGGAATTACCATCTAAGTGCCCTAAAGGGAGATGGCCAAGCCCAAGTATTTTTACTTTGAGAATGAGAATCATTACAACTTAGATTTACAGAGTTCTTGCCAGTGTTTAAGAGCATCTTTTCATTCAATTCTTAAAACAATCCCATGAGGCAGGAAGGATAGGTATTATCCTTAACGGAGAAAATAAAGCCTTAAAGTTAATCACATGACTTTCGCCCAAGGTCTCAGGGTGTGGAGAGCAGAGCGAGGATCAGACATTTCTGAGTCCTGAGTGGCTTGAAGCTGGGGCCCCTTTCAGGGTTGTTAATCTCAAGTCATTATCCATGGAACTGTCGTCACTCAGCACGATTGAACTAGCAAACCTGGGAAGGAATACATTATATGTTGTAATCCCGAATGCACTTATAAATACATAAATTGAAACAATCACCTCACTTTGTGCTACAGGTATTTTCAGATCTTGCTACTAGATTTCACTGAAAACTACGGACCATGACTTTCTAGACTGATTGCATGATTCATTAAAATGCTGACTGGCAGTTTGAAAAATCAGCTTCACAACACTCAGATTACAAAGGTTTACTTATTTATGCAAATTTATAAGAAACTTGGACTTAAAAAATTTCCTTCTTGGTTTACCTCTGCTTTTAAATAAAACCTGCATCCTTGCTCACATTATTTAAGGATGAGGCATAGAAAGGTTTCTCTGGCACACTATTAATACTTCGCCTAGAGATACTTCTTGCTCTGGAGTGGACTTCAGGGATTTCCCACTTGTCTTTGGAGAGCTCCACAGCTGCTCCCTTCTCACCAGGGGCGGTCCCCTAATCTGGAGTGCTGGATCAGGTGACTCAACCTGGCCAATCAGGTGCATCGAGGGACTTGCTGGAGCTACTGGGAAAGAAGGTACTTTGTTGTTGTTGTTGTTTTTAAGTAACTACCTGGAGGTAATGTGGGCTCCTAGAGGGGGTTAGATAAAAATATTTCATAAAAATATTGATAAATTATTGAATAAGAAATATGTAAGGGCTTTTAAATTTTGTCAATTATCTAAAGAAAACAAAACCAGCACTCAGCTACCAAAGGACCTATGAGCAATGAGCTACCAAGAGCACGCACAGTGGCATCATCTGTGTCCTTGGGGCCAGTAGGGAAAACATACTACTTGTGACCTTGAATCTTATTTTACCCTCCCTAAATGGGGTGTCACCTGCCCCAGTGTGTTGTGTATAGTTACCTAGGATTGACTATACCTGTAATAAATTCCCTATGGAGGCAATTTCTCCTTCACCTTTTCCTTTCTGAGCTTCCCTGTGTATTAAAGACTGGTCCAGATGTCTTCCAATTTTTAACCCACTGAGCCACCCAGGCGCCCCTCCTTCCAATTTTTAATCACAGCGGAGTGCTCTGAAAACCTTGCTACAAAGGGAACAGGGACCAGTGCCTTAGACTGGTGTTGGCTAAAGTTTCAGTGGGCCTTCTGGTAGGCCGAGAGAACACAGCGTACTTGAGAGGGACTTGCTTAGAACTCTGTGAAGTATGGAAAGCCACTTGACCCAACTTGCATTGCTTCGGCCCCGTGCCGGCTCGCAGGACCCCTCCTTTCATTTCCTGGGCCGCCTTTTGCCCTCCTCCTCCCCGGCATTTTCTATGGTGCCTTCTCTTTGACACTTGGCATAATCCCTTCTGCTCTCTGCTTTAGGTCTAGTCCATGGAAACATCAGGTTTCAGTCAGAGAAGTTCACAGAATGTACTTCACGTGGCAATGTCTTCAGCTGTTGATGCTCTCACTTGAAAGGAACCAGATCCACGGTCGGGTTCTGGCTTTAAGAATTCAGTGACTCAGGCCTGCATACTAATGCAGCATTTAGCGGCTGATTTTATGAACCCATAGCTGGCTCGGTCACGCCAACTAGGATTTGCTCCTACAGTGGATGAAGGCCTACCTGGTTTTGTGCTACCGTTACACATCCCGTACATGAGGCCTGCTCCTTGGCTGGAGCTTGGGAACATGCACCACACTTGCCCGGTTCCTCATAGCAGCACGGCCTGGGTCCAAATCCCAGCCCTGCCCTTGCCAGCTGTGGGACTTTGGACCAATAATCTGTTTCCCCATCTGCGAAATGGCTGTGGTAATAGCATTGGGTTATTATAATGAAGATTTGGTTCGATAACACACAGAAAGCACAAACGGTACTTGGCACACACCCAGTTCTCAGTACTCGCTGGTCAGCGTTCTTACTTGGGGACCAGCGGAGTCTGCATTCAGAGGTGCTCACCTGTCTCCATGTTGGATTCTGGCTGTGGGCACTGCTGGGATCTTCCAGGAGCAAATGGCTGCATATTACCCCTAAAGACCTGTAAGAGCGACTTAAATCCTGTAACTTACTAGCTGCTAAAAATGCAATAAGAAATTGTAATTTTATTTGTACTTTTTTGTCCTGGATACTGTTTGAAAAAAAAAAAAGTGGGCTACCAAACTTGGAAAACTTGTCAAAAATTTTATAGTGGGGCCCATGCATACATGTAGTTAGCACATTATCAACAGAACTTTAGATCTAATCTTATATATTTAAGCTATTTTATTTCTGCCATTGAGTTCCTGCACTATTGTCATTATAATGAATACCATTCACCAATTCAGTTATAGTTTATGAATATAAATAAAGAATGCCTATCTAATCTTTTTCTTTGAGGTATTCATCAGTCAAAAGCAAGTATTTTCAAGGAAGAGGTGGGTTACAGCTCTGATTTTTCAATTATGAGGGAGAAAGTAAAATCTCCTAAGATTGAACCAGACATCCAGATCAGCGAGAAATGGTTTCACAATGGCAACTAGGTCATTTCCCTAGAAAGTAAACTAATTTTATGTGGAAAAAAGTGACAAAATGTAACCTAAGATCCTTATTTTCAGCATACCAAATCTGATTGCAGAAACTGTACGTGTTGGAAGTCATGGATTAGTAACTTCTATTAAGGAGAACTATTTAACTTCTACACAAGAACCCAGGAAAAGGAAGCTGGGCTTCATTCCACGGTTACCGTGGGACCTTATGGATGTTATTTAACAGAAGGCTGATGTGAGGATTAAGTGTGAAGCACTTAAGCACAGGAGTCGAGACATAGAAGAGCTCAGGAAACACTGGCTATTACATTATGAGGAAAAATACAGCCCCCCGAATCAGTGAATTTTAAGGATGATTTGTATCAACTATAGTTAAAACCAGGCGGCCGTTCTCAGGACTGATAAAAAATAATTTAGAGGTACCTGGGGGGCGCAGTTGGTTAAGTGCCTGACTCCTGGTTTCAGCTCAGGTTGTGATCTTGGGCTCCTGAGATCAAGACCCCACGCCGGGCGCCAAGCTCAAGGCGAGTCTTCTTGTTTCTCTCTAAAATAAATGAATTTCTAAAAATAAATAAAATCCCTCTCGCCCTTGTTCACCCCACAAAAGCAGCTGGTGGAAGACCCATTCCTCTCTTCATAAGACAGTATGTGGGGGGTGGAGGAGACACGGAATCTTCATGCATTCACTCACCACTCTCCATCATCCTCTGTGAGGATTACCACCACCACTCCCATTTTACAGTTGAGGGGACCAAGGCACAGAGAAGTTAAACAACCCAGTCTAGGTCACACAGCCATAAGTAGGGATTCAAACTCTGGCAGTCTAACTTCAGCTCTGAGCTCCAACCCACTCTGCAGTGACGGGGATCAGATGAGCAATGGCCGTGTGTGACCGACTCCCCCAGTGACCGCCGTCGATCTGCTGCTGTCCTCTGAGTGGCTAAGCCCATCCCGCAAGGCCCAGGCGGCCTGCTCTCCATTGTGGTGACACTGCTGACCGAGACGCCTCCATGGTGCTGCCCACCCCCCCCAGGCCAGGACCACCCTGCTGGTGAGAATCTTGGGGCCCCTGCCAGGCCTGTGGACACACAGACTGTGGGGCACCCGCTCTGGGCCTCAGCTTAACCAGTTCACTACATAGGTAAGAGGAGTAATTTAATGCCTTTTCAGTTTTGGGTTTTTTTTTTAAAGCAGCATGAGCACATACACATATACACACATAATCCCAGACAATATCCTTTACGGAATCCCAAAATAGTTAAAGCGGAGTTTGTGACAAAGGATGGAGGGCCCGCAGCTGGCTTCCCAGACTTCTCCATGAGGGCACCCTTGCTCCGCCCTGCCAGGTCCTAAGGTGAAAATCGTAGGCCCGAGGCACAGTCTGCAAAGCTATCTTCAGAAATCTTTCAAAATTAATATTCAACACTCTTCAAAGTTGTAAGTTAGAGAAGCTGGAGACAAACTGGATATCAGCCTCATGTAGAAAAGAAGGTCTGCATCGTCCTAGGAGAACATGGTTCCTAAGTACGAAGGACAGATGTACTTAAAGTGGAAACATTCATGGCTTGGACCCCAACCAGCTGTGATGTGGGGGGACACCCTGAGTCTTTCTGGGCCTCCGTTTGCTTGTGAACTGAAGGCACCAAATTAGGTCACCTTTCAGGGTTTCTTACAAGACATGGTTTTTATATGGTTCTGTGAGCTGTCTTTTCTGGAAACTTGGGGGGGGGGTGGATGAAAGAGACACCCATCCGCTCTGGGGATGGGCGAGGAGATGGCAGGAGCCATGTGTAAGCAGAGGCACCCCGCTCGGCGCCAGGACACAAAGCCTCGTGAAGCTGCAGGACAGTGGGAGGCAGCAGGACTTGGTGCGTCTGAAGAGTAGCCACAGCGACCTCAGTGACCGAGGCCAGGAACATCGGCAGCCTCATGGCCCGCAACCCTGAGACAACACTCAGAAAGCGGAGGGCTGGGTGATAAGCAAATGATCACATTCTTCCCCTGCCAAGTTTTGGTTGAATGAAGAGCACCTTTCAGGATGGATGGAGTACAACACACATAGTCAATCTCCACTTTGGAAGAGCGAACACCATTGTGAAATTCCATGCATCACTTTGAGGATGACTTTATGTCTACTCAACATTGTCGAGTTTGACAGCTTTCATTCCAAAGCTTAAAAAGGTGAATTAAGGGACACTGTTAATGACCATCAAAAGTATAACCAACATCCATGTTCACAAGAGTGAGCTGTGCAGAATTTTGTTAAGGGTGTAGATAAAACTTTAAGGGTGAACATCCAGTACAAATAAGAGCATTCTTTATTTGGGGCTTGTCTTAACACCTAAATTTCATAGTGCTTTAAGATTCTCAGGAGGGAACCCACATGTTCCCATGTGTATCTGGTGCTTTGGTATAAGGAATGTTCCAAATCCATGGCCGATCTGGGGAAAAAACAAACAAAACACTTTATAGATGTATAATACTTACTTGAACAGGCAGGATTACAAAAAATTCACTTAACCCAATAGGATAAAACCATCCGTGTGTCAGAGTCTACGTATTGTTAAGATCTCCTCCCCTCTTTTTAAAGATTTATGAGTGAGTGTGAATGAGCATATGTGGGGTGGGGAGGGGGAGAGAGAATGAATCTCAAGCTGACTCCATGCTGAGCCCAGAGTCCAAAGTGGGGCTCGATCTCCCGACCCTGAGATCGCAACCTGAGCCAAAACCAAGAGTCGGGACGCTTAACCAGCTGTGCCACCCAGGCGCCCCCCAAGAACCTTTTCTGAACCAACCCCACACAACAGCCCATTTCGGACAGCGGCTGTCGGCAGAGGTTCGTGCTGGGACACAGGCAAGTGAACGGTGGAAGCGGGCTAGCAGAAACCAGGGTGAACGTCCTGGCTTGCCACTTGCATTGACCAGTCACGTCGCCTCTGTCTGCCTCAGTTTCCTTCTGTGTACCTGACTGTGGCGCTGTCAGGAGGGGTAAGTGAGATCAACGCACGTGGTGTCCTAGAGCATCCGGCAGAGAAAGTTCCTCCCAAAGGGTAGCTATTATCTTTTTCAACTTTGGATAAACCAACAGTAACAGACGGCACACTGCTCTCAGCTGGTCACGGTCACATGTAATCAAGAGGCCCGGGGTCACCTCCATGAAGTAGTTTTGTTCTGTTCCTTAAGGCTAATAATTGATGAGGCACGAAGGTCTCTGTATAATGACCGCAGGCTGATGGTGCGGCAAGGAGCACGTCTTGGTAAGACACAACAGAGGGCACACTGAAGACCTGGGTCTAGGTCCTGCCCTTGCCCTTCTCTGCGAACTCGGGAAAACACTGGGCTCTTGGCCTCGGGTTCCTCGGCTGTGAAACGGGAATTAGCTACACAAGCGGCCTCTCGGGAGGACTGTGAAACATAAAGGAGAACATTTGTGGAAGTTCCCGGCATGTTGTAGGTGCTCGGTAAACATGAACGTCCCCCCCCAAACTGGGTTTTCAGAAATTGAAAAACTCTGATCGCTTTTACCATGCATCACTACTGCTAGAATCCAACCAATTCAAAAGGGACCCACAACGGTATGGGTAGGGTGTAAATACCGAGCGAGGGTTGACTCGAGCCCCGCCAGCTCTGAAGGGGGTTGCTTAGAGTGAGGCCGCCATGCAGCGGGGCACTGAGAGGTAGCACCCGCGGAAGCAGCTGCCCGGCATTGCCCAGCCGCACTCGGGGAAGCTCGCTCCTCCTCCCGAACAGAGGCAGACGGCGGCTCGGAGGGCGGCCTGGCAAACCACCGTTGCCGGGGTGGAATAACGGCAGCGCAGGCACACGGGCGGCAGCACCCAGCCGGACGGACGTGCAGGGGAAGGAGGCCAAGGATGGCAACGAGTTAGCAGAAACCCGTTCCCTTGTCTTTGGCCTTGAGATGGTGTGAAAGCCTGAAGCTAGCTTGTTAAACAAGCCCATGAGAGGGCCATATGCCAGGCCTGTGCGACCTACTTGCTTCATGAAAGGCTGAAGGTTCGGCGGCACTGGAGACTCCGCACAGCTCCCCACCGGCCTGAACAAAGCACTGGCTCTCTTCCACGGGGAACACGGTCTTCTGTGGGCGGACTTCCCCGATCTTCTCCTGCAAACGGCTCCACTGGGTAACATCAGCTCCACTTCATCCCCAAGGTAAAGGACACCCTGATCCTTGCTATGTGAGTCGCTGCTGGATCCCTCCCCGAGGTGGGGCTTGTGGTGCAAACACCTGCCGGTCGGCCAGCAACCTCGAGCCCGCCACTGCATTTACTCCTCCCCCTGACGATTAGCGACGGTGACCAGGTGCCCTGGCAAATCCTGGGACACACCGCTCGCTCCATGAGCAGATGCCTGTACCCACGGCTGACCGTGTGCCCTGCCGGCCGCAAGGTTCACCACCACCTTGGGGGAGAGACACAAAAGGGCTCACTGGAAGGTACGAGGCGGTTGGGACTCTCTTGTCTTTTTACCATGACCGGAAGTCAGCATTAACACTTACTGGCTTAGATGAAAGCCTGTTTGAAGCAATCCTCCTAAATTGTCCCGTGAAAGAAGAACTTGCCTCATGAAACAGTCCTGCATATATCTGAAATATCTGTCGGGTGCTGGTTGGATGCCAGGCACCCAGCTCGCCAAGGCTGAGGTCCTCTCCGTTTACGGCCCAGGGCGGTAGGCGGCCGAGCAGGCAGGCCGTGGTGCCGGAATTCTGAACTTCCCCACACCGGCGCGCTGGTTCCCGCACACGGCTGCCGTGAGAACTGCCAGAGCCCCTCCTCGGACCTCGCCTTGCGGGAGCTTGTTGCAGTGGGTCTGGGCTGGGGCCTGAAATGACACAGTCTCACCAAGTTCTAATGGTGGTCGTATCGCAATCAGAGTCTGAGATCAGAGACTAAATGGGATGAGTGGCTTTTTCCTGTGACGCAATGGGAGGATTTAAACCACGAGTGTGGCATGATGCGAGGCGCACGGCAGCAGGGCAGGTGATGTCCAGTGGGAGGGGACGTCACCAGGCAGTGCTGTCTAGGTGAGACACAGTGAGGCCAACATTAAGGCCATGGCAGGAAGGCTGGGGATGAGGGGACGGCTGAGGGGTTTTATGTCCGTGTCCATGCCATCTGTCCCCGTGGTTGGCCGGTTAAGGACCACGTGCATCTAACGTCTCTAACTCAAGAACTCAGCCCTGGGTGGGGAAGGTGGCACAGTGGGATGGGAAAGGGGGCATGGACACAGCGGACAGGCTGCCTGTGGGGACCTGACCGCTCAGATTCCTTGTCTATATAGTAGGGGTCCTATTAGTACTGATATCATGGGGGCAGTGAGGATTCAGTAAGTTCAGGGCAAGTGCTCACGGCAGTTCCTAGCATGTAAGTACCTCCTGCGTGCCAGCTGCTGTAAATTAATGACCACCCCCCTGAGCTCACAGCGGGTGAGGACTGTCATTACCTTACATGCTGTGTAGGTCCCTCAGGTTGTTTTAGCAGCCAGATAAACCCAAGCACAATATCCCATTCTACTTAGCCAGGAAATAAGCTCTTTCCTCTAATCCTCTAAGAAAAGGCCCTTGCGTTAATGAGTTAGGACTCGGACCCCCATGTCCAAACACCCATACACACATTTCCCACTGTCTTCAAGGGAACGTGATATCCTACCGATAGAAGCCACTGCCTGTCACGTGACCAATCACCGTTAATTCTTTCCTTGTATCAGGCACAAACTGTGTGTATATGGCATGTGTGTGATCCCAAAGAGATGAACTAAGGAGAAGATTTCTGATGCCACTTGACTTTAGCCTACTCTGAAATCCACGAATGTATAAAAGACTTGTCAGCTTGCAATGCAAAGGAAAGCTCCAAAATATTTTACACTGGGTTACCAACCTAGCAGAGATGCAATCTTTGGAAACTGTGACACCAGTGTCACCTGAAACCCATTAGCACTCTCTTCTGTGAAGATCTCCCATATTAATCTGTGACTAAAAAAAGCACCAGAGAACAATCTATCCAGTGGGAGGAAGAATAATTCAAATTGCTAAAAACCAAGTACTGATTTCAATATCATCTGATAACATTACTTTACTTTGATAATTCTAGATTTCCTAAAGGTTTCTGTTGACAAAGTAATTTTTTTTAAAGATTTTATTTATTTATCTGACAGAGATCACAAGTAGGGAGAGAGGCAGGCAGAGAGAGGGGGAAGCAGGCTCCCTGCTGAGCAGAAGGCCCGATGCAGGGCTCGATCCCAGGACCCTGAGATCATGACCTGAGCCGAAGGCAGAGGCTTTAACCCCCTGAGCCACCCAGGCGCCCTGACAAAGTAATTTTAAAAGCTAAGCTGGAAGTTTGGTGTCAGCCTTCTGTTTGCATTATGAAACAAAAATAGGTTTTACTAAAGGAGATGATCAAAATCACGTCTAAAAACCTCTTCTGGTTCTCTCATTAAAAAAAAAAAAATCCTGATTTCTTAAGATCGTTCAAAAACCGGTCCTTGAAAATTAAGCATATTAACAATGATTTTAAGTGACTTACTTATTTTGCATTTTCTTTGGATTAGAAAGCTGAATCAGCTGTTGCCCTTACAAAAATATTTTATGAATCTGGTCTCTACTATTTAGCAAGAATTTTGACTGGTCTAGACTGAAGTTTATTCTGATACTATCTAAATTCAAGGAATTATTTCAAATGAATCGAGCAGCAGGGGGGATGGTTACATTATCTGGGAACCAAAGGTTTAAAGCACTTTAGAGAATTCTATACACTACATACATGCTAAATCTAGATCACGTGTATCTCATGCGCCAGCCAGGTTTTAATGACCTCGCCCACTGAGCAATTCCATACACAGCTAATTAGCTGAGTTCTAGACATTTAAAACTTAAATTGTAAAATACACTAAACCTGTAAAAGATACACACAATGTGGCAGATACCACCTTGACCATTTGATCAATACTGACTTCACAGGTGACCAGGCAGCTTTGATCATGTGACTCCTTATACGATGCACTAAGAACAACATCTCTTCTGTGATGTTCTTGGCACAAGTGCATAACCTGTGTCTATTTGTGAGAAAACAATGGACAAATCAAAGGCACAATGTCCCTCCCTGTCTATAAAATAACTGGCCTACGCTCAGCAAAGTGTCAGCATCATAAAACACACAAAATTTCCTGTGGCACTATTCCAAATCAATGGAGATTAAGGAGACTGATGAACAAATGTCACCTGAAACTTCCCTTTCGTTATAACGGACATTATTGGGACAACAGATGAAATCTGAATAAATTCTGTAGGTGACAGTATTCAATCAATGTTAGTTCCTGACTGTGGGAACCGTACTGTGGCCATGTAAGAGAATGTTTTTAAGAAATATATATTGACATATTTAGATTGTGAACATCTTGTTTACAACTTTCAAATGGATCAGAAAAAAGTTAACACGAGAAAGGAAGATTATGTAAGTATTATAAAGGGGAACCTGGGTGAAGAGAATATGGGAATTCTTTGTGCTGTTCTTAGAACGTTTTTCTAAATCTGACATTGTGTCAAAAAATTCAAAGAAAAGAATGCTATAGTTGACTCGAACAACATGGGTTTAACTGCAAAGGTCCACTCACATGTGGGTTTTTTCCCCAATAAAATACATACAACACTTAAGTATATTTTTTCTTCCTTATAATCTTCTCAATAACGTTCTTTTCTCTAGCTTACTTTATTGTAGGAATAAAGTATATAATACATATAACATACAAAATATGTGTTAACTATTTAGGTTATCAGTAAGGCTTCTGGTCAACAGTAGGCTATTAGTTAAGTTTTTGGGGAGTCAAAAGTTATATGCAGATTTTCAATTGCACTGGGGGTCACTGTCCCTAACCACGGCATTGTGCAAGGGCTAACTGTTTACATATAGCATGTGTATTCAAAAACAACCCAAATCACTTAACATAGCTAAGGTCTCTGAAGCTCTGTACTTCACAGTTATTCTTAAATTTGACATATAACTTACCCTTTCAGTCCAAATAAGATATGGTTTACTTAACCTTATCTCGTTTTACCCGCTTTACAGTGTATCAGCGAATACAAAGAATATAAGCTAAAAAGGGAGTACGAAGCAGATGTCTCTCACATGTAACAGCTCAGCAGAGATGACATACTGTCTATTTCACATACTGGTCTATCTATCACATACTGGTCTATTTCATTCTTTTCAGGCTCAGGGTCACACAACAAGTGGGACATACGGAAATAAGATTTCAAATGTTGGTGATTTTGCTTTTATAAAGGAGTTTTTCCCCTCACATCAGATAGTAATACGTCGAGGTGGTAACAAGGTCTGAGGGAGGCACGTGTCACACACTGAACACCCTGTGAACCAGAAGAGAATCTAAGAGATTTCCTTTAAAACTAATACTCCTACTAGTCAAATGAGTTTGGTTAAATTTTTCAGGTGAAGGCCAGGGATTTGTATTTGTCTTGTTCACGGACATATTCCAAGGACCTAGACAGTATCTGCACACAGCAGTAAAACGCCTGTGGCGAGAGCAGATAAGCAGCAAGTACTATGTAAAGCAAGGTACACCTGCAGCTGTGTGTCTGTTTTGCTTTATTGCTCGATCAATTTCTTGGGTTCAGGATGTTTGCCGGTATCTTGTAATAAACTATGATTTGTTCATAGCAGTATATTTCTTTGCTAAGCTTTCTGTATGGTCCTCGGATTTCAAAAAATAATGAGCAAGATCTTATACCTGTTACAGTGGTTTGAAAATAATTTTCAAACAAAGTGCTTTTGAAATGTTCTTAACTACTCACTTTTCCAAATATCAGTAAGACGCCTTTCTTCTAGTCCGCAGGAGCCCCCTGAATGCTGGCTACGTATGAACCGGTGCTATCCGAGTGACCGGCACCACTCCGCATGCTACCGAAGCAGTGTGGAAGGTACAACTGTACTAGTAAAAATACAAGGCTCCAGGCTCTCTTGTATGTAAATCTTTCAAAGGAAATGTATAAACCCAGAAAACTCCACTAAACAGTGGAAGACATTCTGTTTGCTGGCCAAATAAAAGGTTCATCATTCCACAGTCTAAGATACTACCCAGTTGTAAACTTTTAAATTCTCGGGAATGCTTTTTCTATCAGAACTTAAGGAACCTCAGGATATTTTTAAGGCTCCTCTCTCTCTCTCATTCTTGCTTTCAAAGTCCTTTGGAGATTACGGTTAAGTGGAGGAGGTAGAATTCCAGCCAAGGTTCTGGGCTGGGGGTGGAAAGTACATAGCCCAAGGCCAGATCACAGGAAGTCAAAACTCAGTCAGTCCACGGTCCATCCGTCCCCACCCCCAATAAGCTTACTCAGAACTCAGGTTTGAAGAGGGAAAAAAAAAAAAAAAAAGAAAAAAAGGAACACAGACAGGAGGAAAAACAAAGGTACAGCATAAAGCTGGAAGGTGGAAGAAGTTTTCACCGTCAGGTCCTGTGACACTGGTGGGTTCAGGGACTGTCCCGCACAGGCTTTAGGCTCTTTTCATTTTCAGCTCAGCAAGGGGGAAGGGGAGCAAATGAACACTGATCCATGATTACACACCAGGAACCAGAGAGTCTAAATAACAGGAACAGCAGTTCACGCTTGTTGACTGCTAACTCCACACTAGAAGACCATGATAGGTGCTCTACCGATAGCATCCTGGTTGCTCTTTTCAACCAACTCTATGAAGTAGTTTCCCATTTTACAAAAAGTGACATTAAGGCCTAAGGAAAGATGGTAACTACCCGAGGGCACTTAATAAGTTGCAAGGTTGGCACAGAAACACAGCCTAATTCTAAAGCACTATTTTTCATTTGCATGTGCAGGGAGCGTTGTGGGGGGGGCACCGATTCTCTGAAATTCTAAGAAAACCGATAAAATCTTGCCAGTGAAAAATGAAGAGGCATAAATATACAACAAATTTAGAGGACTTAAATATACATAGCTTGGAAGGAAGGAAAAAAGAACACTTCTTTAACGTGTCATCAATACGACTATGATTATATGATCTAGATCTTCTATGATCTAGATTTAGAATATGATTATAGCTCTAGAAAGCCCTCTGCCAGAGGCTGCCGCACACCAGGCAGCATGAGACTGGATGGACACGTCCAACAAAGTTAACACCACCGAAGAAACAGGTCCCCTGGAAGCGGAAGTGGAAGGTCTGGTTTACCACCGAAACCGGAAAAGGCAAGTGAAGCTAGGGGGGGTAGCTGGAACCCATCTAGCACCGCCCAGGTAAGAAAGGGACCCAGTGGGCAGAGCTGACTTTGAGGGAATCAGAGATTCTGGAATATTAACGCAATGATGTCATTAAAACTTTCCAAACAAAAACCAAATTTTCCCCGTTCAGATTCAGAATTTACTCAAACACCACGACTATAATCTGGCTTTCTGTGAAGGCATCTACCTTCCACTGGAAAATACGCTGATTATAATAGACCTTTTGCCATTTTAAATTAATAAGCATGTCTTGATTTTACATCTGCTCCTGTGTGAGCCTGCTAAGTGTGAACTTGCTTTAAAGACAGACATTCTAGGGCTAAGACAAGTGCAGCCTGCGCGGCTGGGACGGACCCGAGATGGAGCTGGTCCCACTCATGCCAGCCGGCTTTCCTCCAAAAACACCATGAACCTGAACCGATGTTCTAATGACTTTCTATTATGAAAAGTACTCGTTCACTGTCTTTAAGAAAGTCATAGTCTAGGGCAGCCTCGGCAATCTCCCCTTTAAGAGGATGGGAGGTGTTTGCGAAGTCAGATTGTTTTCATCAAAATATTAAGCCGTTATTTGTCATCTTCACTTCCTGTGAGCATATAGAGGCTTTGTGGCGGGATACTGCAACAGAGCCGCTAGGAGAATTCAATGGTCTTCATTAACCCAGAGAGTAAAGAGGTCTGCCTACAAAAATTGTAAATAATGCCACCTTCCTCACTTTTTTTTGAAAACAGTAAAAAAAAAAAACCAAAGCAAAACAAAACAAATATGTGTATATATGCACACACACATCTACATATAACACATATGTAGATGTATGTGTATGTATATATATAATAGGTTTATTTTTAAAAACTAATATAAAAAAATTCTTGGTTTTGAGGTCTAATATAGTAAATCTCAACAGATACAAAAACCCATGTGAGTATCTGTCGTTCCCTGACTTGCTGATTTTAGCCATTCTGACTGGTGTGAGGTGGAATCTCACTGTAGTTTTGATTTGTATTTCTCTGATGCCGAGTGATGTTGAGCATTTTTTCATGTGTCTGTTGGCCATTTGGATATCCTCTTTACTGAAATGTCTGTTCATATCTTCTGCCCATTTCTTGATGGATTATTTGTTCTTTGAGTATTGAGTTTGAGAAGTTCTTTATAGATTTTGGATACTAACCCTTTATCTGATATGTCATTTGTGAATATCTTCTCCCATTCTGTCAGTTGTCTTTTGGTTCTGTTGACAGTTTCCTTTGATGTGCAAAAGGTTTTGATCTTGATGAAGTCCCAGTGGTTCATTTTTGCCCTTGCTTCCCTTGCCTTTGGAGATGTTTGTAGGAAGAAGTTGCTTCGGCTGAGGTTAAAGAGGTTGTTGCCTGTGTTCTGCTCCAGGATTTTGATGGATTCTTGTCTCACATTGAGGTCTTTGATCCATTTTGAGTCTATTTTTGTGTGTGGTGTAAGGAAATGGTCCAGTTTCATTCTTTTGCATGTGGCTGTCCAGTTTTCCCAACACCATTTGTTGAAGAGACTGTCTTTTTTCCATTGAATATTCTTTCCTG
>CM052797.1:114610429-114652565 GCA_028533885.1 Nasua narica | reverse complement strand
TGAACTAGGCAATTCACGGGCCCCTCAATGACAAAGAGCTCAACTGGTGGTAGATTACCCCGCCATAGCTCGTAAAGCATACCTGCTAATTAAAGACCTGAACTCAGTCCAGAATATGGTAATTTTGTCCAAAGTTGAAACCTTTAAGAGTAAATTTAAACTGCTAATGTGTAACAAAGTCCAAGGAAAGCTCAGGAAAAGCATAAGGATGCCACCTCAGTAAGGTATACGGAGAAGGCAGATGTTGAGGAAAGATCCCTGACCCCAACTGGGAGAGACTTCTGTGCTGGCCTCCCCACTAATAGCAACATGCTAAGGCACTCTTCTTCCCAGGCATTAGGCATTCTAGGGACATCTTGTCCCTAGAATGAGGGGGTTTGGACCAATGAGGCCATAATCCCTTTCTGGACAACAGTCTACAATGACTACGGACATTAGTCTGCCAGATAGCTGCCCTCCACCTACGTATTCCAAAATCAGAAAGATTAAACCCATACTATTCACTGGGAGCTCACAGCCATGCAAGAAAGGAGAAGGGAGCAAGGAAGACGACCTGTGGGCCCGTCTGGCTTCAGCATTTTTAAAAGCTTAAAGTCCGGTAACATCACTGGCCACCTCCAACCCTGGCCTGGGTACCTATTTATGCTGCTCAATGAGTTTACTAGTAATATTTTTAAAATTTTTATTTATATAAAGTTTTACTTGACGTATAGCTGACGTATTAGTTTTGAGTTTACGACAGTGATTTGACGATTACATCTCTTACAAAATGCTCACCACCATTAAGTACTTGTTTCAAGACCGTTAGGAGGTGTACAAAACCACAGGGATGACTGTTATGGGACCCTGTGTCCACGGAAAACGTCTCTCTCATCATGAGTACTTAATCTAGGCAGCAGCTGCACAATGAGTGCAGACATGGCTAACAGACTGAGCTTTTAGCCACATCTCTTAGAGGACCGAGGGCGGGGGGTACGGATACTTCCACAGACAGATGCAATAAACAGAATGTTGGCAGTAGATGTGAGAGAAGATGTAGACAGAGCAGCTGTGTGACGAGGAGGGAAAATGATTAACTCTAGCTAATGTTGTTGTCACCCCATCCTAAAATCAGGCAGGCAGTATGTCTCTCTCCCCCTGCATCCCTTCCTGTCCCCCCACCCTCAACATGCATCTTCCGTTTTGCATTTGCTGGTTTTCTTGTATTGCCCTTCGACTCGGTTTCTTTATGCACTGAAAAATAATTTCACAAGTGATATGGAAAGATACTCCCTGTGAAAGATTCAAGTTGTATATAAGTATACGCAAGGAAATAATCTTTATTATCTAATTAATCTTGATGGATTTTCCCTCTCAAACATCTTTCCTATTTAGACTATCACTATTTAGACTATGTATAAGAGACTCTTCTTGGATTCTTAAGAAGACTGGATGGAGAATATCTATGAAAATTTTTGCTAATCTAATAGGCAAAACAGATCTCATTTAAGTTTGATTTCTCTGATTACTAGGGGTATTCAGTGTTTTTAACCATATTTATTGGACATCTAGGTTTGACTTTGTGAGTTAACCATCTTAAAATTACATTACTTATCTTTTTTACTGATAACCAGTATGCATAGTCTCCTATTGCTGCTCTAACTACCATAAATTTCGTGGCTTAAAACAGCATGAATTCATTATCTTACACTTCTGGAGATCAGAAGTCTAAAATGGGACTTGCTGGACTAAAATCAAGGTGTTGGCAGGATTGTATTTCTTCTGGAAGCTCTAGGGAAGAATTCATTTCCTTGCCTTTTCCAGTTTTAAGAGGCCACCTGGATTCCTTGTGTCTCCATTCCTCCACCTTCAAAGGCCAAAAAGGTCAGTGGAGTTCTTTTCCTATCGCCATCACTTGACTTCTCCCTCTTCCATTTGTAAGTGCTTTTGTGATTACGTTAGGTTCTCTCTGATAATCCACATTAAAATTCCATCTGCTACCTTCACGGGCTCTGGAAATTAGGACATCTTTGAGGAGCCATTATTTTATCTCACAGTGCTTTTCATATATTGTAATTATGCAGCAAATGTTCTCCGAGTTTGTTGAAGCTGCTAATGAGAACCTTTATATTTCAGGTCTTTCTTGCTTGCTTTCTTCCTTTTTTGGGGAGCGGAGACAATTTATCTAAGCTGCAATTTTTTCCTTTACCATTTTCTGAGTTTGAGGTCTTGTTTAGAAAGGCCTTCTTTATCCATCCTCAAACGGTGTCTTTTGAAGAACTGAATTTCTAAAATATCTTTGAAGTCCAAAAATACGTCAATTTTTTTATGGTCAAGTGCATTTTTGTGTCATCTACTAACCCTCTGCCTACTCCAATGTCATGAGAATATTCTTCAGTTTTCACACCATAGTTTTAGCTTTCTTACCTAGGTCTATCATCCATCTGAGAGATTAATTTTGTTTATGGCTTAAGATAGACCAAGTTTGTTTATTCTGCATGGATATCCAACTGCCTTAACCACCATTTACTGAAAAGCTGGTGCCTTTGCCAGAAGTGTTTGATTACACCTATTTCTGGACTCTATTCCATCGATTAGAATATCTCTCAAACTATACCACAGTCTTACTCTCATTTTATGCCAAGTCTTCCAATCCGGTACTGTAAATACCTTCTTTAAGGCCATCTTGGCTATTTTAGATCTTTTGTATATACGCCTGTAAATTTTGCAATCAGCTTGTTCCCTAAAGTTGTCTTGCCTATTCTTAATACCTTGCATTTTCACATTTTAGAATCAGCTTGCTGATTCTTTTTTTTTTTTTTTACAACAAACGCTGCTGGGATTTTGATCAGGATTGTAACGAAACCAAAGTAGCTGGGACCAACTGATGTCAATATTGAATCTTCTAATCCTTGAACACGGTATTATCTATCTTCATGTATTTAATTTCTTTCAGCAGTGTTTTATGTATAGTTTTCAGTGTAGCTGTCTTATACAACTTTTGTTAAATTTATTTTTAGCTAATTGGTGCTTTTGATAATTTTTTAACTTAGAACTTTATTATTGGGGCACCTGGGTGGCTTAGTCATTAAGTGTCTGCCTTGGGCTCAGGTCATGATCCCAGGGTCCTAGGATCGAGCCCCACATCAGGCTCCCTGCTCAGCTTCCAGCTCAAATAAATAAAATCTTGAAAAAAATTTAAAAAAAAGAAAACAACTTGATTATTTACAATCATGTCACCTATATTACAGATAGTTCTACTTCTTCCTTTATGATCTTTAAGCCTTCAGTTTCTTTTCTTATTGCACCAGGTGTACTACAAAAAAATCTCAGTCTTTAATCTTTTACTTCATAAGGCTTCTCCCCATACTACCATACTACGATCACTCAAAGTCACAGAAATCTCCACGTTATCAAATCCAATGGAAACTCCTTTGACCTCATCTTACGTCATCTCTTAGCAGCATAAAACTTTCATAACTCACCCAGATCCCTCCTTTAAAAATGAGATATTCTCCCTTGGTTTCTGTTAAACTTTGGTTTTCTACTTTCAACATCTCTGGTCACTTCTATCTGATCTCTAAATATTGGAGTGCCAGGAATGTGTCATACCCCATACCCCACCCCATCCCAATGTCTTAACAGATATTGGTTCCAGGTTCTTGAAGAGACTGGCAGAAACAAAATCTGGAGATTTAGTAGTCCACTCAGACAAAAGAAGATTCTTACAGTTAAAGCCTCAATGAAGGGACACTTTTATAACCCAAAATTTCAAATCAATAGGAAAATAATCCCAATCCATCATGAGAAAAAGTCAACAGAAAATAGGATTAGACTTCAGATAACTGGTTAGATGGTAATTTAAAATTAAATATATTTAAAATGATGAGTGTGAAATAAAAAGTGAGATAAAAATACAAATGTGACAAAAGCAGTTAATACATAGCACTTACCACACTGCTTAATCCCTTTATTATTCTGTTAATTCTCATTCTAAACTATTAGATTCTATGTCTATAGCATAACTATACTACTATCATAATTTAACTGATGAGAAAAATCACAGTTAATTTGCTGGTGGTTTCACAGGTAGTAAGTGGTGAAGCAAGAATTTGAACCCCACAATGTGACTCTGCTCTAAGTTCTAAAGCACAAAGCATACGATGTATGACAAAGCCTCAGACTGAAAAATACAGTCACTGAAATTAGAAACTTAATTGATAATAAAATAAGACATTAGTTGAGGCTAAAAAAAAATTAACTAGAAGAGAAATATTGAAGAAATAACATAGAAAGCAACTCAGAGGCAAAGCAATGAAAAGTACAAGACTGAAGATTGAAAGGGTCTCACATGTATTTAGTAAGAGTTATAAAAGGGAAGTAAAAATGGTTAAGTTGAGGGGCATTTGAGTGGCTCAGTCGCTTAAGCATCTGTCTTTAGCTCGGGTCATGATCTCAGGACCCTGGGATCGAGCCCCGCATTGGGCTCCCAGCTCAGCGGGAAGCTCGCTTCTCCCTCTCCTCCTGCCTACCTCTTCCCGCCACTTGTGCTCATATGCTCTCTCTCAAATAAGTAAGTAAAATCTTAAAAAACAAAAACAGAAACAAAAAATGGGCAAGTTAATGAGTAAGTTAATATGCTGAGAGGAAAACCAGTAATCTTAGAGAATTATTTAAATAGATCTTCAGACTGAAGTACAACAAATGCCACTAAGACTAAAAATAAATCCACGTCTATTGATCTGTTGTAGTAAAACGACAGAGCACCAAAGATAAAGAAAAATCTTAAAAGCAGGCTGAGGCAAAAGGTAGATTTCCCATAAAGGAACAGTAATTAGATAGCAATCTCCTAATAGCAACAAATGAATTCAAAGCCAATGAAAAAAATTCTTCAAGAAAATGGAAGAAAATAATGACCAACTTAAATTTTAAATCCAGTTAAAATTATTACTCAGAAATGAGGGCAAAAGTAAAGGTAGTTTTACAAACACTCCCCCAAGAGCTTATTATCAGTTGAAAAGGTTTCGAGGAACTAAAAAAGGATACAGTTTAGGAAAGAAAACTAGATTCACTTGAAAGGACGGGTATGTCAGGAAGAAAAGCAAGCAAAGAAGCTCGTAAACCCCTGGGTAACTCTAAACAAGAAAGAGCCAAGATGCCCTTCAACAGGTGAATGGATAAAGAAGATGTGGTCCATATATACAATGGAATATTACACAGCCACCAGAAAGGATGAATACCCAACTTTTGCATCAACATGGACCGGACTGGAGGAGATTATGCTGAGTGAAATAAGTCAAGCAGAGAAAATCAATTATCATATGGTTTCACTTACTTGTGGAGCATAAGGAATAACATGGAGGACATTAGAAGAAGGAAAGGAAAGTGAATTGCGGTAAATTGGAGGGGGAGAGGAAGCATGAGAGTGTGGACTCTGAGAAACAAACAGGGTTTTGGAGGGGAGGGGAGGGGGGGTTGGGCGAGCCTGGTCGTGGGTATTAAGGAGGGCATAGATTGCATGAAGCACTGGGTGTGGTGCATAAACAATGAATCTTGGAGCACTGAAAAAAAAAAAAACTAAGTTGTCAAGAAAAAAAAATGATTCATTTCCAAGGCTTCAATATAATATTGGAACAACAATCCTGGAGAACATGTAAGAGACAGGACAATCAGAATTGGGAGTTCCACATTTTTCTAGCTGTTTAGGAAGAGGAAAACCCCGAATGACTTCAAGATTAGGAATGGACCACACTTTTTAAATTAATAGAAGAAAAATAAAGCAAACCTGATGAATCTGATAGAAGTGAGAAAAAGAAGGCAAAGAGAGAAAAACATGGAAAACAAGAACACATAAAGTAAAATAGAAAACTACAAATATATCAGTATGAACACAATGCAAAAGCATTAAAGTTACCTACTAAAGCGGAGATTATCAGATTGGATTTATATGGTACATGCCTAAAAATGGAGAAACAAACATTAAAAGAGAAGGGACTTTTTAGATTCAATACCAAAAGCACAATCCCTGAAAGAAAAAATTGGTAAGTTGGACTTAAGAACTTCTGCTCTGCAAATAGAACTATTAAGAGAATGAAAATAAAAGCCATGGACTGGGAGAAAATATTTGCAAAACCCATACCTGATAAAGGACCCATAACCAAAATAAAAAAAAAGAACTCTTAAAACTCACGAAGAAAACAGTCACTATTTACAGATGACATGATACTATATATAGAAAACCCTAAAGGCTTTGCTAAAAAGGTCTTAGAATAAGTGAATTTAGTAAAGTTCCACGCTAAAAAAAAAAAATCAATATACAGAGAGCTGTTGTGTTTCTATACACAAATAACTGCAGCAAGAGAAATTAAGAAAACAATCCCATTTATAATTACATCAAAAAGAGTAAAATACCTAGGAATAAGTTTAACCAAGAAGACCAAAGACCTATATCTCTGAGAACTGTAACACAGTAACAAAAGTAATTGGAAATACAAATAAATGGAAAGATATATGATGCTCGTGGATTGGAAGAATAAGAACACATCCATACTACCCCCAAAGCAATCAATGGATTCAATGTAATTCCTATCAAGACACAAATGGCATTTTTCTTTTTTTTTAATTTAATTTTTTATTTGACAGAGAGAAAGAGATCATAAGTAGGCAGAGAGGCAGGCAGAGGGGAAGGGGGAAGCAGGCTCCCTGCTGAGCAGAGCCCGATGCGGGGCTCGATCCCTGGACCTTGAGATCATGACCTGAGCCGAAGGCAGACGCTTAACCCACTGAGCCACCCAGGCGCCCCATGAATGGTATTTTTCAAAGAACTACAGCAAATATTAACATTTGTATGGAGCCACAAAAGACCTGGAATAGCCAATGCAACCTTGAGAAAAAACAAAAAGCTGGAGATATCACAATCCTATAATAATCTAAACAGTATGGTACTGGCATAAAAACAGACATAGACAGAAGTAAACCCACATTTATATGGCCAATCTACGATAGAGTAGGCAGGAACATACAATGGGAAAACAACAGACTTTTCAATAAATGGTGCTGGGAAAACTGGACATGTAAGACACAAGAAAGAATGAAACTAGATCACCTTCTTACACCAAATAAACTCAAAATGGATTTAAGACCTATATTGAGACCTTAAACCATAAAACACCTAGAAGAAAACATGAGCAGTAATCTCTTGGACATTGGCCTTAATATGTTCTTCCAGGTATGTCTCCTCAGGCAAGGAAAGCAAAAACAAAAACACTTGAGACCACAACAAATTAAACTTTGGCACAGTGAAAGAAATCAACAAAAAGGCAATATACTGAAAGAAGATATTTGCAAATGACATATCCAGTAAGGGGTTAATATCCAAAACATATAAAGAGCTCCTACAACTCAACACCCAAAACAAAACAAACACCCCACAAATAATCTGATTAAAAACAGCAAGACGACCTGAATAGATATTTTTCCAAAGATGATATACAGAGGGCCAAAAGATTTATGAAAAGATACTTGGACATTACTAATGACCAGGGAAATGCAAATCGAAACCATAATGAGATATCACCTCACATCTGTCAAAATGGCTAGTATCCAAAAGACAAGAAATAATGTCTTAGCAAGGATGTGGGGAAAAGGAAACCCTTGTGCACTGTTGGTGGGAATGTAAACTGGTATAGCCACTATAGAAGACAGCAGAGAGGTTCCTAAAAAAATTGGAAACAAAAATACCATAGGATCCAGTAGTTCCACTTCTGGTTATTTACCCAACAAAAATAAAAACACTGATTTGAAAAAATAAATGCACTACTATGTTTACTGTAACACTGTTTATAATAGCCAAGATATGGAAGCAACCTAAGTGTCCATTACTAGATGAGGAAAATGTGGTATATATTCATATTGTTATATTCCTCAGCCATAAAAATAAGATCCTTCCATTTACATGGATGGACCTAGAGGGATTATGCTAAGCAAAATAAGCCAGAAAGACTTTAAAGAAGACTTATTATATGATTAAAGAAAGACTTATATGAATTATTTTACTTATATGTGTAACCTAAGAAACAAAAACAAATGAACAAACAGAAATAGACTAATAGAACTGGTGGTTGCCCGGCGGGGGGGGGGGGGGGGTAGGGGGATGGGTAAAATAGGTGAGGAAATTTATTTATTTGAGAGAGAGAGAGTGGAGAGAGCATGAGAGAGGAGAAGGTCAGAGGGAAAAGCAGACTCCCCGTGGTGCTGGGAGCCTGATGTGGGACTCGATCCCAGGAATCTGGGCTCATGACCTGAGCTGAAGGCAGTTGCTTAACCAACTGAGCTACTCAGGTGCTCATAGGTGAGGAAGTTAAGAGGTACAAACTTCCAGTTATGAAAGAGATAAGTCATGGGGATGGAAAGTACAGCATAAGGAATATAGTCAATATTTAATAACTTGTATGGTGACATTTGGTAACTACACTTAACAATGAGCATCTCGCAATTTATATAACTGCTGAATCACTAAGTTTGTACACCTGAAAACACTATTTCAACTATGGTTCAATAAATAAAATTCAATGCAAATTCTGGGTGTGATGAAATAAAAACTAAAACAACTTGATTAAAAAATTGGCAAAGGACCTGAACAGACACATCACCAAGAGATACACAGATGGCAAATAAGCTTAAGATGCTGCACGTCATTTGTCCTTAGAAAATTGCAACTTAAAAATGAGCTACCACTACACACCTGTTAGAATGGCCAAAAAACCCCTTTCCCCAAACCCCCCCAAAACCACAACATCAAATACTGGCATCAAGAACTATCATTCTTTGCTGGTAAGTATGCAAAATGATAGAACCATTTGGGAGAACGGTTTGGCCGTTTCCTTCACAACTAAATATACTCACACTGTACAACCCAGAAACCATGCTCCTTAATATTCACCTAAAGGAGCTGAAAGCTTATGTCCAAACAAACCCTGCACATGGGTGATCATCGTGGCTTTATTCGTAACCGCCCAAACTTGGAAGCCACCAAGATGTCCTTCAGCTGGTAACAGACAGCAGGCTGGGATGCATACTCAGACGATGGACTATTATACAGCACTAAAAAGAAATTAGCTATCAAAGTCATGAAGGGACCTTAAATGCATGTGGCTAAGTGAAAGGAAGCAATCTGAAAAGACTACATACAGTATGATTCCAACTATACAATATTCTGGAAAGAGCAAAACCATATGGACAGTAAAATGATCAGCAGCTGGCAGGGCATGGGGTGCAGGGATGGTCGTAAGGGGGGATGAATACATGAAGTTCAGAGGATTTCTGGACAGTGAACTACTCTTATGATAATGTAATGGTGGATACATGGCCTTATACTTCTGTTAAACTCCATAGAATGTACATGAACCCTAATGTGAACTTAGGACTTCTGTTAATAATGTATTAATAGTGGCTCATCAAGTATAACAAAGGTCTCACACTAATGCAACATGTTAACAATAGAGGAAAGGGAGATGAAGGGTACTTTCTGCTCGATTTTTTTGTTAAACTGCTTAAAAAGATAGTCTATTAGTTTTGAAAAGTAATGAACTATGTATACACATGAAGAGACATGGGACTGGGGCGCCTGGGTGGCTCAGTGGGTTAAAGCCTCTGCCTTTGGCTCGGGTCATGGTCTCGGGGTCCTGGGATCGAGCCCTACGTCGGGCTCTCCGCTCAGTGGGGGGAGCCTGCTTCTCCCTCTCTCTCTGCCTGCCTCTCTGCCTACCTGTGATCTCTCTGTCAAATAAATAAATAAAATCTTTAAAAAAAAAAAAAAGAGCGATGGGACTGAATTCTTTGTATTTTTAATTTAATTCCAGTAAAAATACCATTACTTTATTTCCCCAGAGTGAGACAAGCTTATTGAGTTTGTATGTAAGAATCAGAAAAAAATAATTATATGGTCTCACTGATATTTGTGGAATTTGAGAAACAAGGCAGAGGATAGTAGGGGGAGAGAGGGGAAAAAATGAAGTAAGACGGAACCAGAGAGGGAGACAAACCAAAAGAGACTCTTAATCTCAGGAAACAAACGGAGGTTGCTGGAGGGCAGTGGGGGGGAGGGGTGGGGTGGCGGGGTGATGGACACTGGGGAGGGTATGTGTTGTGGGGAGCGCTGTGTACTATGTAAGACTGATGAACCACAGACCTGTGCCCCCGAAACAAATAATACATTATATGTTAATAAAAAACAAATAAATAGCCAGGACAACCCATCAAGAGAGAATGGTGGGCAAATGCTGGCTCTACCCCCCAAAAACTTGACGAGTTCAGAGCTCAAGTGTCTGCTTTTACCACCCTTCTGATGTACTAATTGAGTGGTCTTCATCTTTGGTTTCCTTTTCCTTCCCTTCCTCCCCCTTCAATTCTCTGTAGTCTGACTTCCACTCATTCAGTATTTGCAGCTGCCAATTCAGCGGTCTTTTCATAGTCCTTATTTTTCTAGAGAGATCAGCAGTTCTCATCTGGGAGCAGTTCGGCCCCTAAGGGGACATGGGGCAAGGCCTAGAGCCATTTTCCGTTGTCACAACCGTGGCATGCTTTTGGCAGCTAGCGAGTAAAGGCCAGGGATGCTAACATGCAACCATGCAGAAGGCAACCCCCGTCACGAAAGTCATCTGGCCCCGGAGGTCGACCATGCTATGGAGGAGACACTGTTTTAGACTTCTCTCCTGAATAGTTAGGATTTTCTCCATTTACTTTCCATTTCTCTTCCTTGGCTTTCTCTCCCCTCGACTGCTCGGCTTCTCTCTCATTTGCTGCCCTTCCCACCACGAACCCTCTCAATTCACGCTCTGCTCTTGGCTCGTTCTACTGTCCCGCTCACCAACAGCAAACGTTATACTGGTAAAGACTCCCAGACGTCACCAGCTTTGAGCTCTCACCAAATTCAACTAACATCTCCAACCATAAGCTGGATTTGTCCCCCATCCCCACCCCTCCCCTCCAGCAACCTCCATTTGTTTCCTGAGATTAAGAGTCTCTTATGGTTTGTCTCCCTCTCTGGTTTTGTCTTACTTCATTTTTTCCCCTCTCTCCCCCTACGATCTCTGCCTTGTTTCTCAAATTTCACATATGTCAGTGAGACCATATGATAATTTTTTTTTCCTGATTCTTACGGAATGTCACATTATCAACCCAAACCCAGTACTCCAAAAGCAGCATACCTTTCCCCTCTGAAAACCAGCTCTCCCCTGCTTTCCCCTCTATTCACAGTCTCATTCAGGCAGGCTCAGAAATCTCATGCATTTCGGACTTCTCTGCTCCACAGGTAACTAGGTAGAGGCAGTCACCGGGCTCTAACATTCTCTATTTCCAGCGAGATCTCCCTAGCTCTGCCCCTTTCATGCTAGACTCTGGATCAAAAGGATTGCCTTGTCTCTGGTTTCTCCTTTACACCTTCCTCTAGGCTCTCAAAATACCCGTGTGTCCTTTCTATAAGCACAAGGTAAATATAGAGCCTGGCATTTAGGACCCTCCTCAATCTGACCAGATTTATGCTTTTGAGTCTTACTTCCCATTATGCCTTTTCCTGACTCTGCCACTCTTAAGTGAACTGACTGACTGACTGCCTCCACGTCTATGCAAACATATCCTAGTCCACAAGGTCTTCTATCCCCACCCCCCACCTTGTGGCTATCTGAGCCCTTTCCTACCCCACAAACCTCACTGCTACCAAGAAGCTGTCTATGGCTACTGCAGCCCACAGATGTCTCCCAACTGAATCCTGCAGATGTTACATAGGCAAGAAACATCTCATCAACTCAAGAAAAGAGACTAATAATATACAAAGGCCTAGAAGATACAATTTATCGAGACTATTTTGTTCATTATGGTTATAAATTAAAACTTTATATTTTTATTTTTTAAAGATTTTATTTATTTGACAGAGAGAAAGAGATCACAAGTAGGCAGAGAGGCAGGCAGAGAGAGAGGTGGAAACAGGTTCCCCGCTGAGCAGAGAGCCCGAAGCAGGGCTCAATCCCAGGACCCTGAGATCATGACCTGAGCCGAAGGCAGAGCTTAACCCCCTGAGCCACCCAGGCGCCCCCTAAGTTAAAACTTTAAAAATCTAGAGAAAAAAGTCTTACTGTTGAAAACTAAGCACAGTAGCAGAGTAGGGTAGTGGGTAAGAGCGGAACCTGAGCTTGCATGCATTTCTATCAGCGCCAACACTGCTGCTCTACAAGTTGTGCACCTGTAAAATATGGTAATGTACTTGCCTCATAAAGGGAATGTGTGGATTATATCAGATAAGGTGTATAAAGTGTCCCTGGCACATAAATGACACTTATTAGATGTCCGCTATTACCAACATTAATACCCTTGCTAAATTTCTGGGAAGAGGACTCTGGTCTTCCTCTCCTGTGACTCACTAACAAATGGAATTCTCCAGAAGGCAAATCCATCCAGGCCACCTCATCCTAGGAAATTTCAGTGGTAGATAGGTCTAAAGTTTCTTCAATGGATTGCTTCACTGATTTCAAAATTCTAGCACAAGTCCCCAGGGCAGAAATACAGTGAGCTCCTATTTAATTCTTTTAAGGAAGTCAAAAGGATTTTGGTCCCCTTGATACAGATACATGTTCCAACTTTTTTTTTTTTTTTAAGCAGGCACGGGGCCTGAATTCACAACCTAAGACCAAGATCAAGAGTCTGCCCTAACAGATCAAGAGTCTGACCTAACAAAATGAACCATCAAGGCAGTCTTCTCCAATTTGTAATGTAGTGACTAGTAATTTAATAGCATGGTTAAAATTAAACCAATTCTGCAAATGTCCAATAATCTTGTGAAATTAGGTACCAAAGGGAACACAACAGGTCAGTTGTGTTTTAGGGCTATCGTGTTTTATAGATATAGATATAGATTCACAAAGAAATTCCAGCAGGAAAAGAAAAATAAACGTGATTATGACACCCATGTTTTCCCAGATAAGAGCAGAGCACTAAAGGAGATCAGCTACTTGGGTGTCGGCTTTTACAAGTTGCAATTCTGACAACCCAGCAAATAGTTGAGAAATCTATTTGCAACATCATTTTGTTCCTCAGCCATAGGCATATTTTGTCCCCAAGCAAATGCTTTCATACCCACACTGAATTTGGAGGGCAGCTTTGGTACCATGGCAAATTCAGGCCAGCTGCCAACCTAGTCTTTAAAAGGATTCATCTATCCAAAGGGCACCTGGGTGGCTCAGTCGGTTGGGTGTCCAACTCTTGATTTTGGCTCAGATCATGATCTCCGGGTCATGATCTCAAGCCCCAAATTAGGCTCTGTGCAGGGCATCAAGCCTGTTAACGATTCTCTCCTGCCCTTCTCCTTCTCTAAAAAAATAGATAAAAATAAAAGGATCCATCTATCCTTGATCCCACAAATGGAATTACATGGGCTTTAGAACCCATCATATCAGTATCCAGAATCTAAAAGGACAAAACATACTGTCAAGCAGGATCAAGAGTTGCTTTGTCAATTTCAGGTCAAAATTGGTATTTGGAACATCCTACCAAAGAATTTCAGTGTGTGCTTAATAGTAATCACGATGATAACCAAACTGCTTACTATCTCATTTTCTACTGACATTTTCCATTATTCTGGTCCACCTCCTAAAGTGGAAAGGCAACACAAAGAATTGAAAAGAGCAATTGACTTGTAAGATTTAAGTTTTGACTTTGGCCAGTTACTACCTTGGGGTTACGTCTTTTGGGTGCCACCTTTTCTTCTATAATATGGCTTTAACATCATTTGTTCACTTCCCTGGTTAATAATGATGAATGAATGAAACAATTTAGGTGAAAGTCCTTAGTTTATTGAAAAAAAAAACCAACATAAAGGTGATGTTTGGGAAGTATTAATACCTAAACCCGTAAAATTTGAGATGGGCTCAGGAGATTTTCATAATGGCTTTTCAGTCTTTAAAAAAAGAAAAACCTAGAGAGTACTTTGTTCAAAGGAAACATTTCAAGCAGATAAAAGTATCTCCAGGTGAACCAGGAATTAGCTGCATTCCTCTTCCCCACCCACTGTGGTAGTGGGCTCTGAAAGGAGTTTCCAGAACCCTTAGGGCTCCAAGGAACATGGCGTGAAAACCCCTACTTCAGCCCATTCTCTGGTTTTACACATGGAGAAATAGCCCAGAGGGCTGAAGCAACGGCCTAGAAGCAAGAGAGCTTGCCAGCAGTGGACTGTTAATAGATGGGTAAGGCTACAGTCTGATGTACAGCCAGCACTGGTTCGATTTACCTTAGAGACCCTGGAAAGCCACCTGAGTAACAGTCTTCCCCTGGTCCCGCGACAAAGTGTGCGCAGGCAAGTCCCTGCGTTTATGTGCCTGGGCTCCACAGCTGTGCCGCCTGCTCTTCTCAGCCTTCTGGACACTCAGTGAACAGCACAAAGTACCTAGAAAAGGGATGGTTTCCACCAGGGCCTTCTGAGACTGCTTGAGGAGCAGCCTCCTTGGGTTAGCGACCAGCTCCCCAAGGCCTGATGGTGCCTCCCTCCCCTAGACAGCTATGTTCACAGCCCTATCTCTCCTGCCCTCTCAACCTGTTCTGAGTGTTTCAGATTCTTCTGTAATCGTTTCTCTATGTGAGCACCCCTCACTTCTTCCATTCCACTGCACCTTCAGAGTCCCGTGTTTGGAATTTCGTATCAGTCGCTCAGTAGGTTTTGCTGCCTCCATGCTTTATTTCCTTCAACCCATCCCATAAGCTAATTCCACAAAGAGTATGACTTAGAGGAAACAAAAGATCTGGGTTCAAGTATCAGTTCAACCATTTAGTAGATGAGCAGCCTCGATGCTTGTACCTGTTTCTGCTTTCATAAAATAGCTATGACAGTACTGGCTCCATTTAGATCTCAGAGCACACGACATCCTCATAAGAACAGGATGTCAATCATAAAGCCATGAGCAACAGTCTTTATCAGTACTATTACCACAATACTGTTAGTCATCTCACTGTCTCCTTCAAAAATATTCAGCGATCCTTATCTGAAAGTCTGAAATCCTATGCCTGTCATACCAGCTCCACAAGCCTGGCCCCATCCACTGTCAGGCTTCTTCCCCATCCTTCCCACACGAGGCTTCATGCCAGCCCAGATGATATCTCCACCTCCCCCAGCACATCTTGTATCACGACTCTAGAATTGGATTTCTTCTACCTAAAGTGCCCACCTTGGCCTTTCAAAACAGTACCACTTTCTGAAGCTTCATCTAGTTACTTAATGCAGAAGAGATCTCTTTCCTCTGAAAGACACCCCATATGACTAGTACTACACTGGAGGCATTTAATTGCTATAGTGTAAAAAAATTCCCCTGCACCCTTTATGCACACACAACACCTCCGTACCCCTCACTAGATAGTGACCAAGCTCTCAATGGATCGCCAGGTTGAGGGACAACTGCAGGCCCACAGGCCCAGCGCGGTTAACAGAAAGAGGTACTGAATGTGTACTTGCAAATGGCAAAAAAAATGAGTAAAAGAGTGAACAATTGAACCCGTCTCCCACCCATCTCCCCTCTGGTAACCATCGGTTTGTTCTCTACAGGTAAGAATCTATTTCTTGGTTTGGAGGGGAGCCTCCACCTTTCTTTGCTCATTTCTTAAGTTCCATATACGAGTAAAACACATGGTATTTGTCTTTCTCTTATTTCACTTAGCATAATATTCTCTAGCTCCATCCAAGTCATTGAGGAGCCGCTAGTGTTATACAGAAGTGCTGCATCCTTATATTGTACACTTGAAGCTAATGTTTAATCAAATTCCAGTTAACATACATGTAAAAAGAAGTGAGGACAGAGTTGAGACAATGTGCAGTTTTAGCAGATGGCCATTCGGAAGAGAAACCAACCTTGCTGACACCTTGACCTCAAATTTCTAGCCTCCACTAAAAAATAAATGTTTATACATACACAATGATCAGCGGTAAGGGACAAGAGAAACATCCAGAAGACAGAGGCTGTGGGTGGCATTAAACAGACTGGATGAGCAGAAGCCAGAGGATTAGGTACTCAAGACCTCTGTCGGCCGTCCAGATGTTGACTAATAAATGGAAGCTGGATGTCCGGGATAAAGAAGTGTTTTAAGAGAGCACTGAAGCTTACTGATTAAGCATTCAGCTCTTGACTTTGGCTCAAGTCATAATCTCAGGGTCATGAGACTGAGCCCCATGATGCACTCAGCACTGAGCATGGAGCCTGCTTAAGATTCTCTCCCACCACTCTCATGTGCGAGCGTGCGCTCTCTCAAGAGAAAAAAAGGGGGCAAAACAGCACTGAAGCTTTAAGTGCTGTACCCCAACAAAGCCTGGCACAGAATGGATGCTCAGTGAACATCTGATCAATGAACCAGGAGGCAGGACACACAGGGGCTGAGAAAAGGCAGCACCATGGCCCTCGGTGGCAGCCCACAGCTGTCAGAGCGTGCTCAGCAAGGGCCAAAAAGGACTGCTACGGCACAAACTAAAACCTGCATGGGCTGGGAAAGCGATTGCAATGCAGTGGGTAGGAAGACACAGCATTCTGAAGGGCAGGGAAAGAGGACTCAGGGGAAGGCCAGGCACAAGAGCGTTAAAGGGTGTCAGCAGGGAAGGGGAAGACTTGGCAAGTACTTAAGGAAATGGGGGTTGCAGTAAGTTTCTGAGCTGTGTGTTTTTCTCACAACCTCAGCCAGCAGTGCTAATCCCAAAGCAGAATGACAAGAGGGCTACACCAACTAGAATCCAAGTTCCTTGTGGGCAGGGATCATGCCAGCCTTGTTCGCCATCCATAACCAAAGCCTAGAGCAGTGCTTAGCACACACGTATGAAATACTCACTCTTGTCTATCTGTGTTTCAATCCCAGCTCTACCGCCTCACCAACTGGGCCACTGTAATGTCTCTAGAATGGGAACATTACTATATATCTCCTAATTAAGAGGATAAAATAAATTAGAAGAAAAAAATCACTTGGCGAACACAGCAGAAGGCATAAACTTGTTGAATCACTGTACTTGAAACGAACTTAACACTGTGTCTACTATACTAAAAAAAAAAAATCAAAAACCAAAAAAAACCCAAAAACCACTTGGTCAGCATATATAGTAAGCATCATGAAAGTATCTGGTATTACTTATAATGGGTTTTCTTTGGGGGCCCGAACCTGGTGCAGGACTCCCAAATAGAACCTCCTCATCTTAAGCGATAGGTACATTCATGACTAGCAATGCAAGTGTACAAAGAGTCTAGAGGCCCGAGGTCAGGGGAAGCTCAGGACTTTTTCCCCATCAGGGATACTGCTCCATCGGACATGCCCCCGTGAGCATGAAAAGGGGCATGCTCTGTCCTTGGTCTACTTGTAGCAGAATGCAAGAAAACGAGGGTGGGGACAGGACCTCCAATCTCTAATGCATCAAGTAAGTCATCCGCCGACTTTGGTACTGATACCATTATTTTTGACAAAGTACATGAGGCATACCAACTAACCCCAATATCTTGGAGCCACAGTGCCAGGCAACCAAGTCTAGCCAGTGACATCTACCAATATTTCCTTATGTGACCCAATTTGATTTTCACTGCAGAAAAAGAAAAAAAAATCAGACAGAGAAAAAAAAAAGTCTGTTTCAGAGCCAAAGGAACAGACATTAGAGAAGTACTACACAGCAATGCTGAAAATCAGAGCGGGGTACCATGCCTCATGTTTCCTCAAAAAGCCACGGTGGTTTTAGAGTTAAGTATTTGTCTCATTCTCCCCTAAAGTGGCAGGAGCAACATTTCTGCTTCTCCCCGATTATCCCGCAATGCCTGTCTGTTGCTAGGCAACTGTAACTGCCAATGCTTTCTGCCCACCCACAATGCACCGCTTTCCTAACTGTGCTCACTCGGTTTGCCAATTACTCCTTGGAATTATCTTTTAGCCAAAGCTGCTGCTTCCAGTTCGTCTTCTTGCCCGCTTGGTCCTGTGGTAAAATTCAAACACTGTATTTGTCATCATGTCCCCGAATTTCAAGAACAACAAACTGCCCATCAAATACAGGATTATTTCATGGTAGGATCAAAAACTATAAACAGTTTGAAATAAAAGCAACCAGACAAAAGAGAAAGTTGGCAGCCAACATAACACCTTAAGTTCAAGCGTAAGTGCTAGTTTTAAGTTTCTTTGAATAATATAATTCTGGCTGAATGTACCCGTCTTGATTTCATCAAATAATTTTGACCAATTTGTCAGTTAATCACATACTGAACTTAGAAAAGGCTCTAACTATGAGCAAATCTTTAGGTCACATATCCTTTACTGTATGAACAAAACAAAGGCTTTTTAAGCTGCTTTCTTGAATCTTATGAGGACTAATGAACATGAGCTTAACACCTGGCTGTTAACAGCCACTAAAATCAAGCAGTTACTGTTAATCATTCAGAGAGGTAGGTAACTCCTGCACGGGTTCTTCATCATCATCCTCACAACATTCCATGACAGAGATAAAACCCAGATTATAAAGGATATTCCCCAAATTTATGTGGCAAGGCTAGTAAGTGGTAATTGCAAAATGGAATGTGATCTTAGGACTCCATCTCAAGTGCTGTTTTCTCCATAGGACACTGGCTGATGGGGTAATATCACCCAGCCCCCAAGGTACCTGGGCTTGATGGGTCATAGGGTTAAAAGCTATAAGCCTATGACCCAAGCACCTAGTAGTAGTGGTTTGAGGATAAGGACTGGGATGGCTGAATGGGAAGACAAACTTTTTCCATCTACCCTTTTCCTATTATGTGCATGAATTACCTATTGGAACATTTTGTGAAAGGCTCTCATTCAAGTACGTACAGGTCACTAATGATATGCTGTGCAGAGTTAGATGCTGCAGATCTACAGATGAGTAAAACCTGGCTCCTCTTCTCAAGCAGTTCATATTGTATGGAGACAAAGGAACCCAGAAATAACCAACAAGGAACATGTAAAAGAAGACCAAGCAAAGGGGCGCCTGGGTGGGTGGCTCAGTGGGTTAAAGCCTCTGTCTTCATCTCAGGTCATGATCTCAGGGTCCTGGGATCAAGCCCCACATCGTGCTCTCTGCTCAGTAGGGAACCTGCTTCCCCTTCTCTCTCTGCCCGCCTCTCTGCCTACTTGTGATCCCGTCTCTGTCAAATAAATAAATAAAATCCTTAAAAAGAAAAAAAAAAAAAGACCAAGCAAAAAGTGCTACAAAAACACAATGGGGGTGCTTGCTTCGGCAGCACATATACTAAAATTTGAACGATACAGAGAAGATTAGCATGGCCCCTGCGCAAGGATGACACGCAAATTCGTGAAGCGTTCCATATTTAAAAAAAAAAAAAAAAGAATGTAAGCTCCATGCTTTGAGGGTTTTCTCTGTTATGTTTGCTAATGTATTCCTAGTGCCTAAAACAGTTTCTGGAACATAGAAAGCACTTAACATTTCTTGACTATAACAATACATTTATCTGAACAAGTCAAATAATCATTAAAGAAATATGCTATTAGTACTATTTTGCTAAAAATTGATGTTTTAAAAATGCTAATAAAATGTTGAGAGACTGATAAAAAAAAACACAATGGGGGAAACAATGAATTCGGTCTGCTGAGCTAGAAAAACTTTCAAAGGAAAACACTTGAAATAGACCTTAAGGATAAGCATAATCATTCTGGACAGTACAAAAAGAAAAATAAACTTAGAATCTCAGAAACAGTGTGCATATGAATGGTCATTCACCCATTTAAAAATTTCTGGGCCGCTACAGATCAGGCGCTACGCTAGGCATGGTAACTCCTGGTTTGAAAACACCAGACATTAAACAAAAATTACCAACAGGATGAATATTTTAGCAGGAAAAGTGTAGGAATTACAAGCTCATTTTCTCTAAAAGTAGAATATTTCCAAAGCATACAGTTCAATAAAGTAGAGACTTCATTAGAAATGGTTTCAGTGCAGATATTAGAATTCTCGGTGATGTTTACTATACAGTAAAACCCAAGCCAGGATCTATGCAAAAGGCTTTTGGTCAGAACCCCAATCTCAACATATAATGAAAGAGAGAATACTGAAACTTTGTGATTCATGTATATTTAAAACGATAAATGGAAAATGAGAACCGTAGTAAAGCTAGTGTTTTTATAAGATTTCAATCCCTGATCTGAAATGTCAATGGAGTAAAACAAAGTCCCCATGACCAAAAAGTCAATGTCTTCTACTTAAAATGGGTAGAGAAATGACAAGTAATAAGATATTATGTGTATGTTGGAAGCAACAAGTGAAGGAAAATTCTAAGGTGATAAGGGTCTTCCCCCCACCACCCAGATTAGGAAATTAGATCTTTTGGGATTCTACTTTTCTTTCACAAGATTTACTTTTTTTTTTTTTTTAAGATTTTATTTATTTATTTAACAGAGAGAGAACACAAGCAGGCAGAGACAGAGAGAGGAGCAGGCTCCCTGTGGAGCAAGAAGCCCAATGCGGGACTCGATCCCAAGACGCTGGGATCATGACCTGAGCCAAAGGCAGTTGCTCAACCAACTGAGCCACCCAGGCGGCCCTCACAAGATTTACTTTTAACTCTACGCTACATATGCCAGTCAATGCGGTTCTCCAAAGCAATCATACTGCAGGGTTACTCTTCTACTCCAACCAAGCAGCCTCCTTTGGCTCCAGATAATTAATAGAATTTCCTTTCTCAAATAGCCTTTGGATGCTCAGGTTCAGTCTTCTGAGTATGTTCAAGGGTAGTTTTGCCTAACTATGAAAAACAAATCTCAATTTTGAGAATAAGAAATTATTTCAAGTCAAAATTGGGGAATAGGGCAGAGGGATCTAAGTGTAACAAATACCAGGAATGAATCCTCTGGAAGGCAGAACTGAAAGGTGGCCCCCAAGATTCCTGCCCTTGCTCCCGATGTACACAGCTGGTATAAACCTCTCCCTTTGAACATGAGCAAAATTGTGAATATGATGGGATTTCATTCCCGTGATCAGGTTACTAATAAACCAAGTTATCAAAAAGTTTGGGATGATCATGGGTGAGCCTGGTTTTATCAGGTGCAGCCTGAAAAGAGGAAGCGGGGGTCCTTCCGGAGGACAGAGATTCTCCTACAGGCTTCAAAGAAGCAAACAGCTTTGGGGCACCTGGGTGGTGCAGTGAGTTGAGCATCGTAGTCAGTTTCGGGTCAGGTCGTGATCTCAGGGTTGTGAGACTGAGCCCCACGTCAGACTCCGGGCTCAGTACAGAGTCTGCTTGGGTTTCTCTCTCTCCCTCTGCCCCTTCCCCCTGTGTACTCACTCTCTAAAATACATAAATCTTAAAAAAGGAAGCAAACAGCTTTGCTGTGACCTGTCCACTACAAAGACCAAGGGCACAGGAACCAGAAGAAGCACTTTGGAGTCAAGAACAAACCCTAGACTGTCGCCGAGAGCACAGGACCCTCAGAGGTCTGCCAACAACCTGTAAGATTGGCAGAGGACTCCAGGCCTTAGAGGAGATCGTACACAGCCTGGTTCATACCTTAATCCCGTGCAGAAGATTGTGTCCAGACTCCTGACCCATGGAAAATGCAGGATAATAAATCTGTAGTTTTATTTAAGCTTAGTTTGTTGGTAACTTATTACACATCAACAGAAAATAGAAAACTAACCCATGGCCCAAAACTGAACAGTGCCTATTAAGAAACTGCTGGGGGCGCCTGGGTGGCTCAGTCTGTTGAGCGTCCAACTTATGGTTTGGGCTCAGGTCATGATTTCGGGGTTGTGGGATTGAGCCCTACACTGAGCAGTCTGCTTCCTCTCTCTGCTCCTCCCCCTGCTTGTGCACTCTAAATAAATGAACCCTTGAAAAAATTTATTAAAAAAAAGTTAAAAAGCAATGCTTGTTAATGTGCCTTAAATTCACATCAACGGAAGTTATTGAATGACAAAAAGACTTGAGCAATGGCAGTTTTTTTTTAGGTAAAAGTACTTAGCTTCAAAAGGTGACCATCTTGAAGGGCAATACTTTTTTGATGTATGAATCTCGATTATTAAGAAAAATTCTCATCATGTCAGAGTCAAAATTCGTACTGCTTATTGTCCATCTTGCTTATTACTGTTATTTTTTCTGGGGAACTTGTTTTAATTGTTGTACTTACAGAGTTATTCATCCCAAATATGATTATTAACATGGACTGGTAACATACAAAGGAGAAAAGGGACAAAAATTTAAATTTATGTAGCTTTTGATGTATTTATCTTTTGCTAAAATCCAATTCTTAAGACATAATCTGTCTGCCACTTTGTTGATGGTTATATGTGCTAGACATTATCACTTCATTTGGATAACCAATCTGTGGTTGTTGGTATAACTATGTCTCACCTCTCTCAAGTAGGAAAATGTATTAAATGAAAGGACAGCAGCATTCATAAATCAGTTATTCATAAGGTTCTGAACAATGATGATATTATTCAACAGGGCAGAATCTAGTGGATATTTAGAAATACGTTGTTTTTTGGTTTTGTTTTGTTTTTTGCTTTCACCACCATGTGGCACTTGGTATGTGAAGCCAAGTTATTAAATATCCTATAATACATGGGACAACTCACAAGACAAAACTATTTTGACCAAAGTGCCAACAGTGCCCTGCTGAGAAACCCATTATTTGAGTATTAGCGAACCAACCACATCAAAACAGTGTCATATTCCAGAAAGCCTCATGGAACATCTGTAACAAGATATATTTTAAAAAGCACTTAATTGTCCTAATCAATTCAAATTGTAAAATACATCTACACGGGACTGCCTTCCCTAGACCCAGGACTAAAAGCTTTAGGAAACACAGGAGAGGAAGGGAATGGCAACTCTGCCTCGAAAGCAGGTAAAAGACAGTCTGCCCTCCTACCTTACTCCAACACCCCGCCTTGTTTCTTCTCGAACACAATAAGCACAGGCATGTGTATCCCCACCTCTTTTTCTCTGCCCAGAATGATTTCCCCCAGCGATCCATGACATGGCTCCCTTCCTCCTTAAATGTCTCCAGTCAGTGAGCCCTTCCCTGACCACCCTATTTAATAAGCAGCCTCCCTCCTTGACCCAAGCACTCACCACTCCACAGTACAGGGCTTGAGGGTGTGGAGGGTTCTTAGGCCCTTGTCTAACCTCCCAGTGCTTCAGTTCCCCTCCCGGTAGAGAGGATTAACAGCTACACTAGTAGTCTGAGGATTACGTGTGTGTGTGTGTGTGTGTGTGTGTGTGTGTGAGAGAGTGAGAGAGAAAGAGAGAGAGAGAGAGAAAGAGAAGCACGCCTAGAACAGTGACTGGATCTGATGGTAAGCATTCAACATTGGATCTGAACCTAAAAACAACCTGAACCAATATTAAGCTTTTACTTAACTCATTTAATGGCAACCAACCAACCAAACACCTTAGCTCATTCAGTGGTAAAAGCTGACCTAAACAGACATGAGGTCACTTGTAACGCCATCTGTCAACAACCACAGCGCAACCTGTACCGTGCTGTCTTTCTAGACTCCAAGTACTGAACTACGTCTAGTCAGAGGGATGCTGAGTAAAAGACCATGGCGCCTGAATTATAGCACTTGTCACCTGATACATATACATTTACTTTTTGGGTAACTCCCACCACAACAAAGTCAGGGAGTATTTTATAGAATTGTACTCCCAGCACCTGGAAGAGTGCCTGGTACCTAGTAGATGCTCGACACAGGCGGAGCGAAAGGTTAAGCTCTATGATGTCCAAATAGAATGGGTAACATTTCTCTCAGGTAGAAGGAAGATCATTTCTGGAGGACGGTGACCAGTTGTTCTTTAACTCAGGGTCGAATTCATTTGTTCGGCAATGGAACACTGGTAAGTGTGAAAAGTCCACTTGATATGTAGTTCCTGAGGTTTCTCCACTCCCAAGACATCAACCTTTTGGTACCCTCTCCCCTAAAAATGCCACGAAGGCTGAGGGTGTCAGTAATTAGTTCTAAAGAAAACTCCCAAACCTACCACCTGTACACCACACGACGATTCCACACGAGACTCCCACCGTAAGTCATTCTGCACTCAAAGTGACCATTCTCCACTAAAACAGTTCCATTTCCCTCTTTCTATATGGATGACAATGACCACTCTTATCTCCCACTACACCCCAAATGTAGGAATCACATGTGAAGCATCTCCCACATTCAGTTCTGCACAAAGGTCTAGGCAGCACTTTGACGATCACAGCCTCAATCCTGGACACCACTAGCTTCCTTGTTAACAAATGCTTACTGGGCACCCATACATGCCAGGTGAGGGGTGTCGGCCAAGACATGGACTTGACTCCAAGTCTGGATGGGAAGCCAGTGATTACACGGGCAGCCACACCGACAGGGAAAGAAAACTGACCAAGCAGGAGGCCCAGGACATTACAGAAGGCGCCGGGCTAAGGAAGCAAGGAGTCTCCATCATGTTGAGACCTGAAAGGTCGTTAAGGCCTTGCTAGGTGAAAATCTACGTATGTAGAATACTTAAAATTATTACAAATGCAATTAAATAACTGCAATTAAACTACAAGTTGTTTGATAAAACCACTTTTGTTCTAACATAAATGCCTGGAGAGCAAGAACTGCACTTTCGCTTATCTTTCTATTCCTGTGCCTGGAGTTGGCAGCTTTGCCCACGGTGCGGAAATACTTGCTGGGTAATGGATGGAGTCCTCAGCTCTGCAGGCCCGTTCCTCGCCTGTGGAAGGGACACAACTACCTCATAGGTTCCTGTGATGGCTGAATGAAACAACACAGGGAAGGTGCTAGAACTTTCTACCACATGGCGGCTGCTCAATGAAGGTCAAGTCTCTCTCTTGCCCCTTTCTTATCCCCACAGAGCAGAAATAACTTTTTAAAAGTCTCCTACCCAGGGACTGACATCTCACTGAAGATTCTCCAAGGTGACTCAAAGTCTCAGGACAATGTGATTCGTTCGAGTGATGATGGATTCTGAGGTTTCCATAGCTTTGCCAATTTACAGGTTGAGCTGCTACTGTGCACTATTATTACCCTATACTTGTTATAGTCACTTCATGTACTTACAATGAAATATTGCAAATATCATTACTTAGACTATTCAAAATTAAGCTTAAATAGGGAGGGTGCGTGTTATCTGTTGAACACGTACCAATCCCCGATGACAGCTGCTCTGTGTAACTTGTTTCAAGCCTCTGAACAAAACTGACAGTTAAAGGTCATATCCTACTTTCATAGAGAAGGAAACTGGTGCTCGGTGAGGTTTATTAATTCACAAATGTTAAGTGGTTGAACTAAAATTTGGATTTGGGTCTGTGTAACTCCAAACCTGTGCTCTTCCCACCATCCTGATTACCTTTCCTCAAGAGAGATTTTGGGGTATGTGCTCTACAGGTAGTACCCCCCATTCCCAGAGCCCATACCCACCTGCTCTTCCCCCGTGAATGCTCGCTTTTGCTATCTAAGTGACCATAACTTCTCCGTGCTTCCCAGCTGGCCTATGCACACCTACTCATTTCCCACGATCCACTCTCCATTCGGCAGCCTGGGTTATCTTTAAAAGACATGTATCAGATGCCATTCACTATTCAACTCTCAAATGGTTTCCACAGCACTGAGAATAAAACCGTCATCCTGGCCTTCAAGGCCCTATATGATCTGGCACGGCCTCTGCATGGCTACGCCGGAATGTTCCAACGTCCCACACACTCTACAACACAGGGCCTGGCCCCACCTTTAGGTCAACTCAGCACAAATGTTACTTCCTGAAGCAGACCTTTTCTGCTCCCTGCAGACATGCTCTAACATCACCCTATTCTGTTGTTTCTAGCCCTCGTCTGGTATTTCATGCAGACTCATTTGTATACACCCTGCTCGAGCTAAAACGAAAGCTGTTAGGCTAGGTCCTCTGTCGCTCTTGTTCCCCACGGTATAAGAGTGCCTGACATGGGGTGGCAACATGGAGCTTTGCTGGGCACATCGCACATGCTCTCAAGCATTCAGTGAAAGTATAGCGTCTTGAGCTCCATACGGCTTTACCAGTGTCCTGAGTGTTAGCAATAACGGTGTCCCATTTGGTTCTTGCTACTCACAACTCCGGCTTCTTGAAGGAAGAAATGGAAGCCATACCGTATCACCCTTGTGTTCTCTCTGCCTGGCATACCACTGGCATCCAAGCAATATGCTGGGAATATTATGGGCTACTTAAGAGGACGACTTGGTCCCAGATCTGCACGAGCTGATCACTGGTTATTAGGACGGAGTAAAGCCAAGTAAACACTGGCGCACAAATTGAACAGGGAGGCTGCTTCAGAAGCACTTCAAAGCGAGGGTGCTGTTGTTACAAGCAGCAGCAGACATCCATTAATGGCTGTACATTGTGAGATTTGAGACAGCGTGTGCGTGCGAGAGTGTGCGAAAGTGGGGGGAGGGGCAGAGGAAGAGAGAGATTCCAGCAGACCCCCGCAGAGCGAGAAGTCCCACTCGGGGCTCGATCTCCTGACCGTGACATCAGGATCTGAACCAAAAATCAAAAGTCAGAGGCTCAACTGACTGAGCCACCCAGATGCCCCTGCTGTAAATGTTAAGCTGGGCCTTTGAGGAAACAATTGGGACTCTCTTAGAGAAGAGGGGCAGCGTGTGTTAGGCAGACGAGTATCATAAGCAGAGGCACATGATGCGGGAGCACAGCAGAGCCAGCCCAGCCTGGAACACAGTGTTTCAAAGGAAGAATGGATACATATGCACTAGGAATTGATAAAAACGCTTTCATTCTAATGGCTAAGAAGGTAATACACGGCGGTCGTACTAGACTGTCACTAGTAACCCTAGCGCCTATATTATTTTGCTTCCACTTCTAGTTCTTTCATTATACTTTATCAGTCAATTTATCGCAGTGAACTTGTAACTGTGGACTTCTTTCAGCCTGGGGGTCACATCACTGAGTGTGGCACCTCACCTTCACAGCTGCTGTGCAGAAAAGGAAACTGAGCTGAGGTTCAGATCCAGATCCCTTAATAAACTTCTCTACAAGAAGAGATGAAACAATGATGTAGGAGCTGTAGGCTCCAATGGTGGAGGCTTCCTAAGTGCTCTAAGGATCTGGAGGAGATAGAAGTCGGGAGAAGGCCAGCAGAGTCTCCAAGAGAGGACACCAGACCCGAGACAATTCTTAGGAGGGAGGCAGCAATTGGAAAGGCAGACGGAAAAGAGACGGATCAGGAGAGGGCCGCTGGCAGGTGATTACTGGGGCACAGGAAGCTGCTTCTGGCAGTTCGTGCTGGAGAACACAGGATAAGAAAGGTGAAAATGGTATGGTTGGGGTCACAATGCCAAGGAGGACTCCAGATTTTAGTATAGAGGAAGTGGGGGGAATCTGAACATGGGACAGTGAGAAAAATTCATGCTTCTGAAAGATGAATGATCATCAACAACTAGGAAAGCAAAGGTGGCCTGGGAGGTGGACCGTTTGTGTGATGGGAGGGCAGACAGGCAATCGCTTCACAGGTCCAGGCAGTATCTGCTTGGTAATTTCAGATATCAGAAAAGTCAAGGCTGAGACACGTTAAGGATGAACAGGCTTTGATCACCCTACCCAAAGCGTCCACATGCCCACCTCGAGCACAGAATCACTCTCTTCCTGTTTTAATTACCTCTGAGTCTGGCTGCTGACAGCGAACATAAGATTTAGGTAACGCCTTTTAGATGCTTATGTTTTTTTAATTTTTATTTTTTTTTAAGACTTTACTTGTCAGAGATCGCACATGCACACACGCACAAGCAGGGGGAGCGCCAGGCAGAGGGAGAAGCAAGCTCCCCGCCGAGCAAGGAGCCCAATGCGGGACTCGATCTCAGGACTCTGGGATCATGATGGGAGCTGAAAGCAGACACTTAACCGACTGAGCCACTCAGGGCGTCTCGATGCTTACGTTTTTATCCTGAGCACCCTGCATTCACAAGAGGAAGGACCTCAGAAAATGCTGTAGAACCCTCAAAGGAAGGAACAGCAAGAGGACGGCTGGGCTGTAAGCCACAGGATAAAAGAGTGGTCATGTGCCACCAGGGCCAGGATAGATGTTAGGAAGGTAATATCCCTTTGGATGAGAGCTCAGTTGGGGATGTTCTGACTTCGAGGGAAGGTGGCAAACCAAGAAACGAAATGGAGCTCCTGGTAGCTGTCACTTATATTTCAGATCTACACCTTTCCTTATTGTAGAAGGGCTGAGAATGGGCTCTAAGTATTTTCTAAATTGTTACTTCAGTTATGTCAGACATACTTTAATACTGGGTGCTATGTGTTGTTTTTTTAAATACCAAAATCAAAGTAAAGTGATGTAGTTTCTTTTGACTTGTCTTCACAGAAAATAAGTACACTATCAGCTGTTAAGAGTGGCATCAGAAAGAGCACTACCTGTGGAGTCCAATTCCTTGGGTTCAAATGCTGCTTCCACAACTTACTACTGTGTGACTATGGGCAGCCTACTTAACCATTCTCTGAGTCCTCATGGAAGAATTGTGAAAATTAAACACAAAAAGTGCTTAGAACAGTGTCTGGTAGGGGTGCCTGGGTGGCTCAGTGGGTTAAAGCCTCTGCCTTCAGCTCAGGTCATGTGAGCCCCGCATCGGGCTCTCTGCTCATCGGGGAGCCTACTTTCCCCTCTGTCTGCCTGCCTCTCTGCCTACTTGTGATCTCTCTCTCTGTGTCGAATAAATAAATAAGTTCTTAAAAAAAAAAAAAAAAAGAACAGTGTCTGGTACGTTGAAATCACCAAGTAATTATTATAATTCTTCATATATTTTGCTAAGTTGATGGTTTTTAGCCTAGGAATTCCAGAACAAAATTAGAAGCCACAAATCCATCACAAATTTCAAATTCTTTTTTTTTTTAAAGATTTTATTTATTTATTTGAGATAGAGACAGTGAGAGAGAGCATGAGAGGGGAGAAGGTCAGAGGGAGAAGCAGACTCCCCGTGGAGCTGGGAGCTGGACGTGGGATACGATCCCAGGACTCCGGGATCATGACCCGAGCCGAAGGCAGTTGCTTAACCAACTGAGCCACCCAGGCGCCCTCAAATTTCAAATTCTTAACAAATTAACTTCTGAGTCAGAATTGAGTAATAAATTAGCAGTTATTCACAGAATACAAAACAACAGATATTAAGTGAATAGACAGTGGATGCTTTCTGGACTTAAGAACATGTGCCCTCGCTTGAGAAAATCCATTCTGAATGTACGTCAATCTCTTTTATTTCATCTAGTTGCAAATTTACTCGGATGTTCCCTGAAAACCCCATGTACTTTTCCAGCTCCGTGGCCTCTGAACCCCCTTTCTCCCCTTCCAGGCCACATGGCTTACTCTAAGGCATCCTTCCAGGCCTACCTGAGATACCACTGCCTTAGCTTTAGCGGGTTTCTGACCCACCCTCATCCTACCCACAACCAGATAATACATTTCTAAGAGGGCTTTCGTCAGATCCTTACACAGGTAAACAACTAATGTACAGCGTCCCATCTCGTCTTGCAGCCTCTGCATGGCATGGGGTCATGTCTTGCTCTGGATTCCCAGAGCTGAACGAATGCCCTCATTATACTCAACTACACAAACTTTGCCTTTAGACAAGGATTACTCAGTGTTATTTCAAACTCCCTTTATACCCGTAAAACAGGATCAATAAATACCCAACTTTAGTGAAGCACATCCGTCTTTTAACTCTACCCTGAGGAAAACAATCCCCAAATAAACAGTAAATTCAACTTTTCCAACGATGTAGAAAGAGACTCAAGGCTACATTTCTCTAGGCAACAGTTTTCCCAGCAGGATAACATGATGCTAGATAAGACACTTTTACCAAATAATTGATATATTTCTCTATATGGCTTCTCCAACATTGGTTAAAATCCTATCTGATTTTTCTCAAAGTTGGAAGGATAGCCTTCAAGTTCAATTCAGTCTTCATGCAAAGTGGCATAATTGCAGAAAGAACCTTGACTCGTAAAAAAAAAAAAAAAAAATGAATATATAATGGGTAGAGCCCTAGAACATGACCCACACTGCCAGAGAGTTCTGTCAGACCAGATTGAGAAAAATATCTAATTTAAGGTATTCAACACAAAACGATTAGCCCTTGGGGTGAATGATGGCCTACTACTCAAGTATTTCCAGTGGTAGCATTTTAGAACTGCAAGCAGGTAGATAATTCACCTATTCTTACTGACCCATCACCAGGGTATACAGGAAGTGACCATCACACACAGCATCAGGATGGGGCAGAAGCAATATGAAAAGCAAGGCTTTTAATACTGCAACTTAGTAACATGGTTTCCTTTTTACTTAATAACTTGGCCTAACAGACAATTATTGAACAGGTGAGCTGACACTGAAATGTGGTCTCTGAAAATCCAATTTCTTTGGATTATGTTCAAGGGTCCATAATATACCCAAATTTACGTTCTTGTTGGTTAACTTTGTAGAAGGCTGGATAGCATATTGATAATTTCTCATCACTAAGTCAGGAATATTTAAATAATTTAGCTTTAAGTGTGTTAAAATAAAATTGGGAGAGGGACTAACAACAATCTCACACTTACCAAGGCAACTAGGGATTGAACTTGCCCAAGGACGGGCCACATAGATTTTAGAGGTCTCTGTTCTCTCTGGCACTACCTATGTCTCAGGCAAGGGCTTCTCTACCCCCGGCAATCTCTAATTCAGGTCTTCACACCCAGGAAACCTACTTCAGAAGCCAAAGTTTCTCTTTAAAGACACACGGCAAAGAAAAGCGCACCAATTCCCCTGGCCATCCTTCAGTCTTGATGGTGAAGCCTGAACTAGCATAATCACAGCTATCATGCCCTGCAGTCCGATCTGTCAGATGCATGGAGCCTTGAGCATCTCATTTAACTCTCACGACAACCCCAAACAGCCGCCTTCGCTTTCCCCAAAGAAGAGGAAATAGACTCGGATTAAATCCATTTCGCAAGTTCACAGAGTTAGTGAGTGACAGAAGAGCATCTTAAAAATTCAGTATTCAAATGTATGTTTTTCCATTATACTATGGTGCCTCAAAAACTTTGCAGAAGCCCACTCCTGCATCTGATGTATACCACTAACACTGTTTAGGTCACAGTTCCTTACCCTGAGCTTGGTGAAAAGTGTAACAAGTAATATCCATAAGCTAGGGAAGGGACTTGGTTTTGTTTCTAATTGGCTTTTTTAAGTTTCTTCATGAGTATTTTTAAGTTTTTGTTTCTAAGTTTTTTCATTAAAGAAATTACTCTGTCATACCTTAATTATTACTAATGACATCAGTGGTGTTATTAAATCATTAAGAGATGCCTAATGGCCTGTGGTCAAGACTAGGACTCAGTTCTCTTTTTCCAAGAGCATAGCAATCTACCTTGCTATAAATAGACACAAGAATGCTTAGTAGGTAAGATGTTTCTTATAGAGGGTAATGCAAATTCTGAAATCATAGTGATAGTTGCACAATTTTGTGAGTATACTACTAAATCATTAAATTGCAGACTAAATAGGTGAATCTTAAAGTATGTTAATTATTTAATAAAGATGTTTAAAAAAACACTGAAGAGACTGGATTAGTCAAATGTTAATTACCTAAGAGAAAGTAATTACGGAATACTAATTTTACTGTATCATTTTTGTTCTATATTTACCCCGAATGTTAAAACTTGCCTCATTCCTACTATTGAAGTATTAAGTAACAAAAGCAAATGCAGACTTTATGAAAACCTTACAAATATCAAGACTCATAAAATTAGGCAATGATTGCAAGCACTTTTAGAAAGGGGTAAGTCACAAGCCTCTTAAATAAGGCTCAGAAGACATACACACTCCAAAAACCAAATGACAATTTACAAAACCACTTTTTGGAAACCCATTCGGTATTCAAAGCAGGAGTTACAAACATATCTTAAAAGTCCCTCCCATCAAAACTATAAGAACTACTTACCTTGTGACAAGGAACCAAGCAATTTCACTGAAGTCTGGAGAGGGTCTCATATATGTTTTAATATGTGGCATAGCATTGCTGCGGCCAGATGTGTCAGCCGACCATTTGCTAGTGACAGGAAAGACCCATTACTAGTAAGAAAATATAAACCTGTCATAATCCTATTAGGAAACTTCACGAAAAGCAAAATCCTATAATCTAAACAGTGCATACATAGTTCTGTGATGGGACCTGTGATATTTTATTAAACTCTGTTTAGAGAGCAGTGTAATAAAACACTGTAGCCTTTTGGTATTTAGCCTCCCCCGCCCCCTTTTTTTTTTGCCAATGAGACATGTATATACTCATGTCTATTAATTCTGTTGTGCTTTCAAGTGCACGTGTGCATGTCTTGTCTCCTATATGGACTATGAGCTCCTTAAGAGGAGAAATCATGCTCCCACAATGTATTACTGAGTACAGGCTCAGGAAAAGTTTGTTCAAAGTAAGTACAAAATGGGAAAAATGACAACAGGATGAATATTAAAACAATGTTGAAAAGCAAGCAGATGGAACACCTGGGTGGCTCAGTGGGTTAAGCATCTGCCTTCAGTTCAGGTCATAATCTCCAGGTCCTGGGATCAAGCCCCACATCAGGATCCCTGCTCACTAGGGAGCCTGCTTCTCCCTCTCCTTCTGCTGCTCTCCCTGCTTGTATTCTCTATGTCAAGTAAATAAAAATTAAAAAAAAAAAAAAAAGAGGATAATTCAGAAACACTTCAGTCCAAGACTGACATTTACCTGCCAGTATTGCAGGATTGAGGTTCCATAGGAAAAAAGGGCCTACATCGTGAGGCAACAATCCTTGCTTGCAAAGAGAAGAGGCTGAGACCTGAATTAGGATTAGGTAGACTGTCCCTTCGATCATTAAATTCACTTGAATGACTTGTGAAAGGAGCTCAGTATAAAGAAATATTCTCTGGAGAAATAATCTCCCAACAGGCCACAGGGACACACTGAATTAGCCTGTAAACTACTGAGATGCAACCTGCCTTTGTTTCCAGCCGTCAAGTAGAGTAAATGCCTGCAGCCAGCAGGAAACTGCAATGGCCCAGAACATGCAGAGCGTGCACACTGGAACAAGAGGAGGACGAAAGACAATCCTCTCCCCTGCCCATTCAACCATTTACTGAACGCTGACAACCAACCACGTGAGGGCCCACGTCCTGGAGGAAGGGTCGTGTGGACTCCACCCTCAGCAAGCCCGCAGTCACACAGGATGTTCGTGTGCAGGCAGAAGAAGTATAATCTGGAAACAGGAGCTGAACTGCGGCTGAATCACTATGTCCTATACCTGAAACTAATGTACTACTGTGTGTCAATTATACTCAAATAACATTTTTTTAAAAATGCTGCTTACACAAATTCTAAGTTACCCATCATCATCTTTATTTTTTTTTTCTTTGAGTGCCAATATTGAAAGACAAACCTCACAGATCGGTTTTATTCTTTGGTATTAAATACCTATTTCAAATAATGTTCAAAACCTTGTTTTAAGTTATTTCTATCACTAACATATGTAGATGAAAAAATACAGCTGTATTATGTAAGGTTCTTTTTTAAAAGAACAGACTGACATAAATAACATTCTTATTCCTAAAGAAGCAATAGCAGCATTCTAAACCAATTACTTACTGAAAATAGGAATGGAGCCAATTCTGTTTTTCAGCTGTCTGGATGCTATAGGGAAGAGAGCCCCCAGCTTTCAAAAGAAGAAAACAAGTATTATAGAAAATAATTTGAGGATCCTTCATTAAGAATCAGTAAACACTGAAAAAACAAAAGCACTTCCTATTTCATCTTATGAAACGGTTCTTTGAAAGAAAAGGTCTACACTTGTATTAGGTACGTTCCCTTATGGTCTTTCCTTTCTTAGGGATATATATTAAATGGTACATGTTTGTGATCTGAAAAGAGGTCCCATTTAATCACTCAGGGGTGGTAATTTAAATACCAGTAACAGTACAGACTCGAAGTTTTTGGAAAACTCTATGAAGAATTCTGGCCTACCCTGCAGTTCTCGTGCAGGCGAGAAATCCGTAGCCCCATTTTGGTCTGCGGCATCTCTGACTTTGCCCAAGAGCAGGACACTTGGGAAGGCAGACTAAGATGAAAACTCAGTCCTCCTGCTTCCTTTACCTCTTATTTTCTGATATTTCCAAACAGAGTTTGTATTAGCTAAACATTCTTACAAATGGAATAGAGTCATCGCTAAAATTAAAATGTACGGGGGCACCCGGGCGGTAGTTGGTTAAGTGTCTGACTCGGTTTTGGCTCCAGTCATGATCTCAGGGTCATGAGATCGGGCCCTGAGGTGGGCTCCACACTCAAAAGGGAGTGTGCCTGAGATTCTCTCTTTCTCTCTCCCCACCCCTTCCCTCTCCCTCTCCTGCTCTTGTTGTGTCTCTCAAATATATAAATCTTAAAAAAAAAAAAGTTTGGTAAATAGCTGTTTTTAAAAAGCAATTCTAGGGGTGCCTGGATGGTTCAGTGTGTTAAAGCCTCTGCCTTCGGATCGGGTCATGATCTCAGGGTCCTGGGAGAGAGCCCTGCATCGCATCGGGTTCTCTGCTCAGCAGGGAACCTGCTTCCCCTTCTCTCTCTGCCTGCCTCTCTGCCTACCTGTGATCTCTCTCTCTGTCAAATAAATAAATAAACAAACAAACAAATAAATAATAAAATTCTAAATGCCATATTCCTGCATAGAAAGTAGAGATACAGTTTCAAGTGGAAACACAATTAGTAGCCAGTTTTTGTTCATTTCTGAAACGAAAGTTCTATTGTAGATTCACCAGTGATTTTCTAAACACATGTTGGAACTTCTCCATAAATAATCTATATCCAAAAAGGGCTTTACATTTCTGAATCATCATAAGGCATGTTGTATCCTCTACTGCAAATAACTAAAAAATGTATTCAGGGCCAATTATAAAATAGTTTTATGGAAAATACCATAAATTCTTCTCCATTAAAAAGCACATTTTGAATGAATCTAGTGTATCAGAAGTGGAGAAAGGAGAAGACAAAAAACCAACCAAAACATCACCGTGACTCAAGTCTCAGCGAAGTAATTTTGGCTTTGCCGTCAGGTAGCAACAAGTGGACTGATACACTACACTCCAACCCTTAACCAAGATATTTCTGGCAAGGTCACCTCTAGTTTGACAAGCAGTAAATGGACTAAATCAGTCTAATTCAGAGCATTCTGCTTCCAGCCACGAGCAAATACCAACCAGATTTCCTTTTTTCCAGAGACAACCCTGCTTGGGTTTTTGGGTTATTACCTCCTCAATGTGCTATCTGGAGGGCTCATGGATTCCAAATAGAAGTTCAGTGTCTAGCACTGTATAAGGAAAATAGCGAACAAGGTTGAGAGTTTCCTACAAAATCATCCTAGGCATTTACAGACGAAGTGCTTTCAGAAAGTACAAGTATCAACCAGGCAACACCAAAAGTTTCATCCCAAGATTAAGCAGAAGTTCTGGACCTTAAATATATCTGTGATTCGAAACCGGAAGAACCACACAGAGCCACAGACACAAGCAGGGAGGATACGGAGAGAGAGGTCAGAGAAAGGCATGTTAAGAGTTTCTCTGGAAAGGCAGGACGCAGCAGGGAAAGGTGGTTTTATTCAGACATCTTGTCTGGACACCGACCATTGTTGGCAGAAAGGACCACTTACTTGTGGAAATCAGAACAAGTCCTCAGTGTTACTGCGGGACTCGGTAACATACTAAAATTGCCCCAAAGCATGGAACCATCTTTGGATATAGTACTACTTGATCCAGTTAAGGGAAAATATGCTCCAAATTTCTAACCAGTTCTTTTCTCAAGGAGAATGGCATTTTTATTACTTGGGCATTTATGAAAGAGACATTAAAAAAATGCAACTGAGACAGTCTCCAACAATTACCTGGATATCCTTCTAAGCTGGTTCGCACATTTTCCACAGAAGGATAGATCTAAAAATAAAGGAAAAAATTTTCAAAAAAAGGAAAAATACAAAATAACACTCAAAATGTACCATGCTAAAGAAACTTCCTTAAAAAGAATGTTTTGAAGATGAAAATCTCAATTAGAAAGATTTCATTTAGGGAACGCCTGGGTGGCTCAGTCATTTAAGCGTCTGCTTTCGGCTCAGGTCATGATCCCAGGGTCCTGGGATCAAGTCCCACACTGGGATTGAGCCTGCTTCTCCCTCTGCCTGCTGCTCCCCCACTTGTGCTCTCTCTCTCTCTGACAAATAAAATCTTAAAAGAAAATGTACTTTAAATTTTAAGAATTTAAAAAATTTGAATAAATTTTTAAGAATAAATCTTGTGAATAAATATAACTTCTAGTAACTACAGGAAGCATATATATTCAATGAAAAACTTCGACTTGAGTTTCTCCCTCAAAAGTGCCAAATTAACACTGAGTCCAATGCAAAATTAATTATTAAGTCTCTAATAATGTTCATAATTTGGCTGCTAATGCTTTACCAAATATTTTTTCCTTTGGCTTGAGAACTGGAAGGAAGGAATGGAAAAATCCCAGACTAATGAGTGGCGGAAACGGAGCCCCACCCTCCCAGCACCAGAGGATACAGGGTCACATGATCAACAGGATGGTGCCAACGCACTGCTGTTTCCATGCAAGAATCATGGACTAAAACCTCTATGAGAGGGAGCACGGATTCTCGTGCTTCTCTGGACCTAGAGAATAAATGTGATCACGTGAAGCAGGAAGGGCACTCACCAGATGAAGAGGAACGGCACTTCTTCCTAGGGTCCGACTTTCCTTCCCCAGCGTCACCAAGCTTTCTTTAAACTCCGAGCACAACCATTTTGAGTCATCAGCTCCCATAGACCCAATGCTTGAAAACTGCCCTACTATGGGCCAAGACTCTCCTTTAGGAGAGGCATGCTCTTTCAGAAGCTGCGAACAGAAAAGCTTTAGCAACTCAGAACCTGGTTTTCTGTCCTTGGAACCCTTAATCAACAGAAAAATGCTGTAAATATTATACATCAGTTTCATATTCACTTTTTCTTCTTTGGAAAATATTCCTTAAATACTAAAATAGTCTTTAAATTTTAATGGAACAGGTGGACAGAAGCATTCTTCTAATTCTTTGATATGTATTAAAGCAAAACCAAATTTTTTTTTAAAGACTTTATTTATTTGACAGAAAGACACAGTGAACAGTGAGAGAGGGAACACAAGCAGGAGGAGTGAGAGAGGGAGAAGCAGGCTTCCCGCTGAGCAAGGAGCCCGATGTGGGGCTCGATCTCAGAACTCCGGGATCATGATCCGAGCCGAAGGCAGCCGCTTAACGGCTGAGCCACCCAGGCACCCCCAATTTTTTTTTAAAAGACCCCTTTTAGTAGGAATGTTAGATAAACCACTGATCTGCCATATGGAATGAGATTTTGCCTTGAAATAATTGTTAATACCTTAAAAAAAATACAAACTATTGTATATTTTGACTCCTATCATTTGAAAGAGATTTAACACTTGGGCTCCGTGTAGTGATGCCCTAAAAAAATTAAAGAGTGTATTTATGCATATATACAGAGCACCCTAAGCACTGCAGGAGCCTGATCTGCATTTCCTGCTTTGATACTTAGGCAAAGCTGCAGAAACAATTCAAAAATCTTCGGAAATTTTATCTACTTTAACATATACTGAGTGTCTACTACCAAGAGGGTGAAGAAAAATAAGCCGTAGCTCCCAATGAAGCTCATATTCTGACTGATGGATTGTTTAGTTTTGTATGTATTATTTTTCGTTTCGTATGTATTATTTTTCTTAACACAGTTTAGGCATTAATATTATAAACACAATTACCAAATGCCTAGTTCTCAGTTTCTGCCCTCCTGCAGCATGGTGTAAGAAATAGGACTGAACTGATGGCTATAAAAACTACTGAAAACTATAATCAGACAACTTATGGAGAATATGCTGTTCACTCACAATTGTGCTATTTCTGAAGCTGCCATCAAAATATATTATGAAAAATACAGACTAATTGTATAATATACACTATAACATATATTATAAAATATATTTTTTATATTGTATAATAATATAAAAATATACACTAATTGTAAAAAAAAAATAGTAAGAATTCGGTTACCTTTCTAAGCCTAAAATGTCCCCAGTTATCTTTTTGACTTCCTTGAAAGCGTCCTGGGGTTGATCCAATAAGATAAACACTGAAAGGACATAAAATACAAGTTCTAGAACAGAGTGATATGATTTGTGGACCCCCGAATCACAAAATACTCACAAGAACCAACGTTATCATGAGATGTTCTAAGAGATCACCTATTTTCTTGAGATGCCTCCTCAGAACAATACTTGATACTCAAACTCATTTTCAAGCACATCACATCATGGTGGAACACTCCCAAGGGTAAGGTACCAGCAGTGAAATCATGTAACTTCAGGAGTACTCCAGAGGGAGGCCTGCGGTGAGCAGGAAGATTACCGGCCTCCACTTTAGCCCCTCAGATCTAGGAGATGCAGACAGTGAGAGAATCTGCTCTCACGTTATGAGGGACAGCCAGATACCATTCTACCTCTTTCCAAGGCCCCTGCACTGCAGCTACGGTGTGGCTCTCAAGGTACCCAATTGCTAAGTAACACATACTTGGTTTCAGACAGATCGTGCTTGTGGACGATATCTATCCACTCCTTGAGTGAAGGAGCATTATAAGCCGTCAAGTAGCTGATGAGATCAGCTTTAAAATGTGTTGCTGATTCTCCAGATCTGTGGGTTCCATGGGTAATTTGTGGGTATAAGGGGCTCAACCATATTCTGGAATAGAAAAAAAAAATAAGAGTCAGGAAAGCAAGTGATCACCATGCTACCTGTTGACTACACATTCACCCTAAGGAAGAGGCGAATCCCACTTCCTGTGTTCACACGGTAAGTAGCGTGGGTCTTTGGGGAACATGAAGCATAAATCCCATCACACCACTCCAATGGCTTCCACGATATTCAGAATGATTTTTCAATACCTCACCATGAATTTAGGACCTAGTAAATCAGGCCTCTGCCCATTTCTCACAGTTCAATGCTCTACACTCCCTCTTTGGCCACACCTTCCTTCTTCTTTACCCCCGCCCCCCACCTCCACACTAAGACCCCGTGACAAGAGCTAATAGCAGCATGCCTGATGGTCACGGCAAAGCCATGCTGCCTGTAGTAACCCCAGCAAGCTACACCATGCAGCTCTTCAGGCAAATGGGAAAAAAGTTACCCATGCTAAGAAAAATGTATATACAAATGTATTTACAATAAATAAACTCATTTTCATGATTTATGGTATAGCAGCTTGAGACATTTTCATATCCTGTACTTTTCTGGCGCCTACAATGGGTAGATACCACATTTAATGCTATTACATTTACTAACCTTGCACTTTCAAATAACCTAGTAGACAATGTATTAAAGACATCTTTCACCAATTCTCCTCAAAGGAGGGCAATTCCTTTCGCCTTAACTTCTATACACCCACGAAGCGTACCTAAACCCCGCCCCTCTACGGCAGATCACAAACAAGTATGGTTTTAAACCTCGTGCTCGGTTTCAGCTGCAAAACCAGGTCAGCAGTCCCGCCTCACAGGGTACGTGTGCCTCACGCTCGAGACAACGAGCAATGTCAGGCTTCAACAAGCTCTAAAGATGTATTTGCTGTCACCAACTTCCTGCTCCTGTGGCTACCCCACGGCAGTTCTACCCATTCAGCCCAAAGAGAAACTGCCCAATTCCTCTTTCGCCTGGCAACCCTCGAAGGAGACTGGCGAGATGCAGGCCCCCAGGGCAGGAAGCATTCAGAGCCGCGAGGACCCTGCCCGCCCATCTTCTGCACCCTGCACCCATCTCTGGCAGGGTGGTATGTCACACCTTCCCTCCCCATCTCGAGGACACAGCTTGTACAAGGGGTAAGACGTGGGAAAAGGACCACAGCCCAGGCTCCGGGGCCAGCCCATGTGAGCGCCTGCCTCTCTACGGGAATAATGAGCACGCTGGGCGGGATGGATGTGTCGGTCTCTCCCTCACAAATAGCAATTCAGAGCTCACAGGCTGCTGGGCTCCTCCTGGATTAGAGGCTCACTCACATCACTGTCTGGACGAGGAAGAGGACAGATGACAACTTTCTAAGCCAGGATACGGAGATGTGAGGTGTTTTTAGCACTTGACAAAGTAAAATGTGAAATCATCGCGGGCCAAATAATTTTAAAAGTGAGAAATTAACAGGCAGACCAAGCAGCAGCTAAAAAGGATGGCTGAAACACTTGTATGCCAGAACGCGACGCGCAGAGCCTAACTAGGAGACCAACCATGAAAATTACACAAAAGGATTATTTTTAAACATTTAAAAAACTACAACCCACAACACCAAAATGCAAATTTGAGATGAGAATGTAGACTCACTGTGAGATAACAGTACCCTACTCGAGGGTGGCTGGCCAAGGGAAGCTGGAGATTTCATACCCTTGATACTTTAAGTCTGAAACCACGTGAAGTCAATTTAAAGAAGCATGGCTCAAGTTTCTGACTCCAAAAAGAGCTGGGGGCCAGGGGTGGGGCTCTTTGAGCCATGTAAGACTCAAGACTCGGCGCCAACTTGATAAACTCCGTATGACTCATGAGTTTCAAAACCCAACCGAGCAGCGAAGCAGCTCTAGGAGTAGCAAAGGGGTAGGTAACTCGGAATTCTGTTGGTCAGGAGAGTCCTCCTGTGCTTGAGGCTTTTGAGACAGTGGTGATCCCCTCCACCCTGAGCCAGTCGGAATTCAACGCATCTTGAGGAGCAGATTTTAAGTGGGACACCTCAAAACTGGAACACCTTCACAGAAAAACCATCAGGCCCTGTGGGTGGGGCTCTAAGCCACTTGCTATGCTGGGGAAAGGTGGGGGGAGAGAGAGCTCGACGCGGGGCTCAGGGAAAAGCCTGCCTTTCAAGCTGGGAGGGCTGTCTGAAGGGAGAGAGGGCGGTCCTGTTCTTTGCAGCCGTGGAGTCAAACCAAGCCCACAGGATAGAGGCTAGAAGGTCCTGTATTTCAGTTTAACGTAAGGTGTGACTTGGGCTCTGCTAACATGCCCTGAAATTAAGAGTTCTGGCCCAGCCTGGGCAGTGACAGGGAGCATAAGGCAGGGGAGGAGGAGAGCGGAGAATATGCAAACTGTGGAAGGTGCCAGAGGAATGCTTGAGCTTCTTCTAACCCTGGACAAGACAGAGATGTACACAATGGCTTAAAAAATGGAAATGAGGGGCGCCTGGGTGGCTCAGTGGGTTAAAACCTCTGCCTTCGGCTCAGGTCATGATCTCAGGGTCCTGGGATCGAGCCTCACATCGGGCTCACTGCTCAGCAGGGAGCCTGCTCCCCCTCTCTCTCTGCCTGCCTCTCTGCCTACTTGTGATCTCTGTCAAATAAATAAATAAAATCTTAAAAAAAAAAAATTGGGAATGAAAGCCAGCCAGAATGAAGAGCTTACCTAGCGGGAGAACAATGCTTAAAACCTGATTTCAGCAAATCCCTAAAACACACAAAAAAGCCCCTCTTCTAAAAAGGACTCAAAGAATAGATCTGGAGTAAGTATACTGAGGACAAAGGGTTAGTAATAAAAAAAAAAAGGATAAAAAAATTTCGGATTCAATTTTTCTCTTGGATATTCATGACCATATGAACATATCAAAGGCTCTGAAAAGACATCAGATTTCTTTTATGGAAAAATAAACTGAGGATGACAGGAAGTTTTTAACAGGTGATTAACCACTAAGTTCCCCTTCACGACCATTTGGGAGACGGCAAGCAAAAGTGGGTACTGGGGCAAGTTACTGATGGGTCTCACCAGAAAAATGGGTTCAGACCTTTCATTTTACACCCTCTCCCCTGCCTCAGATCCTTTGCATATGCTGATCCCTGTGTCTGGCTGTAGAATATGTATAATCCCATTTTTCTAAGAACTAAGAAAAAAAGGTCTGTTTACACATATAATAGGCACAGATGCGTATGGACCAAACTGTTAGCACTTGCTACTTCAAGACAGTGGGCCTGGGGGGTGGGGAGCACAATAAAATACATTTTTCTATGTAAGTCTCTTCTCTATGCTTACATGTGAAGGTTTTGGCGGGGGGGGGGGGGGGGGGG
>CM052797.1:114547765-114610329 GCA_028533885.1 Nasua narica | reverse complement strand
CTTTTAAAATATGCATTATTTTTCCAGCACAAATACCATTAGCTAAAGGGATTCTTAGACCCTTCTAATACTCAAACTTAACACTGACAATCCTCATTTCTTCTACACATTAAAATCAAAGTCCATTTAAGTGATCGGTAGAAAACCACCTTCCAAAATGCTCTGAGTATCGGTAAATGAACTTTTGCCTCACCCTGCCCGCAGGGCCAACCCTGATACTTTGAGCTCTTACCCTTAGCTATTACCCGCTACTATTCAGAACCATGGAAACCCTCTTGTCCATTGTTTTTCAAAGTATGGTCACAACCTCCTGCTACATCATGGCTAGCATTTTTTTTTAAAAGTTACAATAAGGGGGCGCCTGGGTGGCTCAGTCGGTTAAGCGTCTGACTCTTGCTTTTGGCTCAGGTCACAATCTCAGGGTTGTGAGATAGAGCCCCATGATGGGCTCACGCTCAACAGAGAGTCTGCTTGAAATTCTCTCTCCCTCTGCCCCTCCTGCTTATGTTCACTCTCAAAAATAGATAAATCTTAAAAAAAATAAAGTTGCAATATAGTTAAAAACTCAAAAATGTATTGTAAACATTTAAATAACTGGTTTCAGCACGTGAGTAGGGACACATGTAACAGACTAAAATGTACACTGTATTTTTTAATGTCAGTTGCAGTTTAGAAAAGTTTGAAAATGTTTCACTATCCTAAGGCTGATCTTTTCTCATATTCCACAAATGCCATACTCATCACCAATGCATATCTCACCTTGAAATTCTTTCCTTTTATTTACTCAAATCAGACCCAGTTGAGTCCTCCCTTTGCCACGCACCTTCCTTCCCCAGGCCTCCAGTTATCAGAGAGTTCTTACATTTTAATTCTAGCAAGAGAAGGAAGAGGATACAAAAAAGAGCTTTCTACTTGAAGCTGAAGACCTAAGCTCTAGTCATCAGTTGGAAGCCGTAGGACCCTAAGGAAGTCACTCAGTGTCCCTCATTTCTCACTTACCAAGTGAAGGATCAACCCCTTCCTTGCTGCTGAGGGTTGTGAGAAGGAAACGTAAGATGTGTTCGTGAAACAAACTCTCCCACATGTGCATTTCCAGGACTCCTTCAGTGTCTTGCTTCATTTCTTCATCTATTCCTGGAGGGCTTTTGGCCTCCCAATTGTTTCCTAATTCTTTCGAGAATCTAAGTTCTCTCCCTGTAACTAGAGATTCACTCCTCAAGGCAGTCACTCTGCCTTATTTCCACTGGGGCCAAAATGCTATTTAATATCTACTGATGTCAGTTCACGCATGAGGGGCAAAATGAACCACTGGTTCTCTCCAAACAAACAATACTGTGAAGAGTTTTTGGACAAGAGGAGGTTAACATAAAAATACACTGCACAGAATAGAAAAAAGAGAATGAGATATTTAGCTCTTGCCAAAATGAGAATTTAACTCAAGCTGGCAAACAGTAAGTTAATGCAAAGCTGGAGAAGTGACAGCTGCTGAACTCATCTTTTCTCCATTTATGAAATGTGCTCTCTGAAATCTAGGCAGATTTACACACACACAGTTGCCAAATTAGCAGCTGACTGTAATTAAGAGGAAGCCCAGTTATGAATTCAAGATGTAAGTTTCACAAATATTTCCATTAATCAAGGCATCAATTATCAGGAAAATCATGTACTGCTGGCCGCGAACCCTATCCAACAGAATCGTGAACTATTCTAAGGAGAGCTGTCATCTCAGACAAAATGGCACGAGCTAATAAGAGTCACAATTAGAAAAGGATAAAGGATAAGAACGGAGGTCTCCCCTGAACAAATGCTGCCCTACCTATCACCTGTTAAGTTGTGGGGGCAGCAAAAGGGATTATTTCCAAATCTGGAGCTACTCGCGGAAAGGGGGGAGAGCGCGAATGTCTGCGGAGCACTACGCGCCAGGCATCCCAGCACCTCTCCGGAATAGCCACGCGCCGGATCCCCACAGCAACCCAGGATGCCTTAGCAGCCTCATTTTACAACTGCACAATCTATGGCTGGGTAGGTAACGGGAATGATGGAGGTTCCCGAACGAGCCAGAAGACCTGGTTCGGATCCGGTGTGCTGGGATCCTCCTCTCGCTGCGCACAGCTTCCACAGGGAAGAATGGGGCCAAGGACCTTCACGCGGCTGCTGTGTGAGTGGGGAGACGGGTAGGACGATGCGGCCTAGGGGAGATGAAGGACGAAGTCATGTGTGGTGGGAGGCCTGCCTACAGATGCAAGCAGAAAGGGGTGCCTTGACCACCCTGCAGACTGCCATTGGCCCCCCAGTGAGACATTCGCCATTTGGCTGCTTTGGCTTCCCTCCTTCCCTGGTATGGATTCTCAGGGCCAGAGGTACTTTTGCTCCCGGCTCTGGGGGACACTGAAGAGCTTCGGAATTCCAGGGCACTGAGTGACAAGCCCTGGGACTGCATGACATCCCACAGAGACATGAATAAAGCATGTTTATCGTACCTAACAGGGATGATGATGGGGGGCTACATCTTGGTCGTCTTTGGATGCTCTGTGCACAGTACATGGTCAAAAAGTGCTCGCTAAATTGAATGTCACAGACCACTTCCTATTTACTGTAGTAGCTACGGTCTCAAGTCGGGAGGCACGTGACACCCCAGCACCAGGAGCTGGAAGGTTTCTTCCTTTTTCTAACTCCTATAATTTCGCCTCTCTCACCCAAACACTAAGAGCTAAAAGAATTATTAAGTCTCAAAACACTAAAACCGTGTCTCAATATTTAATAAATTCTTTAAAAAAATTTTTTTAAACGAGCAAAGGAATAACTTCAAGACATAAGTTTACTCTCCTACAAGATGCCGGCGTTTTAACAAAATGTAAAAACTACACAGACTATGTGGCTGGGAAAGGCTCTGTTGTAGCTGCTTCTCTAGCCATTCACAACTCCAAGTGAGTAACTGCTGGGTTCAACCTGCCAAGTGTGTGTGTGTGTGTGTGTGTGTGTGTGTGTGTGTAACGGGGGCGTGGGGGGAGGAGTAGACCAAAGGAAAAAAATGAGGTCAATTTTCGCTGTAAACAAACAAGAAAAAAAAAAAAAGTTTCAGTCCTATCTTCAACAGTAGCTGGAAGGTAACTGCTTGTCTACTCAGAACCTCTATATAATGAAAAGGAAGGACCAAATAATTTGTTAAATAGCATAAAAAAAGGATAGCCCCTCGAGGATCAATCAAATGTCATTATGCTAGATCCTGGCCAGGCCCGACACGCTCAGTCCCTCACGGGACTTACAGTCTAACTGAGACGAAGACGGAAGGCACAGGCTCTCCCACGTGCCGGCCTGTAACCGCAGCACGATTAAGCCCGACGCTGACTGCTGGCACGGAACGTGTGGCTAGTGTAGGAAGCTGGCACTCGAGGTCTAGCAAACCATGTCCAGGGCCCAAGTGGGGGACAGTATTTTAGAATCAGTAAGATCTTTATGCTGGGGGTCCAGCTTAGGGCAGTGGGCTAGGATCCATTTGGTGCTATCCAGTGCTGGCCGAATGTCTACCTAGGACAGGCTGGCAACTGCCATCCACCACCAGGCTCTCCTGTGATGCAGGGAGGGGAGCCCAAGACGCCTAGTCAGTCTATTCAAGGCTATTTTGTATCCTTTGCTAAAGTTAGCATCCTGTGACATCAGTGCTACGTAAAGAGTAACTTATACCTGAACTAAATGCTTAAAGTTCCTAACGATCCTCAAACCCTGATTCTGTTAGAGGCTACCAATTAGGGATGGTTGGGAAGCACCGCAACATTTACTCCAGGGCACCTAGACCAGATAATGTAGGGTTGAAAAGGCATCCTCTTATGACATGGCTCAACTCTTCCTGCTCTGGTTTCTTTTTAAAACAGGCTATATGCTTCAAACCGCATTTGGCAAAGAAAGATGAATGTAATTTCCTTACTTCAAGTCACTATAACATGAAGAAAACAATGACTAAAAAAAAACAATGACTAATATTCCTCCTCTGAGATCCCTTGTTGCCCTAGAGATGGACATCTGAAGGAATCTGCTTGCAATGTCAACCATTTCCACTGCTGGTCTCCAAGATGAGGCTTCGTCACATTCTTTTGACAAATCCCCTCTAGAGAAATTTGAAACAGGGACAACCATATCTTATTCCTTTCCTCATTTATAGAATAATTATGTAAAAAGGCTCAAATAGCTGGATTCACAGCAGTAGAACAGGAGTCAAAGTGATCACTGGGTACATGTCAAGTAGGAAGTTATAGGAGTTTTTCTCGTCTGGTTTACGTCTCAAAGTTATCCTAAAAGGAACTTCTGAGAAGTCTTGAGCAGCGATATGCATCAGTTTCTTAAGTTAACAACTTTGTAAACTAGTTTTTCTATCACAGCATGAGGCTGACCTAATAATATTCTATTTAATGCAACTCAGCATCTTAAGAGATCATGAGACTTTTTTTTAAAGGTAGAAGAATCCACAGGGTGACACATACAGTCATCCATAGCCAGACCACACACCCATCAAATATTCCCCTCAAGCTGGCTGTAAGAAATGTCCTAAACAGAAAGAAAGCAGAAACCACATCACAGATTCAGATTTTCAGGCTGAGAGCCAGAACCCCAGGACTTTGTCTTAAGGCCATTAGTAAATGGCTCCACTGCCTCTACGTTTTACTGATAGACTCTTTTCCCTGGCAAAACTGTCACCTGTGAGTTCCTTCAAAAGCACTTTTGGAATAACTTCCTTGGCTCTAATAAAATCATACCCTCCCCCATCTCATAAAAACTTGCTTACGTGTGGTGTGTTCCAAATGCAATATCCAACTTTGCCTAGAATGAAAAAGAAATTGAGTCACTTATTTTGAACAAACTCAATATCCCTGTCTACAGGAAATTAAGTTAGGAAGGGTTCGGGTCAACTTTGTTTTGAATAGTTTTTACTGCCCTCTAGTGGACAAGCCCTGGACTGACACTACAACTCTTATAATCCTACCTAGTGAGGGCTCATTAAGATTTTTTTGTTAGCCAGAATGATTTGATACATACTCCACTTTTAATTACAGTAATCAGAAGCAATAAGCCGGATTTCTTTAGTTGCAAAAAACCCCAAATGAGACCCTATGTGAAGTTTTAAGATATTTGGCTTATTCAGAAATTAACGTTTCAGAAAGTTTCTAGACCACATATAAAAAAAAAATATAAAAAAAATCCAGGTAGTTTCCTAACAGCATACGCTGTGATGTTGAAACAGAAGTTCTCTTAGACTGACAACCTAGCAAGTGCTGAAAAGAGATAATGTATTCAATCTATTTTCCTATTACAAAATGATACTTTTACAAACAAACAGGAGGTGGAGAATGAAAACATTTTTATCTAACATCTGGTATAAGCAGAATATGCCTAAAGATGTAGGCTACGAAAGTTACAGAGAAATGTCAAGCCAGGTCAACAGTGAGGAATGTGGGTGTAGGGACACAAATCCCATCCTTATGATGCTGGGTGACTTTGAAAAATACTTAAATCTCTGTGCCTCATCTTTCTCCTCTTTACAATGAGGGTGCTGTTAGGGGATTCAGAGTTTTAGGAGTAAATGAGACAATTACATGAACTGTCTAGAAAACAGGGCCTTCATGAGGTAAGCGCCCTACAAATGGAACCAAGTGCTACTATAATCAAGGTCCCACCCCAACAGGGCAGAGGGCCAGACCTGTTTGCTGGAGGAAGAAAGAGGCAATTGGAACACAGGGTAGTACGACACAGCCCGTCTTGGGGATGCTCAGACAGGTGGCCCCGCTCACTACATTCTTAAGCTCATCAGTGTTTGGGGATGCTCACAGACCAGAATTCATTTGTATGTTCTGGCCACACAAATGAAGAGAGATCAGGGAACAGGTCTTTAAAATTACAGAATTAGAAAAGAGTGCCTCCCTGTTAACTAATATTTAGCTCAGATAAAGCAATGGTCAAAAGACTGGGCTTCCGAGTTTAGTTTTGCTATAAGCTGTTTGCTCTTGGGCAAGTCTAAGCACAAGGATAATAACTTGAACAGGTAATAAATAGTTATGGATGCTTTTTAGGCAAATGCACCAAATCCTTGGCACAAAAACCCAGTGAAAAAGACTATTAGCAATCCATCCTAAAGATAAACAAATCAGGCTTACGGAAGTTAAGTGATGGGCCCAGAAGGACACAGTTAGTGGGCAGAGAACTGCAGAACCCAGGCAGTTTGAACCCTGACCACCACAAGGACTCAATCTCTGGCCTCAGGTCCTGCATGTGCAAAATGGGAGCATCTGCTGATTCTTTGACTAGTGTGCCTCAGCTAATCAAGTAACACTACGTTGTGCAACAATTCCCTTCCCCCCAAAATACCCAAAATACCCAAGAATTCACCTTACAGACAAGATGTAACAATATTTCAACAGGTCTGGATGGGGCCACAAATCTATACTTCGGACTAGAAATGGGACCTTCTGAACAGCTCTTCATTCGAGGTAAAGACGACTATGCCCTCTAGCGGCCGGCCTGGAGCACATCACCAGACGTGCCACACACTCCCCATATTTTCAGTACAAGCAGCTAGTATCTGAAAAAGATTTTCTGTTTCTACTGATTTCATGACTGGTTTTAGGATTCCTGTGTTATTTTCCACCCACAATTAGTCTCATTAGCACCATCCTACTGCAGTTAAACCTCTTCTGCTTTTGGAAGCAAAAGCAAACCATGGGATTTTAGGCAACTGCCAAGCAGAGGCTTATCTACGTGTAGAAGGTGAGCCACAAACATGTTGGGTAAAAGAGTGAGTGTTTTAAAACTCCAACTATATATAAAGTTCTGTGGGTTAAACCAGGAAAAATTTAAGACCGGCTTAAGGTTGATCCGACTGAGGTTTCTCTCTTTGAATCTTTAAAAGTAACCACATATACTCAGATAACATTTTATAGTTGAAAGAACATCAAAATGAGTTGAAATTCTTACATCTTATACGGACAGTGAGGAAAAAGCACTAGAAAAAAAAATATGCAGAAAAGTCATCTAGGTTCCAGGTAGTTCACTCCTGCTAATGCACTGCAAGAGTAGAAATCCGGAGGCCCTCTCACTCGGGTAAGGAGAGAAAGGGGCTGTGGAAGTTTTGTACCATGGCTGCTTGTAAACGGCCTGCCCAGCTGCTACAACGGGAGGTCGGAATGACGCCGGCCACTTCACAGCCACCACTGCCATAGGAAGGAAATCGTACTATGAAAAATTCTTGCTTTTCTCTCCTCAGTGTGCTGGTTTCTTGCACAAAATGCCATACACAATATTCTCTTTGAGGAGGACTTACAAGCAACCGGTCGTAATGGAAGTCCAAGGATTATACTATATTTCCATGTATGGACCGAAGAGTATTAGGACAGAATTCTGGGACTGTAACAAGAACCTAGGCAACAACTTCCTGGCCTTTTCTGCTTGCTTTGGTCCCAGCAAACCAAACAGATATACCTGCTACAAGACCACTTAACATCCCCCATCAGGATTGGATCGTTTGCAGCTCGACTCATCCAGGTAGTTTCCTAACAGGTTTGCTTTTAATTTGTCCATCTCCCCAGTATAAATCTTCGCTGTAATTCACATGAAAAAGATCAGAGCACTACGGGTCAAGGGTTAACAGCACTTTTTTTTTTTTTTTTTAAAGCTGCACTCACAATTCAGCCACTGAATTGCATCCAGAAAACGTGGTTAGGTTCGAAAAGGTCACTGAAAACTAGATGTAAACAGAGGAGTACTGGCATGCTGGGGGAAGATAGGGCTCCTTGATACAAGTACAACTAAAGAAACCATGCTCGAACCTGAAAGAAAATTAAGGAGGTACAATAGAGGACTTTACATACAAGCATCAGTCACATCTGAGATTTATTCTATGCAGCTCCAGAGAGGGGATATCAGGACCCAAGCATGAAAAGTAAAAGATCGTGAGGATTTACTTTTTGTGTCAACTTGGCTAGGTCACAATACTCAGATACCTGATCAGATTTTGCCATGAAGGTTATTTTTAGATGAGGTTAACATTTAAATTAGTAGATGCAGTAAAACAGATTACCCTTTGTTTGGGGACCTCATCCAGTCAGTTGAAGGCCTAAGTGAAAAAAAGACCAATTCCCTCAAGGAAGAGGGAACTCGGTCTTTGGACCTGAACTACAGCACCTACTCCCCTCTGGGTCTCCAGCCTGCAGGCCCGCCCCACAAAGTTTGGACTTGCCAGTCCCCACAGTCATGTGAGCCAATTCTTTGCAAAGAAGTCTTTCTACACACACATACCCTATCGGTTCTCGGTTCTGTTTCTCTGGGGAACCCGGACAGATACAGAGACATCAGGTCAACATCGAGAAAAATTCTTCCAACCACAAGGGCTACCCACACAAAGGTGGGCTCTCTCGGGCAGCATTTAGGTCAAGGCCAGACAAGTATCCCTTGGTGATGCTAGAGAAAGGACACTTGCTCTAGGTGGGTGGATAGACTAAATGTCTAAATTTCCTCCCAGCTCTCAGACTAAGCAGGATCTCGAACAGCAATAAGCAGCCTACCTGGCAGAGGGAAATGTTTTCATAAGGCTTGGCCTTGGCATGTAAGTGAGCCTTAGCTTCTCGTTTATCTCCATGCACAAGCAGGATTGGTTTCTTCCTGAAAACAGATCACAAGTATTTACAATACATCTTGTATAAAGCTGGACTCTTGACTAGTTAAAGAAGGCGAGTTTCCTTACCATCAGACACGTGTTTCTGGCCTTTGTGGTCATGGAGTACAGAGCTAACACACTGTACTACTAACCAGTTCCCTTTACAACAGGTGGCCTGATCCCAAAGCTCTATTGTGACCCAGAGAGGTTGTGACTCGAGGAAGTCCCTGAGTCATTATCTTCTTTGGTCCAAAAGAACATAGTTAGCTTTGTGTTCATGTTTTCAGGTTCAGATTAAACGATAAACATTTATTGTTACCTAATAGGATGCTCTTTTCTGTCCCTTTCTTTAGGCTAAGCAAAGAGCATTTCCTCATTAGACCTATATTCACCGAACTCCTCCTGTGTGCTAGGTATGGCAGCGGTCCCCCAAGATCCCAGAGTGAACAAGCCCAGGCAGACGGCATGATGCAGACTCAATAGGTTGTTATATTTCAGTGAAACAAAGCCCCATGTGGCTGTCTTGCTCAATGAAATATAAGGCGTTGCGTAGGACTTCCAGGAGACTGCTCAGAGGAAACATAGCTGAGATGTGGCCTTTTCGTCCCTTCTCCTTCCTGCCATCTGAACCACAGACCAGTGACCTGAAACCCCAGGTGCCATCCTGGACCATGAAGGGACTTTGAAGACATGCACTGGGATGGTGGGACAGAAAGACAGAATGGGTGGGTAAGTCCTTGAGAACCATAATAACCACTACTCCAGACCACAAACGTCTACCATCTGGACTTCTTAGGTGGGAGAAATTATTTCGTCTCATTTAAGCCATGGTTATTTCTGCTTTTCTGTCACATGTAGCTAAAACTAATCCCATGTGTTACAGGGTCAAATATCAGCCTCTGAGTGTCAAAGTCGCTTGGGAAATTTCAATTGCATTTTACCTACTATTAGGTAAACGTTTCCAGAATCTGAGGTCCTAAATGCACCAAGGACTTTGACAATCATTCTGTGGGTATATTCCTTTACCTACTTGTTGTTACGGGTTTTGCTAGGTGAACGTTAAAAATGGGACAGGTGGCACGGCACTATACAATGCTATCTTTATTTGGTCTACACTGCCTAACACCGGGCTGAGGATCTGTAGAAGACAAACCGAAAAATCCACCGCCTCAATACTCTGGGTAAGGGAAGCTCTAAGACCCTCTTCACTGGCTCCTAAACCACAGGAAGGATCATTTGCAAAGCAATGATTCTTTGAACTTGGACACCTAGGCAGCTCAGTTAAGCATCTGCCTTTGGCTCAGGTCGTGATTCCAGGGTCCTAGGATCGAGTCCTGCATTGGGCTCCCTGCTCAGTCGGGAACCTACTTCTCCCTTTCCACTCCCTGCTGCTCCCCCTGCTTGTGTGCTTGCATGCTCTCTGACAAATAAAACCTTTAAAAAAAAATTTTGTTTGAACAGCACTGCCACACTAAGTGTGGCATCCTTACAAGTTCTGGAAAGCAGGTAGCAATGGTCTTTTCCTTCACATTAGTATCAAAGTTGTCTTTAGATTGCTTTGTCCTTATCTATTTCTGGAAACAGTAGAGGCAAGTGCTAAAACCCGTATTAGGAATGCATGTGACTACTTAGACTAGATCAACAAATGCTGTTTTCCCTATACAACTAAGTTTGTAGGATTTCAATACAAAAGGAACACTCAAGAAAGATGAACAGCAGTTGCCTGAGAAACACTAATCTTATGTTAAAGCCTCATTATTATCAGTCATCCTGTGGTACTCACCTGAACTCTGGTGGATACTGTTTTATAAGCCAGTCCACGTCAAAGCAGTAGTTAAACTAGATGGGTAAAGAAAAGGATGGAGTTATGGGTAAGTCAGGCAAGCAATCGGTAGGAACAGTTTGGTTACTGAATTGAAAGAAATGAAAGAAAGAAAGAGAAAGAAAGGAAGAGAGAGAAAAAAAGAAAGAAGAGAGAAAGAGAGGAAGAGAGAGAGAGACAGAGAGACAGAGAAAGAGAGAAAGAGAGACAGAAAGAGAGACTGAGAGAAAGAAAGAAAAGAAAGAAAGAAAGAAACTCTAGACTAATGACGAACTCCAAATATTATTTATAAACCTGGACAGTTATGCTATAATATTAGAACCTAAAATACATCTTGAAGGGAATACACAACTCAAGGAATCTCAATCAGTGGAGTAGCACGCGAGAAAACAGGTTCTAAGGAAAGGATCCCGCAGCTTTGGCAGTATTTGTATTTCTAAACGGTCTTACTACATATTCTAAGAGCCCTCTGATTAATATAAATAAATGGACTTATCAGTTTATCCCTTCTCCCCTAGGTGATTATAAAAAAGACTTTTAGAAAAGAACATTTCCTTTCAGCCTAACTTAGGAGTTAGCTTTGTGAACAGGCCTCTGGGACTGGACATTCATTAGGGCTTAGAACAATTACATCTTGACTGCAAGTTCTGCATGGAACTTACCCGGGGGCTCCTCCCCGTGCCTGGGTACTCCCAGCCCTCCTCCCCCATCCTAGCTAAGAGAACACAAGTTCACCCCATGTTCCATCTGGAGACTAGGATTCTGGAGGCCAAGCTGACCATAAAGCTCACAGACAGCTTTGCTTTCTTCATGGATGTGGTCTGTTTTGTCACTATTTCCTCAAGAGCCTGAAACATTAACATGATTCATCAACACAAGGGGACCAGCTCTAAAAGCAGGAGCAATCAAACACAGAAGTACACATACCTTTTACTCACTTCTTTTTGGTAGGTGTAGGAAACATTTTTCTAAATCGAATCCAATGACTTGGCCTTTGCTTACCTACCCATGCCTACCTAGGAGTTACACTAGAATTCCATGAGATTAACTGGGTCCCAAAAAGAAGTCCCTCAGGTTGGAATTCCCAAAGTGACTTCTGGGCCAGTCCCTGTAACCCAATCCAGATCCACCGATCATAGCATCCTTAATACATGCTAAGGGCTGGGTACCGCCACCGTGGCTCCTGGTGTAGGCCATCTGGGGAACCCCGTACATGACTGAGACAGGTCCCCACACACATTTTCTTATGGGGTTATCCGTCCCTTCTCCCCCAAAGAAAAACCACCATAAACTCACCTGAGCTGAACATACAAGTGTCCCAAATAGGGGAGACAGAATATCTGAGAAGACAAAACATTTAGATCTAACTCATTTTTTGATAAAAAATCTGGTAATAATCACAACTGACTTATTCACAATCAAAATTCGGCTGAGAAAACTGTGAACTGAGAAGTGACTACAAAGCTAGACTTTAACGTTCCATAAAACACAAGAGAAAATTTGAGCTATTTATTACATTTTAACAAAATATAACGTAAAACTAAAACAACTTCAGAATTTGATGAGCTCCGTGAGGAACTGGTTAATTTTAAAAACTGCCAGTAAGGACAATAACGGCATATTGCTTTTCTTCCCAGACCTCAATTTTTATCTCCCTCGAGTGCCTCTCCAAGAAAGCTCCCCAACGCAGGACTAGCAAGACCGTCTTCTGGAGCCTGAGAGCCCCTGCTTCCTGTGAAGGAGGGAGAGGCAAACACAACCCCGAGCTCACGTTTCTAGCATTCCAGGTCATCTTCAAGGGGGTTGCACCTCGAACCCAGTCCAACTTGATTTCAAGCAAGATCAGAAAGCTCACTCCTCAAACTGTACCAGGAGAGGAATTACATGATTACCACCACTGATCATAAGTGCTGGTGCAGGCACCGTTCTCATCACTGTCCCTGCGTTCCCTCTTCCTCCTCATAGCCATTTTCTGAGCTCGACTTGCTCATTTCCACTTTGTGGATGAGGGGTCTCCCCTTTGGAGGCTGGCCATGGTCACACAGCTAGGAAGGGATGGTCAGGGTCTGAAGCCAGCGTACCTGGTTTCAGCAAGTGTGCTCTCAACCATCAAACTGCCTGAGGATTAAAAGGAGGCTCCTTTATTTGACCCACGCTCACTGAGTGCTTCTTCTAGATATTGAGCTACATGCTGGGGTACAACGATTTTTAAAAGTTGCCACCTTAACGAAGCTCCTGGCCTTTTTAAAAAATATATATATATAAATTTGACGGTACTTGCACACACGCGAGTATGAGCTGTGGGGAGGGGCAAGGAGAGAGCAAAAAAGCAGGCTGCCCACTGAGCAGGGAGCCTGACACGGGACTTGATCCCAGGGCCCTGGGGTCCTGACCTGACCCGAAAGCAGATGCCCAATGGACTGAGCCACCCAGGGACCCAAGCTCCTACCTTTATGAGGGATACACAAAAGGAATATATTGCAGTTTCTTGTGGGTATTCCCCATTTTGCCCCTGTTCGGCTTCGAGATCTGCTAGAATGCCTCACGGAACTCAGGAAAGCACTTGACTTACTGGATTACCAGTTTATTATAAGAGGATACAATTCAGGAACAGGCAGATCGGAGAGATGCAAAGAACAAGGTATGGGAGGGAAGGGGTGTGCACCTCCCTGTGTTCAGCAACCCGGAAGCTCTCCAAACCCCTCCACAGTTGGGGCTTTTAAATGAGGTTTCATTACAAAGGCTATTAAATCACTGGCCATTAATGATGAACAACCTCCCGTCCCTTTCCCCCTCCTTGGAGGTGGGGCTGAAAGTTCCAACTTTAATGACACAACTGGGTCCCCCTGGCAATCAGACCTCCATTCTAAAAGTGGCTTTCCAAAAGCCACTTCCTTAAACCCAGGTGTGACCTAAAGGGGCTTTTTATGAACAGAAGGTGTTTTTTGTTTTGTTTTTTAAAGATTTTATTTATTCATTTAGGAGAGAGAGAGAACGAGCAGGGAGAGGGGGAGATAGAAGCAGACTCCCTAATGAGCAGGGAACCCAACATGGGGAATGATCCCAGGACTCTGCGATCATGACCTGAGCCCAAGACAGATGCTTAACCAACTGAGCCACACAGGCGCCCCAGAAGATAATCTTTTGACCTTCATTACTTCACAGCTCTTACAGGAGCCTGGGACAAAAACCAACCCGGAATGAAGACCAAATACGGTATCACACAGCTGCACCCTGGGGAATAAGCAAAGGAACCGAAGACTATCTTTTGATTCAGAACTGAAATGTCTATTTGCATGCTGGTGTTTTTTGTTTCTTCACCAGGAACTGAAATCTGGCTTCCAAACAGTGGTTCTCAATACTGACTGGGCATAAGTGATGGGGTTTTAGAATATAAGTGAAATTCGGTGGGGTGAGGTCCGGAGTCAACGGCCAAGAAAGAATTCTTGAGATGTTTCTGGTGCAAAAAGGTGGTTTTATTAAAGTATAGGGACAGGACCAGTGTGCAGAAAAAGCTGCCCCACATTTGTGGGACATTTGGGAGTTGGGGAAGGTAAGGGACAGGGAGGTTTCAAAAGGATTTTTCTATGTTAAAGAAGACCCACAGGAGACAGGAGGCCTTGCCATGGCCAAGTTAAGGTTGGTTTTTCTTCCAGTAAGGCATTAGCAGTAAGATAGCTGGGAGCTTCCTGGAGGAACATTACATTCTGCCCCCTTCAAATATGTCAGTGGGCTGCAGATTATAAGGACATTTAATTGTATGTACCTTCTGGAATCTAGGCCATTGGCAGAAATGTTTTGTTCTTGTAAATTGCTAAGCCTTTGTAAACTGAGGGAGACTCGTGTCTTGTAGAATTATAATCTCTGTAAATTAACTATTTGTGGGACGCCTGGGTGGCTCAGTTGGTTAAGCAGCTGCCTTCGGCTCAGGTCATGATCCCGGCATCCTGGGATCGAGTCCCACATCGGGCTCCTTGCTCGGCAGGGAGCCTGCTCCTCTCTCTGCCTCTGCCTGCCTCTCTGCCTGCTTGTGTTCTCTGTTAAAATAAATAAAATAAAAAAATCTTTAAAAAAAAAATTAACTATTTGCTTTTCCTTTAGGGCAGCCAGGAGTGACTGAGGAATGTCACATATCCCATGGAGGGAGGGGTCGTTTGTGGGATGGCAGCTTCTACTTTTCCCCAGCTAGCCTTCTGCTCCCTCATCGGAATCCCCAGAAAAGCTTCTCAGAACAGACTGCAGGGCCCGGCTCCCAGAGTTTGATTCAGTGAACCTGGGTGGAGCCCCAAATTTACATTAACAAGTTCTAAGTGATACTTTCAGATATTTACTATTTCATTAAAGTGTTATTAATAAGTTTAAGCTTTAAAAGTTAGCACAATGTTTAAAATCGTCTAAGCACTCCAACTGGTCGATCTATAGGACTGAGAAACATCCTGGGATTCCCTACGTAAATAGCTTGCTAATGCATTTGTTTGTCAAACTGGCAGTTTTCCTAAGGGTAGTTAAAAGACTGCAAGGGGTTCCTGGAGATCATTCTGGGTTACCGTCCTTGTTTTCCCAAGGGGACTCTCTCAAGTGCCGTCTGACAGCGCCCAGACATGCAGCACCCACTTACCCCTGATGTGGAGGGCTCCAGAGTTATACTTCGGCTTAATTCCCGAGACTCTAGTGAGGTAAAATCGGAAGGGGTTCCCTTTTTCCAGCATGTCCCAAATGTCTTGGCCTTCCCCTGAGGTTTCATACTCTTCTTCTTCCTCTTTTAGTCCATGGTGGGCTGGAGGGCCGTGATTTCCAGTTCTTTGGGCAGCACCGTCTTGGGGAGAAGAGCTGCCGCTCTCCTCTTTGACCACCATGTTCTTAGCCTGCTTCTGGCGTGTTTCTGGTTGCAGCTCGTCATCGCTGCTAGAGAGACACCAGCCCAGGTCTTCCTGGGAACCACTCTTCTGCCTTTTGGGAGGCGAAACTTGTGACTCTACGTTGCTGAACTTCACAGGTGATAATTTCCTTTTATGGGCCACTTTCCTAGCCTCAGAACAGTTGTATCTTGGTTCATTGGCTGCTCCCTGCGCGGTAGGGGGGAGGGAAGAAGTAGATGGCTTGTCTAGTTTTGGCTTTTCCTCCTCACTTTCATCACTACTGGATATTGTCCACTTCCCATAATCGCCTTCCTGAGACATACTTCTGGAAGTGAAAGACGAATACTGTTATTTCCATTCACTAGGCCATTGGCAAACTGTTGTTCTCCAATTCCCTGAGTTTCTACGACACACAGCACACCTGACGCTTACCAGATGCTGAGCCCCGTAATGAACGTCAGCTGTTCTGCAGGTGTTCAGAGGCACGCTCCCAGGATGTGCTACAGGAATTTGGGAAATAAAGTGACAGCCAAAATCCTAGTTACCTTCTCCTTGTTCAGCCCAGACCTTGTTCTTAGAGGCCTGAGGAAAGAGAGTTGGGGCTAAATTCCAACATAAAAATATTCATTCTTGACCCTGAATCTTCTAACAGGTGCTTGGAGTTAAGATAATTTAAGGAACTTCAAGAATAATTATAACTACTTGAATTTTTCAGATCAAATTGGAGTTTACAAATCTACCCTTCAGCCAAGCATGAGAGCCCACAGGACTAGCGATTCTTTCTTACTTCAAAGATAAGCTACTTACTGTAAAGCTTAAAATCCTCAAGATAGTGTCAAATGCTCAATTCTGTATATACATTATCTAGAATTACTGCCATGAGGACCCAACTAAATTATAGGCTCTGTCTTAAATCGAACTACTAAAACCTACAGAGAACTTGCACTGAAGCAAAACACTTGTCTTCTAAACCAGAGTCGAGTTTCTATTTAACAAACTAGATGAAGTACTTCTGGTTTTGTTACCTACAAAATCTCACCAATTCAAGTGTAAAAGCCTAAGTCCATTTTCCAGGTAGCTAAGAAAGTTTCTTACTGTGATTCAAAAAAATTTTCGTACCAGACCCAGAGAAAAATTGTTTAACCCAAGAGTCTGTGCTTGAATTGTAGTCAAAATTATATTCTTTTTTACAAGTTAGGTATACCAAGATGGATTGTAGCATTCTGTTCACAGGACCCCAATCTCTCCCCCCGGAAAAAAAAAACCTCGATTTCATACCAAAATATCTACAAATGAATACACTTTCAAGTTTCAAGCTAGGTTTTTGTTTTTGTTTTTAAGTAGGCTGCTCAAACATTGCATGCTCTACTGAGTAAGCCAGCCAGTCGCTGGTCAAGCTACACTTAAGGTATCTATCATGTTTCATAATTTCTCATTTTTTCAATTCATGACCAGTCAAGTTAGATCAAGTTTCTCCTGTAAATTCCCTATTTCAAGGTGTTTACGCTTAGTGCATTTAGACAATAATTTGACCTGTTCTTCTCAGCTCAAGATCCCTATTAACGTTATCTGATATGAATACTGTTTTATAACGCCTTAGGGACTACAGAGATGGATAGGGCCTCTTGCTCCTATACTAGTGCCCCTGGACTTTGTCTAGCTCTTTTTCTTTAAGTTTTGTCCAGTCCACTTCTAAGAGTTGTTAGAACTCAGTAGGCTTTTCCCCTAATTTGTTTCTAATCTGCTAAGGGTTAAGAAACCAGATAACGAAGCTTTTTAGAACTGTATTATCATTAACAGGATACAAGAGCTAGGTTTTCATGAAATATTTAGACTTAGTACTTAACATTTGAACAGTTCAGGTTTTCTAAGCTTTTCTTTTTTAAACTTACGTTCCTCTTGCGTTCTGGACTCTTGGAGGCTGCTGGCGAGAGGTATTTAAGCCATCACAATTCACTTTGTGAATTAAAGGAACTTTGAAGTAATGATTTTGGTGGCTACAATTTTGTGACTTCAAAAAGTTATTTCAGGGCGCCTGGGTGGCTCAGTTGGTTGAGCAACTGCCTTCGGCTCAGGTCATGATCCCGGAGTCCCGGGATCGAGTCCGGTCCCGGGATCGAGTCCCATATCGGACTCCCAGCTCTGCGGGAAGTCTGCTTCTCCCTCTGACCTTCTCCCCTCTCATTCTCAGTCTCTCTCTCTAATAAATAAATAAAAATCTTTAAAAAAAAAAAAGTTATTTCAGAATAGAACCACCTTAGAAAAAAACACTGTTAGCTCTAGCTTTCAATGAATTCTCAAATAGCAGTAAGGCCAGGCACTTAGTAACAGAATTTTCAATTAAGAGTCCCAGGCTGGGGGCGCCTGCGTGGCTGGTTGGTTGAGCAGCTGCCTCTGACTCAGGTCATGATCCCAGAGTCCCGGGATCGAGTCCCACATCGAGTCCCACATCGGGCTCCCAGCTCCTCGGGGGGTCTGCTTCTCTCTCTGACCTTCTCTCCTCTCATGCTCTCTCTCTCTCTCAAATAAACAAAATCTTTCTCTCTGACCTTCTCTCCTCTCATGCTCTCTCTCTCAAATAAATAAACAAAATCTTAAAAAAAAAAAAAAAAGGAGTCCCCAGGCTGTTCTTTCTAGATTCCTTCCCCATTCTGAAGCAGAATTTTTAGGTGGAAAGGGTTCAGCTTCCAGCCTAAGAAAAGCTGTGTACAGACACCTTAGCGGCTACCACCATTCCTCTCCCAGATGAATTACAGCTAAATAAAAAGGAATTTAAAAGTCCTGAAAACTCTGTTGGGAAGATATTCCTCTTTAGTGGTTGCGCTATTTAGAGTAATTTTAAGGTTTTCAAGTTTTATTTACCTACATTTTCTAGAACCACACGTGCATTGGAAGGAGGAGAAAACAATTCATTCCTTCCAATGTAGGACAAGTGGGTAAAAAAGCTTTTAAAAAGACATTTCCTCGAGGAATAAAAATGCTCTCATCTGATGTAGACATACTTTAGGTTTTGGATCTGCTCACACTAAATATGCTGAGTTATTTACGAATTAAAGGCAAAATACCTTTGAAAGAAAAAAGTCATCATTACATCCAGCAGGTTACCAAGCTCTTTATGGTATCAGGGCAGTTAGCCTGATGAAGAGGAGTGAGGAATGGACTTCCTGTGGAGAACTCCCTGGTTCCAGTATTAGAATTTTACTTCTCCACCACACAGGCTTGTGCGGAGTGCTTTTGTAATCAAGTCACAGTGTTAAAGATGGAACTCAGGAGCATTCCCTTTGATTGTGTGTCTTTCCTGGGCAACACCTGGCACACTATAGGTCTAACACTTCATTTTGAGTAATGAGTCACACTGAACTTAGACACTCACAATACAGATGGGCCAATTCTGAGCAGGTCTGCACAGAGCAGTGTTTTCCGAAGTGGAGGTGACTGGGACCAAAAGTTACTATCACGTTGTGAAAGCACCATTCTTTTCCATTTCGATCTGTTTAAATTAAGGAGACAGTTGTGTTGCAGAGATGCCTCAAGAAACTGGGCTCTTCTGCAGGCACCAGTAACACTTTTTTTAAACCACCAAAGGATTTTAAGGCTCCATTTTATTTATGACAAAAAGTTTTAAGGGCAATATTTATGTAAAAGGGGATTCAAATAAAAACATCAAGTAAACAATGGTATAGGTATTAGAAGTGAGACAAAAACCAGGAAGGAGACAGGCAAATGACTGAAATTTGTCAAACTGCATTAAGCTATATTGCCAAGGAGGATGAAAATCTAAATAAATTCTCCCACCAATTGCCAGCTTGGAACACTATTCTTATAGGGACTGAAAAGCGTTTTGTGATGCAAATAGGTACTCCTCTTAGAGATGATTGCTGCTTCTCTCCCCTCACCATACCAGACCCAATTGGTATGATCTCGGCAGATCTTTTCCACATCCCAGTGGCTCCTTGTAGAGTGTGCAGACCACCAGGAGGACAGAGGCCCTGTGTGGCCACCTGTGGGTACACATGGACCCCAAATTTCAAATCCAGTCATTAGTAGGTGGTAAATGGGCAGTTGGGCAGGTTACTTCACTGCGGAAGACCGTTTCCTCCTCCATAAAATGAGTATCATCCCTATCTCCCAGAATTCACTCTAACAGGTACTTATTGAGCACCTATTATGTGCCTAGCACGGGGGATAAGGAGTTAATATAGAAACGGTTTCTGTCCCAGGAGTGATTATATTTCAGGAAAAAAGCAGATCAATACCAACAGAAAAAACAAGCTATCTTTCCAGGCATTCGTTGCATTTTACAGGCGTAAGAGTGACAAGGACGTCCTACTTTGGGCGACTCTTTGGATAAGTAACATTTAAGTGAGATCTGGAGCATGAAAAAGAACCAGCCGAATAAAAAGGGTGGTATTCCAAGTAGAGGGAACCCAAACTGCAAAGACCAGGAGGCGGGAACAAAGTTGTAATAACTCCTAGATTAGAAAGAGAAATCTGGGCAAGGAATACCGTTGCTCAGGATGAAGGGAGTGGGAAGGAGTAAGGTAAGTGTTAAAGAATCTGAATTTAAGTCTAAAGAGTAGGAGGGAGAGGGCAGCACCGGAAGGCTTTAACAAGCGGTGGAGTACAGTGGCCCCGATTTACTTTTCTCAACTATTACGTTCCCGGACTCCGTGAGAACGGTTTGGAGGGAGACGAACCTGGTGTGTGGCGGTCCTGCACCAGCGGTGAGGCCAGAGGGACGCGGGCCAATTCGGGGTACGCGGAGGCAGCAATGACAGAGGCTACCCCTTCTGGGCGCTGACCCCAGGCTCGGCACCCTTCGAGGCGCTCTGCCGGGAGCAAACTCCGTTTGTGCTTGCACCAGGTCTATATACCAAGTCCCGCGAATGAATGGCTCCAAGAACAGGGCAACCGGGCCCGGAAAGGTTCAGTGCCTGGCACAAGGTAGGCGCCCGACACACGCCAGCATCACGGGCAGCCGACACCGCCCATCTGCCACGCGGGGAAGCCTGAGTATGAACCCGAGCGCGGGGACCCCTCGCACCCACGCCCCTCCCCGCCCTCGGCTCGCTGCGACGCCTGCAGCTTCCGCCCGACAGATTCTACGACTGAGAAAGCCGAGGCCCAGAAGGGGAACTTCCCCAGTGTCTTTACAGGTACCCCGCTTCCCTTAGATTCCACCACCTCCAATCCCACCGGGCCTCAGAATTCGCGGGACCCGAGAGGCCCAGGCCGGAAGGAGCAGGGTCTCCCCGGCCAGGGTCCCACAGCCGCCAGACACGAACCTGAAACTTCCAGAGCCGGCAACAGCCGAACCCACACCTGAATTTCCAGCAACCCACGGGTTCGAGCCCTCGCTTCCGCCGCCAGCGCCTGCGCGCAGTTTAAACCCTCCCGGCCCTTGCTCGCACCCGGTGGCCCTGCCCTTTCCCTTTCCGGGACGCCCGCCGCTGGGTCCTAAAGACCGCCGGATCCTGGGGGCTTCCCGCAGGAATGGGTGGAGGGGTGGTCCCGGCAGCTTCCAGCTCTCGACTCACCCCCTGACCGCTTCTCCTAAAAGAGGAAGAGAGAAAATTAAGTGTTCTCTCTCTCCTCCCTTAGTTAATGGGCGAAACTCATCCCCTTTGCAGGGATTCTCATAGACCGGTTCACCCTCCGGAGCTCGGGGCAAGGGGCGTTTACTTAAAGGCAGAGATAGGATTAGCTGAGGTACGAGGCTCGAGGCAGCTGTGGGCTGAGACCTGTATCCCGGAGGTGCGTGCTCGCTGGGGACGCAAAGTTGTAAAATCTGCTGTAAAATAAAAGGGTAAATGAGCTCCCATCACACTCAGACGCGAATGCCTGTTTCTTCTTTGAAAGAATGTGTGTTTTTAATCTTACTGATTTGCCAGAAGAGAGAGAGAGGTCTAAAATAAACTCTTGCAAAACGGAACCCTCCCCATATTCCTTGGCTTTATAACATTTATTCTCAGAGTGTCTTTCAAACTAGGCACTTCTCCCAGAGGACTTAGTGAAACAGCCTGTGTAAACTGATGTGATTTTTTGGAGTAGTGTTTTTGGGGGTCTGGAGCTGACGGCCTAGGAAGAATTCTTAGATGCTTTCGGTGCAAAAGGTGGTTTTGTTAAAGCACGGGGACAAGACCTGGGGGCAGGAAGAGCTGCGGTCCCGGTATTGTGACGAGGAACTGATAATATACTTTGGAGTTGAGGGAGGTAAAGACAAAGGAAGTTTCCAAAAGGACTTTCATTTGCTAAAGAGGACTCACCGGATAAAGGAGGCCTTGCTGTTGTCAAGCTAAGGTTGTTTTTCACTCTAACAAGGTATTAAGATAGTCGGGAGCTTCCTAGAGGAACGTTATACTCTGCCTGCATCAAGTAATTGCCAATGGGCTGAAGGTTATAAGAACATTTAATGTTATTTACATTTCCTTCTGGCTTTCTTTTCCACATCATAAAAGTCCTAAGGACTTGGTTCCTTTACTGAACATCTGCTTCGGGGCAGGGGTATCGGGAGGACAAAACAGACCGTAGTAACTACCCTGGAGGGCTGGACCTGGACTTGCTGATGTGCACGTGAATCCTGGACTTGGCTCTTTGGTTCTTTTAATGCTTTGTTCACACTTTTTATGTTTCCTATGTTTAGCATAGAGTCATAGATAAAAATTACCAAAGTAGGTACTTTGGCGTGGGGGCAGAAAAATGGGAGGAACTTTGCAAGAGACCTTGAAGCAGGACCTAGGTGAGCAGGATCCCAGCGGTGCGCTAGGAGTTAAGGGGATGAGCAGGGCGATGCCAAAGCTGGCGGGGGGGGGGGGGTGAGTCCAGAAGCCTCTCCGCCATAGGCTGTTCCAAGGAAACGGGCCTAAAGCCCCTGACCAATAGAACCGCGGGATCAACGCCAGTGGCTAGCAGGCCGCCCAATGGGAGAAGACGTTGGAGTTACCCGGCCAAGTTCGGCTTCCTTAGCTGCGCTGAGGCACCCAGAGGAAACCGAGTTCTGGCGGTGCGGGTGTTGGGTTCTGCTATTCCTTTCGGTGTGGCGGTCGCGATGTTTTTCTCCGAGGCTCGGGCCCGGCCATGGACGTGGGAAGCCAGCCCTTCAGAACACAAGAAGTGGGTGGAAGTAGGTGTCCGGAGGGTTGATTCTTGGACTCGAACTTGACCAAGGGCTCCCGTTTCTGTAACCTGCCCGGGTCTCACCCAGCTCTATTGCACTGACAAGGACTGCACTGTCCTTCCACAGGCCCATGGTTAATGACTAAGCCGAGGACTGCACGGCTTCTCGCTCTCTGTCCAGTGTTCTGGCTACTTCCAAATTCCTTCTTTTCCCCGCTCCATAGTTTATTAATAATAAGAATCTCTAACCTTCCTAATTCTAGGACTGAATTATGGGTAGAATTTATCCCAGTGGTTTAAAGGAATTAATTTGCGTCAGTCTAGCAATTAAGTCGTTTGCACATTTCGGGGATGGGATGGTAAATTTTAGCACATGAAGAATTCTTGAGAAGTAAAATTAGGATAATGCAACTTCCATTTCCGAGCCCTCCTGCTCAGCTAAGTTTTAGATTTCGGAGGTCTAAATTTAATATAAACTTGTAATAAAAGTAATAGAACAAATGGTTTTGGTCTAACTGAAGTTATTCAATGTTCCTTAGGTATTTAAAGCATGCGATGAAGATAACAAAGGCTACCTAAGCAGAGAGGACTTTAAAGTTGCTGTCTTAATGCTGTTTGGGTACAAGCCCTCCAAGGTAGAGTTTTCTTCACATATTTGGGAATAAAAGAGTGGGTGGATTCTAAGTCAAGCGCAGTGGCTAGTTTAGAATGTTTAAAATCACTGTCAGAGCAATTTCAGAGATGTGTCCAGTGCTGAGCTTTACCCCTCTTAAGAACATAACTCAGAGATGAATTAGAGTTTATGAAGTCTTTCTCACCACCAGACTTATAATAAATACAAGATGCTAAGGAGGTCAAGAGGGAAGGCTGGGAGGGGAGTATTGGTAACAGGAATTCATTTAAATTATAAAACTAATATATTTCCATAGGCAAAAAATTCAGAAAGTCTGGAAAAAATAAAAAGTTGAATGTAAAATCCCTTTGCTACCTACCAAAGGGTCCCACTCCTCAGGGGTTACCATTATTAACAATTTTTTTGTGTGTGTCATTCCAAAATTTCCTATGTATAACAAACATGCCTAGCATTCTATTAAACACAAAGGGGGGTACATGGTATACTTATTTTATTTTGCTTTTTTCACTTAACAATGAACATAAAAGCACACACGACCATGTTTTAAAAAGTAGTTGCACAGTGTTCTCTTTAGCCAGTTTCCTTTCTTTAGTTATTTAGATTGCCTCCAATTTTTTTCATTCCTACAAACATTGTTGTGTTGAGCATCCTTTTATATGTATATCTATACTGCTGATGTATATCTATGGACTAAATTCCTGGAAGTACAATTGCTAGGTACATTTGAAATTTTGTTGGATGTCATTCTCCAGGAAAGTTTGCACTAATTCACTAATAAGGAGAGTTGAGCTGAGCTTCAAGGAGCGGAATGCTTTAGGAGAACAGATGTCCTGCTCCCCTTGTTACGTTGATTCCAGAAATGGATCCCTCTTGTTAAGATGCTGAACTGGAATTAATCAGAGACAAGATCTCATCCAGCTTTAAGAAATTCAGTTGCAGGGTGCCTGAGTGGCTCAGTTGGTTAAGCAACTGCTTTCGGCTCAGGTCATGATCCCGGAGACCCAGGATCGAGTCCTGCATTGGGCTCCCAGCTCTGCGGGGAGTCTGCTTCTCCCTCTGACCTTCTCCCCTCTCATGCACTCTCTCACTTTCTCTCTCTTAAAAAAAAAAAAAATTCAGTTGCAGCCATCAAACAGAGGGCTCTGCCTGGAATGCCCTCCCTTGTTCTCTCCTTAAACCAGTTTGGCCACTGCTATTCCTCATACCCAGCAAAGCCAGGAACCACGTCTCACCTCTGCGTCCCTCATTATGCTTAAATGTATTGCAACTTCATGGTAAATAAGTTCTGTTGACACAAATATGTCCCATGAATGGACCAGGAGGGCTCAGAGTGGTTCACCTCCTAGCAAATGCTTGGTTACTGAGATGCTGATTGTGGAGCTCAGAAAAGTAGTCAGGGCTGACGCCCAGAAATTGCATCTCTTTTACTCACCCGCAGTCATTTCAGCTAGGATTCCAAAGCAAGTCAGCTAAATGGATCTGGCCTTTGAAGCATTGTATTTAACCTGTGTTCCACTGGAAAGATAGTGTTCCTATTTAATAAAATGAAAGCTTGACTAGTTGCTAGCGATATAAAAATGAATAGTATATAGCCCCTACTGTGAAGCAGTTCACAATTTAGTGTAGAGAAACTTATAAAACCCTGTCATAAATACTAACATGGAGAAGAACAGAAAACCCAAAGTGAAGGGGACAAGGAAGAGGGTCATCTAATTCTAGTGGAAAATAGGAGTTAAGGCATCACTCAGACTAGAAGAGCTAGCTAGCCTCCTCTGATACGAAGTATCCAGAAGCACTTTGTGGTGTTGAAAGATGTTATGCCCTGGTGGTTAGATGTAGCTGGCTGTGAGAGATGGGTGTGAAACCAGGCTTGCAGCAATAGTAAATGCTGCCAAATAGAAAAACTGAGGAGTAGGCTTGGGGGAAAGTCAGTGAGTTCAGTTTGGGGCACATTAAGTTTGAAGAGGCTATGGACATCCCAAGCGAATTCACCCATTGAATACTGTGCTGGTGTTGAAGTTTTGGTGGTAATGATCTGCTCTCCGGTTATGCTGCTGCCCCTTGTAAATGCAGGAATCTGGAGACAGATTCAGAACCCCTCAGTTTACAGGTGAGCTCAGAGCAAGGGACTGGGTGGCATTGCCCAAGAACAGTAGGCAGCGTGTGACAGAGTATACCGTTGGGGGGTACCAACATCTCAGAGTAAGCAGGGGCTCCATGAAGAGGACGGCAACGGGAGCCACCTGGCAGGGGCAAGAAGAACCAGGAAAGTGCAGGACATTGAATCCAAGGTAGAGACACTGTCGGATATTGCCAAGGTTCTAATTCCAGAGTGTTTATAAGGCCCTTGTAAGCATACAGGAAAATGCTTATATTTTAATATATAGTGAAGGCAGTTTACTGAACCATATATATGGTGTGTTCTGAAATATGTTTAAAAAGCCATGGGGGGAAAAATGCAGACTAGGCCAAAATATTAATAGTAGTTCTCATTGGATGGCTGTTTTTAAAAGTGTCCTTCATGATTTTTTTGTATTTTTCATGTTTTCCACATCATGTTACTTTTATAATCAGGGAAAAACGTTCAAAAATAAAGCCATTGAGCTCATTGCAATAATCGCTTGTATTTGTCTGAAATAGAAAGGTTACCTTTTAGGTTATGCTGCATATGGGACAGCCAAGTTGGTTATATATGCTTCAGCTGCATTGGTCAGTGGAGCAGTTAGGGGTCATTAGAGTCTGTAGCGGATGAGCGTATTGTATCTTATAGATAAAGGGATATTTTTGGCTTTAATACCACTTTATTTTTTATTTTATTTTTTTAAAAGTTTTTATTTAAATCCCAGTTACCACAATGTAATATTAGTTTCAGGTGTACAATATAGTGATTCAACAGCTGCATACAACGCTCGGTGCGCATCACAACAAATGCCCTCCTTAATCCCCATCACCCTGCCCCCACCCTAGATAGAGACGGAAGAATAAAATGACTATTGCAGTTGTCCTGTGATATTACTTGTTCACTGAACTCAAGACGGTTGGTTTCTCATAAAACACACTCTTTCCCCACACCTCAGGAATTAAGAACTTGCACTGTGAAAACATTTGATAAAATTATATGTGCTATTCTTTCTTCTTTTCTAGATTGAAGCTGATTCTGTGATGTCTTCAGTAAATCCAAACACTTCCGGTAATATGAAACTTAATATTAATTTTTAGACATTCATAAAGTGAAAATTAACAAAAAAGGAGATTATAAAGCACATCTTTGTTTTGTTCTGTTTCAAAGAAAGAGGTCTTGGTTCTTTAATGCATTCATAAATATATATGTTTATTTTAGGGAAGTTTTAAACCACTGAAAAGCATGAGGAAAAACGTTGCTTGTAATGTCAACAGCCAGCTGATGGTGGGGATTTTCTGACTTAGATGAACGGAAGTGGCACCCACTGAAATGGAAAGACTAGGGGAAAGTTTGGGGTTGGGGGAGACCCAGAGTTCAGTTTTGCATCTGTTGAGTTTGAGACATTTCAATCAGCGGTGTCAGGCTGTGTGAATATGGAATTCAGAGGAAAGCTGTGGGCTGGAGAAAGAACTTTGGGGGTCATTGGCATGTAGATGGTTTTTGAGGCCTTGGGGATGGATGAGACCACCAAGTGAGACAGAGAGGACTGAAAAATCTTAGGAACGTCAATCCTGAGAAGTCCGGGAGAGAGTTAGGAAATGGCGGAAGATTTAGAGGGGTGGCGGGTCAGGAGGAAAATTAGAGGTGTCTGATCAAAAGTGAGGAGAAGCGGATTCTTTCAAGGAAGAGGCTGTGGTCAATACCGTTGAAAGGTCAGGTAGGTAGTAACTGAATGTTTATCTGTTGGAATTGGCGACCTGGGGGTGTTTACTGACTTTAGCGAGGGCAGTGAGGGCAGAGGCCAGGCTGGGGTGGTCTTGTAGTAGGTCCAGAGTGGCTGGGGTTCTAGAGCAGTTTTGCTTTGTTTTGTTTTTTGCACTTAAAGATGTGTCTGAGCTTATTAGCAGATTGCTCTAGTGAAGAGGGAAAAGGAAGATGATAGAGGGGAATACCTGTTGTTTTCGGAGACAGGGTCCACAGCGTGCTTTGACTGGCTTTTACAAAATTACCCTTTTTTTTTGGAAGCAATTTAGAGCTTACAGAAAGTTGCAAAATAAAAATAGTACTGAGAAGAGCTGTATACTCTTTCCCCGGATGCACTTATTGTTAACATCTTACCTCTTTGGCCCCTCCTACCACCACCCCCTCCGCTCCCTGCGCTGAACCTAAAACCCCATCAATTAGCAAATTCATAAACTTGTAATGATACTATATTTTTTTAATCTAATTACTGTTTATATTCCAATGTCATCACTTGATCTTGTAGTGTCCTTAATAATAACATTCCGCTTTTAATACAGGGATTAGTCTTTGATGCCAAGCCTCTTGAGCCTCCTTTAAACTGGAACAGTTTAAAAGGACTGTTTAAGTTTGAAAGGTCTCTAAAGTTTAAAAAACTGTAGACTTTTTTTCTTTTTGCCTTTTTATAACATTGGTATTTTTGAGGAAATAGCCCAGCCCTCACTATTTGTTTTGTAGGAATGGTCCTTGTTTTGTGTTTGCCTGATGTTTCTCAGTAATTAGGTGGCAGTTAAGCATTCTGAGCCAGAATGCTGCTCAGGTGATCTGTCCCTCTCCAGGTACCATGTCCGGAGGAATGTGATACCCCCCTGTCTCTCATAGGTGATATTAATTTTTATCACTGATCAAGATGTTATCCAGTTTCTCCATTGTATTCTGTTTATCTTTTCTTCCTTTGCAACTAACAAGCGGTCTGTGGAGATGCACTGAAGACATTGCAAATACTTTGCTTGCAAAGTTTTTCCCCCTAAATTTGGTAACCATGATTCTTGTCTGACCCAGTTTTTGCCATAACGGTTGCAAAGCAATGATTTTCTAATCCCAGTTCTTCTTCCCCCTTTTTTAAAAAATTTATTTATTTGAGAGAGTGGGAGGGGCAGAGGGAGAAAGAATCTCAGGCAGACTCTCTGCTAAGTATGGAGCCTGACCTGGGCTCTGTTGCAGCACCCTCAAATCACGACCCCAGCCAAAATCAAGACTGGGATGCTGGCTGTGCCATCCAGACACCCTGCCTAGTGCTGCTTCCAGTTAGCCCTTGACTATGGGCAAGAAAGCTCTCTTCTTGATGAACCGATCTGTTTATTATCAGCATGGACCCATGAATTGTATGTTTTTAATAATTTACATTCTATTAATTTAGTTATTTTAGTTTTCACTTTGTCACAGACTTGATCATTGAGTGGTTCCTTAAGCTGGCTCCTGTGTCTTTCTGACCGGTGTAGCCTTCGGCTCAGGTCATGATTTCAGGGTCCTCGGATCGAGCCCTGCATCAGGCTCTCTGATCAGGAGGGAACCTGCTTCCCCTCTCCCTCTGCCTGCCTCTCTGCCTACTTGTGATCTCTTTCTCTCTGTCAAATAAATAAATAAAATCTTAAAAAAAAAAAAGTTAAAAAAATATTTTATTTTTAAAGTTTTATTTAAGTAATCTCTACACCCCATGTGGGGCTTGAACTCATGACTGGAAGATTAAGAGTCACATGCTCTTCTGATTGAGCCAGCCAGGTACCCTGAAAAATCTTTTTATTTATAAATGTTAGATTTACAAAAGGGTTTACTGGATTGCTTTTTTTGTATACAAGATCTGGAATCACATATGAACCATGACTCTTAGAGCAAATTATTGGCAGGAGAATGTGTTTTTTTCTAAAGATTTTATTTATTTATTTGACAGAGAGAGAGAGAGAGATCACAAGTAAGCAGAGAGGCAGGCAGAGAGAGAGGGGGAAGCAGGCTCCCCGCTGAGCAGAGAGCCCAAAGCAGGGCTCAATCCCAGGACCCTGAGATCATGACCTGAGCCAAAGGCAGAGGCTTTAACCCACTGAGCCATCCAGATGCCCCGAGAATATGTTTGTAACAAACTCTCAAACTTGATGGAATTTCCCCAGGTATTTTAATTTTTGATAAAAATTTTTGTGCTTTCAGAATATTCAAATATTTCTGTAATGTTCAATTAGTTGTTAACTTCATGATGACTCCTTGCCTACATTTTTTTTCTGTGGGTTTCTATGTGAATTTTCTCTTCTAAAAGATTTCTATCTTCTGGCAGAAGGATTTCCCACATTTTTTGTGTTGATACGGTTCTCTCCATAATAGCCCCCTGACAGTGAGTGATTCTGTCTGGGTAAAGGTCCCCCCCCACACGTTATATACCCAGCGTTGCTTCATCTTGTGACTTTTCTGATACAGCAAGTGGGACCGCTACTGGAGGCACTCTCAGATCATTATTTTCATACATTTTCTCCCTAATGTGTGTTCTCCGATTCTGAATTGAGGATTTGCCTTCACACGGAAGGTTTTCTTTCCTTAACCCATTCTTTGATATCCAAAGAGGTGTTCTTCTAGAAGAAAGGTTTTCCACGTTCTTTACAGGTATAGTGAATTCTCCGATGTAGAGCCAAGATTGACTCTGACAGAACTTTTTCCTACATTCAGTATCATAAGATCCTCTACCATGTATTATCTCATGTTTAATAAGCCTTCATAAAAAGGTTTCTCTGCCTGTGTTACATTCATGTGATTTCTCTCCTGTATGGGTAATTTGAAGGGTAAATTCTGGCAGAAGTTTTTCTACCTTCATAACCTTCTAAAGGTTTCTTGTGCGTGCGTGCGCATGTGAGTGTGTGTGTGTGTGTGTGTGTGTTTGTGCTCTGATATAGAGTGAGAACTGATTTGTGGCAAAAGGCTGATCCAAGTATGCCATTATTAGTTTCCTGCTATAAATAATTATGCATATATATATATATATACACGTATGTATGTGTGTGTGTGTGTGTGTGTGTGTGTGTATGTATTCCTATTGCTTGGGAGACTTGGTTTGACTGATTGTGGCTAAAGATGTGTCCATGAAAGTTACAAAATTTCCTTTATGAATTCTCTAATTCTTGAGTTTTGACTTCACGCAGAAATATTTCTCACATTTGTTGTGAGCTTCCTTTTGTTACTAGTGCTCATGTCCTCTGGAGCTTTATGTTCTGGGTCAGAGTTTCTCTACATTCGCTGGGTTGACGTGGTCTCTCCCAGCCTGAGTTCTCTTGTATATAATGAAGACTGCCTTATTATGGGACATTTTCTCAAACTCCTTATGGCCTAAGGATTGCTTCAAAACTGGAATTCTTTGAGATTGAAAATAGTCTTCCTTATGAGGCCTTTCTGACTTTGATGATATGCTCCTGGACCTGCTCACATATGCATTTGCCTGCATTTAATATCAAAGATGTTATATCTACTCTCACATCCACTTCTCAATGAGATCGAGAAGATACTTCTTTTCACAGCATCTTTTTCTAGTAATTAATTTTAAGATATATTTCAAAAGGTTACAAAATAACTTGGTGCTCTGAGAAATTCAGGGGAAGAAAGGGAGTAATGAGATCACAGTGGAGGTGCTTAGCACCTTGCTCCAAAATTTGTGTCAAAAGACTCTCCTCAGCTTACAAGTTTCTAGTCTTTTTCCTTTCTCCTCATCTTCTTCTTTTTTTTTTTTTCTCTTTCTTTCTTCTTTTTTTCCCTCTCCTTCCTCTTCTGGTCTTGATATCAATGGCAAATTAATCTTATCAGACCATCACTACCTTCAAGTTTAAAGGAATAGATTTAAAGTTAGGGTACTACCTTTCCAACTAGCTTTAATTCGTGTTCCCTTGAAAGGGAGACTCAAGGCCACAAATACCCAAAAGAAAGAGTAAAAAAGTCATCCTAGCAGGAAATCCCTGCCGAACTCTGATTGCTGCTAACATAATTTTTTTCTGTTAGAACTCTTTACTCCTGAACCAATTTCAGACTATCAACTCCTTCTTTTCACTATTCCCATACATGATTCACCTTTTACATGTTATTTTTTATGGGGGAAGATGGTTTATGCACAGTTTAAGTGTTTTGACAAATAAATGATCTCTTCTTAATGTTTTGATCTTGCAGAAGAACCAAAATGTTCGCCTTGACTTTCTAGAAGCTAACTATTCAGGTAGTCCCATTTTTCCCAAGTTCTTCTTGGTAGCCGTCACCTGGGAGTCCTCCAGCTGGCTAGCGGTGGCTCTTTCTACATCCAGACCAGGCCATGCCAGATTTCTGGCATGCCACCCTAAAGGATTCTCTGTGCGGGCCCAGTTGCTGCCCAGCTTCCTGGGTGAGGTCCAGACTCACATCTGGATTGATCCTGACTTGGCGAGCCTTAACTGGGCACACACTTCACACAGTACCTAAACCTGGATGCTCAGGTCCTACTTCGCTGCTGGTCTGTCTAAAAGGCAGGTCATTTCTGTAGATTTTCCTTGTGAAAATTAAGAGGAGTGAAAAGTGAAGTCAAAGCCATTAGAAGCAAGAGTAAAATGTCTCCAGGAAAGACACGCTGGGAGAATTTGAGGGCAGCCAGAAGAAGTAGCAAGAAGGCATTTTCATGTCTAGCAAGAAGGTATCAGCAAAAACTGGTTAGGGACCAAGAACAAGGAATTATATTAGTGGGAGATGAAAAAATCAAGCCTCTTGTTTAAGAGCAGCAGATCACTGTTGAGTGGTTCTGATATGTACTGTGGCGACCCCTTTGAGAGGGTTGTATTCCCAATAACCCTTGTTCTCTGTGATGCTGTTCATGCCTACACTATATATAGTATATAGAATATACCTATATACATATACTCTAAGTATAGAGAACAAAAGTTTGCAACTAGAAGAGACCTAGAAAACTTATTTGTTCCCTTCTTTTAAGTGAAGAAATTAGGGTCTAGAGAGGAATAATAAAATATCTTGATCCTGGCGTTTGATGGTTCTTTATTTTTTTACAAAATACATGTAGGTGTGTTACAATATTTATTATAGATAATAATTCCAGCTATGACTTTCTGAAAGCTTACCACATGCAGACTCCATGATGAGCAGTGCATGAATTATTAAATTTAATATGACTCTATGCTATCAAGATTATCCTTCAGATAACCTTCTGAAACTCAGAGAGGTTAAGTTAGGGTGGCCCAGCTAGCTACTTATCAGACCACAGTGATCTGATGTCCAAGCTCACCCTCTCAACCATTTGATAAACCCTTCCCTTGATTTTAATGGTGCTGTGGGTCATTTTAGTCATTCTGACAGAGTTGAGGCCAGTGTTCACTCCCCCAGGAACTTCCGTCAATGAATTGAAGTCAGGAGTACTCCACTGTTGTTAGAAGTTGATGTCAGATTTGGTTCTGAGCTACCTAATGTCCAGAACAAATAGGGAATGACAATCCAGTGATCAGTGTCCATGCAATAGAAACTTATCTAGAGAGACAGTTTTCCCTGATATGGGATATTTCTTTCACAACGTCACATGGAGGAGAGACTGAGGAGTGACCATTGATGTTCACAAACTCAGTTTGTGAACAGGTTCACAAACAGGTTGTGAACACTAGTAAATTTTGTAAGGCTCTTCCTTAAACTTTCTTCATTGCAGGCCAGAGGTTTAGTGCCAGCCATGTCTCAGCAGTTCCACAAGGGGCAAAGAAAGACCACGACCATGTGTGATATCCCATGATTTGACTTCATGGTGTGATAAATTGTTGAGCATTTTATATGAATAACAACAAATAAGATTTATGGAACCTTAGCTTAGTAAGTCAAGTGCTGTGAGTAAGAACTGCATGAATTTTGTCCCACTGAATCCTCACACAGCTGTCGGTGTGTTTTCATCCCAAAAAATATGTCTACGGAAAAAAACAAAGTACTTCGGAACTTTCTTTTCACTAGATGATTAGATCCAGCTTTTTTTTTTTTCTGTTTTCATATTACCCTTTGGAAACAATGAACATATTTCACTTTCATAAAGAAGGAAAAGCTTTCCAAGAACTTACTTTTAACTTTCAACTTAAACAATGGAAAAAATCAAAGCGATTGACTCAGCATAACGGTGATTATGGACTGTTTGACTCATTCATGCTCCCCGGTGTTAGTTCAATTGGAAAATAATTTGTGAAAGAGCTTAATGGGCGGTTGGCTTTTATACTTTTATTTATTACTATCTCATCTGAGTTGTTCTGAGCCCAGTAGTTGATTGTGAAATGTATTGTTTTCCCAGACTTAAATTTAAATGTCCATTTTCTAGTTTTTTAAATTCTGTAAACACGCTTTTTAGTTGTGTATATTTTTTTGTCTGGTTCTTCTGCCTAAAGAACTAAGGCTCCAATATTGCAGGTTTAGCAAGGTTTTTGTTTGACTTCAGATTTCAACTGACCTCTTAGTTCCTTCCTGTGATCAGAAAATGCACGCACATTATGCTTACCTTATCTCGTAACATAATCATAGGACCATTTTGTTGGTATTGGCCGTAAATGTTCACCCCTAAATTAATTTATTTCATTATCCATTTAGAGGATGCTGAGTAAGTGTCATTGTAGGGTAGAAAAGAATTAGGAGACACAGACACTGACCAAAGATAAGGAAGATAAAAGGGTATTGTCACTTCATTTATGGCCAGATGTCAAATAATTACTGTGGACAAGAAAACCTCCAAGAGATGAGAGGAGGGAAGCTGGAGGTGCGGGCCGGAGCTGGATGGGAAAGGATGTGTGGGGTTTACAAAGGTGGAGAGGCAAAGAGGAGGACTTGGTGAAATGAATGAAAGCAGATGCCATCTGTGTGCTTGTCCCCCAGCCCCTGGTCCTCTCTGTGCTTTGCCGTGCCGGTGTGGAGGCCGAGCTCAGCACGGATTGCTTACCCGCCACGCTACATGTCCGTATAAACGTTGGGGTCATGTCAAATGAAGAGGCATTTGGTAACAGTACAGAAAGGGCTTTATCCCTCCTTTCCACAGCTAGCCTTGGGAAAGGCCCGGTTAGCACTGTCTCCTCTCTGTGGGCTGTCTACAGTCACCCCTGTGCGATTTCTCAGACCTTCTTCCCCCACTGCCCACCCTCAGAGGCTGGGACTTCTCCTAGATCCCTGCTTAGAAGACCTCTTCTTCCCTGCCCAGCCACCCCCAGATTTATATATCCAGAGCTATCAGCTGTCATACTGTTGGTAATGAGTCCTGCCCTAAACGGAATCCGTCTTCCTTGGGATATTTTTACCTCTCGCACCAGCAAGGAGTATAGTGCCTACCTATAAATGAGTTGTGTTCAGCAGAGTGAGCTAATCTGATGGAAGCCGATTGTTAAGAAGGGGGATTGAGGATCTCTTTGCCTAAAAGGAATAACGAAGCTTTAAATTCCAGAATAAGGTATCAAGACTGCACAGAGGAGCCTCTGACAGCTTATGAGATGTACACAGTAAAAAAAGTAACTCCTATCCATGTTTAATAGAAGTAAGGTTTTATTGGTTCGGATTTCTCTATTCTGTTGTAACCTGATTTTACTCTTCCTTTTCATTTTCCTCCCAATGGTATAGTAAACTTGATTTCTTCCATTAAGGTAGATTCTTTTCTCTTTATTCCCCTACTTTTATTCAGGAAGCCGGAAGAAAAATGTTAGTCCTCTGAATTTACTTATCCATTTTACTGCAACAGCTCACCATTGTTTTTGTTTGTTTCAAGTTTTTATGTAAATTCCAGTTAGTTAACATACAGTGTGGGGTGCCAGGGTGGCTCAGCCAGTTAAGCATCTGCCTTGGGCTCAGGTCATGATCCTGGGGTCCTGGGATCGAACCCCATGTTGGGCTCCCTGCTCAGCACGGAGTCTGCTTCTCCCTTTCTCTCTGCCTGCCACTCTGCCTGTTTGTGTTCTCTCTCTGTCAAATAAATAAAATCTTAAAAAAAATACAGTAATATTAGGTTCAGGAGTAGAATTTAGTGACTCATCACTTACATACAACTCCCATTGCTCATCATAACAAGTGCCCTCCTTAATCCCTATCACCCATCTAGCCCATCCTCCCCACCCACCTCCCTTCTGTCATCCCTCAGTGTGTTTTCTATAGTTAAAGGTCTGTTGTATGGTTTATCTCTCTTTTTTTAACCCTAAGAAACAAAACAGGTAGGAGCGCCTGGGTGGCTCAGTCAATTAGGTGTCCCACTCTTGATTTTGGCTCAGGTTAATATTGGCTCAGGTCATGATCTCAGGGTTGTTGGATCAAGCCCGGGGTGGGATTCCATGCTCAGCAGGGTGCCTGCTTAAGATTCTCTCCCTCTGCCCTTCCCCCTCTTCCAGGCAGTGTGCTCATTCACACGGTCTCTCTCACGCTCTCTCTCTCTCTAAAAAAAAGAAAGAAAACAGATGAACTTAGGGGCTCACCCGCTGACTCTCTCTCTCTCTCAAAAAAAAAAAAAAAGAAAACAGATGAACTTGGGGGGCATTCCACCATTGTTGATGCCACTTTTGCCTTCTGCCCTTACAATCTTTTTATGGGAACACATTTTGTCCCTTTTTCCCCTCATGGCCTCTAGAAGTCATAATCTGAATTTTATTTCTCATACTAGAGAAGGTTTGCATCATACCTTTTAAAAAGCCACTTAATCCTCTTACAACCTCATTTTTAGGCATTTTCAAGCCCTGGAAAAATTAATATATGGCACAATGAATGGGAACCCTCTATTTCCCCCCCAAATCTAGGACCAGACTTACAATATAAATAACTTGGCATTTTTATTGTTTTCTCCTTCACTCTCCCCAGGTTTATTGCAGTTTCTTATTTAAGCTCACTGTGATAGCCAGAAACTAGATGACTTCATTTTCAAGAGGATTTCTCTGTGTGCACTGGCCCTGAAGCTTAGGGTCAGTGGTTTTGTGAACCACAAAAAAATATACATAATGAAACTTTCAAGCAAAAAATTATATAGTTTTTATTGGACTTTTTGAATATATCCACCCCTGTGGCAAAATATTATTCTCCTAGGAAACTATTTAAAAACAAAAACAAAATAGAAAAGATAACATTCCTAGTTTTTCTCTGTGCATGATCTGTCCATATCACATATATTAAGTGGTTTGCAAAGTAAAATATATATATTTGTTATAGAATGTGGAAAGAGTCCATTTTGCTAAGAGTAGTTTATAAAATGGAAGGGAGTGTTTTCCAATGGCATGGAAAATGCATAGACCTGCAGAGTCTGGAAGGATTTGTAAAAATCACTGATCCCCATGGTTTTAAAATACATTCCTCAATCCCAGGTCCTGCAGGGGGTCCTTCCAGGGACTTTGCCGGACAGGGAATGGTGGGGAAGCCCTCTGGCTCCAATCAAAAGAGCTCTGCTTTCATTTCCTCTACATATCAGGCTTTCTTGTTTTATAAAGAACCACCTTTCCTACAGCAAAAAAACAAAACAAAACAAAAAACAGTCTGCAAACTACTGGTAGAGTCCAACTACCCAGGTTATTTCTAAACACCTTTTGTAGATAGATGAATAATAAACTCAGATAAACATATAGGTCTGTGTGGTTCCTGATGTTGTCACGATACTAATGTGTAACTACAGTAAAGTGATTCAGGCAACTGTTATTAGTGGAACAATGTACATAGAAGACCCAACGTTGTATTTGAAATTAGAATTTTCTGAATATATTCTTTCACTCCAGGGGTAGACACAGGTAATGCATTTGTCACTGAGTATGAACTCGGATGGCAATAGAATTATTGAAAGTTTTTGTGAAGAGGTAATTTTAGGTTTGAATATTGTGACAGCAGGGGGAGCTAGTAGTAGAAACTGTATTTCTAGGCCACCTAAAGAGCAGCAAGACGTATAAAACTTACATTAATGTGTTTGCATTTCGGAGCTTTAGGAATAGCAAACCATTATGCTTTGGCTTTGGAAAGTGGTTGTACTTCTGGAGCGTGAGAGCCAAGCTGAATGAAACTCTTCCCTTTGTAGAAAAGGGGCTTGCACGTGGGTATGTGTTGCCGTGCAAGATTCAGAAAGGTTAAGGGCATGAGGGTAGAGGGAGCAGTGGGGATGCGTTTTATGGCTTAATATTACTTGATGACCTTTAGAACATTGACTTTAAAAAATAAGGCATATGATACTGTAGGAAAATAGTGTAAAAGAACTCGATTACATCTATGGAATTATTTGTGTTATTTGATTGTTGTCCTTTTTAAGTGGTAGTAAACATTCCATTGAGATCCATATTTTCTCCTAGGAAAAACTAAAGAACATTTGCTTTTTATCCCACAGGATTCTGAAATAAAGACCTAACTGCTTTATAGCTCCAAATACCAATAAGTTTTCTGAATATGTAATTTAGAAGATACTACTACCCATGTCCTTCTGTGTGTGTGTGTGTGTGTGTGTGTGTGTGTGTGTGTGTGTGTGAATCACACATTGAACCATGGAATTGTCCTGGTTTTTCTTTTCTTTTCTTTTCTTTTTTTAAAGATTTTATTTATTTATTTGAGAGACGGAGAAAGTGAGAGAGAGCATGAGAGGAGAGAAGGTTAGAGGAAGAAGCAGACTCCCTGTGGAGCTGGGAGCCCGATGTGGGACTCCATCCTGGAACTCAGGGATCATGACCTGAGCCACCCAGGCGCCCTTTCTTTTCTTTTTTAAATAATTTCCCTAAATTAGATGCAATGATAAGAGAAGAGCAAATATTAAGCATGCGTTTCCTTCCTCTCTGAATTTCGTTTGTTTTTTTATTATATCATGTGTATTAAGATATTGGGGTTTCTGAAATGATAGTTTATTTTGCTGGCTAGGTGAATAGAAAGTAACCTCCTTTTGGCATTAGTTTTACAGAGTTATGAGATCATTTAAAACACACATTTTAATGCTTTTTGATGGAAACTAGAAATAACATCTTCCTATTTACGTACTTATTCAGTAAACAAGTATTGCATGCCTATTATGTGCCTGGTATGATGCCAAACACTGGGAATAACATTTTAAACCACATACAGTGCTTCCCCGGTGGACCTAATAGATTCAAAAAGAAAATCAATTGTGTTAAGAACAGATGGCTGTTGGGTCACAGAAAAGGGACTCAACTGGGAGAAATCAGGGAAGACTTCAAAGAAGAGGCAATACACCGGTTGCCTAGGGAAGGAGAGGTAAACTCAACAGGAGAAAAAGGAGAAGCGCATTCCAGGCAATGCAAAGGTATGAAGGTGTCTGTTGCCTTGGGGAAGCCTCAGGAAGTTTGCTAGGGAGGCCAGAAAAGTAGACTGGGCGAGGTGTTAAAAGGGTCTGTAGGACATGCCGAGATCAGTGAATAGATTATTCAGGAATTTCAGCTAATCTAGATGCTATCTAATTGATGAGTTTTTGGTGTTCGTGAAAGTGAAGGTAACAGATGTGAATGTGTAGGAACGTGGGGTGACTAGACTTCAATTTTATCCTCGGCAAGCAGTCTTGATACGTCCTCTGGTCTCAGAGGTGCCGAGATGAGAACAGAGCTGCCTCCCTGCGTATCTTTAGCTGTGATGGGGGGGAAGCTGCATGCAGTAATCCGTACGACACACGTTCACCGAGCAAGTGCCAGGCACTCTGGGAAGCGCTGGGAAGTGTGCCCTGTTGCTTAGGTGAGATGCAGCTGCCTTCCTGACTTTTTTCTACTTCCTGGAATGCTCTTCCTCCTCACCTTTAGCCAGTTGGTACCTTTTTGTCATAGGTCTTATCTTAAATGTTCCCTTTACTTGAGAGCACTCCTTCAACAGTCTACTCTGCAGGTGGATTCCTGCGATCCTTTTATAACTTCCTCTTTTCTCCTTCATCCACATGCCATGCTTTATAATTACATGTACGTGTGCAGTTGAGCCTGGGCAATCACTGTCTCCCCTACCAGACTGGTAACTCCCTTGGGACTGGCATCGTGTGTGTGTGTGTGTGTGTGTGTGTGTGTGTGTGTGTTCTTTTTTCCAGAGCTCAACACTGTGTGGCACACTGTGGGTCCTAAAGAGTCATGAAAGGAGCATTTAAACATAAAGACATATTGACTTTTAAAGTTTTTAAACCTTTAACTACAAATAAGAAAAATGTGGGAAATAAAACTATTTTTAGTAAAGTGTAATTGACATATGACTTGATATTAGTTTAAGGTGTTTAACAAAATGATCCCGTGTGTGTGTATTGTGAAATGATCACCACAGTAAGTCTAGTTACCACCTGTGATCATATGGAGTCACAAAATTGTTTTTTCTTATGATGAGAACTTTCAAGATCTATTCTAAACTTTAAAATATGCAATACATTATTATTGGCTATAGTCACCATGCTATATGTTACATTCCCATGACCTGTTTATTTTATAACTGGAAGTTTGTACCTCTTGATCCCCTTCACCCATTTTGCCCACTCCCTCCCTTCTGGTAGTTACAGATCTGTTCTCTGTATCTCTCAAGTTTTGTTTTGTTTGTTCATTTGTTTTGTTTTTTATATGTGGAATCATATGTTATTTTTCTCTGATTTATTTCATTTAGTATAATACCGTCCAGGTCCATCCATGTTGTGGAGAATGGCAAGATCTCATTTTCTTTTCTATGACTGAGTAGTATTCCTGTGTGTGTGTGTGTGTGTGTGTGTGTGTGTGTGTGTCAGTGTGTCAGTGACACCTTCTTTAGCCATTATCCATCGATAGACACTTAGGTTGTTTCCATATCTTGGATAGTATAAATAATGCTGCAGTGAACATGAGGGTACAGATATCTTTTCAGATTAGTGTTTTTGTTTTCTTTGGGTAAATACCCAGAAGGGGAATTACTGGGTCTGATGATAGTTCTGTTAATTCTTTGAAGAACTACCATACTGTTTTCCATAGTGGCTGCACCAATTTACATTCCTACCAACATTGCATGAAGGTTCCCTTAAGAAAACTATTTTCTGTGGCGCCTACGTGGCTCAGTTGGTTAACGGCTGCCTTCAGCTCAGGTCATGATCACAGGGTCCTGGGATTGAGCCCCACATGGGGCTCCCCGCTCAGTGGAGAGCCTGCTTCTCCCTCTCCCTCTGCCTGCCGCTCTGCCTACTTGTGCTCTCTATCTCTCTGTCAAATAAATAAATAAAATCTTTAAAAAGAAAATGAAATGTCAGATGTTTAAAAAAAAAGAAAATTATTTTCCTTGTTATTTTTTAAAACCGTTGGAACTATTTTCGGAAAGGTATACAGCTCAGTATTACCTCACCAAAAGTGCAAGTTCTTAAAAATTAGCACATGGTTATTGTATGATTTGGGACTATTTTTAAAAATAGTGATCCATTTTGTAATGGAAATTCTGAGTTACTAAAATGAACTGCTCTTTTTATATTATATATTTGGGGCTCAGTTCACTAAAATGTTTAAATTCTTGGCTCTACTCTTTAAACCTACTACAAAGATCACATAAGAATTCATTTTAATAGACATTGTAAGCACAGTATCCAACCTCATATGATCATGCTGGGCTCTTTTATTACGAGAATCCCAGGAAGCAGAGCCCAAGGCTGTGGAGTAGTGGTGGGGTGTACCCAAGGCTGGGGACGATGCCAGCTCTATTGTTTATGGAATATTCTCTCCACCTTTATCTCTGGTGTGCAATTGGTATTGACTTTTGAGAAATTACTTCTTTGCCCCAATCTCCCAGTTGGAAAAAAAAAAACCTGCCATAATGACATCTGGCTAGGAAAAAAGGAATCAAAGAACCACAAGGAAAGAAAAATTAGGACACCTTGTTTAATAAGTAGTTTCGGTCCTGTCTGTTACATCTTTTAGAGCGAAGAGTGATACACTTTTTCGAGGTCGCCATTTCTTTATCCCCTAGAAAAGCTCAGTGAACTCCAGCAGTGCCTATCGTTTCTGCTATCGATTGCTAGGGTTGGGTCTATTTAGCATTTGGCAAAATGTCTTTTCAACTTTATAGAGCTTTAGGGATATGTACTATTCATCAAAATGAAGATAAAATTTATTCATGATATGTATCACTTTTCATTTATGTTTTTGTTTTTTTTCTTAAAGAGGAAGATGGTCACTTTTGGCCAATTATTTTTTTCTAACTTTTAGGTATATTACTTGAGGAGTTTTTAAGTATTGTTAGAAAAAAGAAGGAAGTTCAACTCCACCGGAATGAAATAAGACACATCTTCACAGCTTTTGACAGGCACTGTTAAGTATCTTTCTTATTTGTTTTGATATAAAAAAATTGCTATTAAGAAAAGTTGCTAAGTACTCTCAGTAAATAAAATAATCAATATACTTGGAAGATTATTTTACTGTATTCATTAGCTGTTACCTAAATGTTGGTATGAATTTTTTTCCTTATCACAATCTTAAACTCTTGACATTTACCATAGATAAGATAATATTTACAGTTATGTAATTGTACTTAGGATTTGCCTGCACTGTAATGGGAATAGCAAAAGGGCTGGCCATGTGGGGATATAGGTCATGAGCCACTTACAGAGGTATGGGGAACCACATGACTTTTTCCTTTGACTCCTACTTTGATCCACACATGATTGGAAAGGACTGTTTTTCTCACACTGGATATAGCCGAGAGAAGTGGCTTTGAACCCCCTCTGCTCCATAGATCACACGCAGGGTGGGAAGACTTGTGGAGTCCACGGTCAGCGTCTTCACTGCTGTGATGTTTTCCCTCTAAATATTCATATGTCATTCTAATGCCAAGCAAGAAAAAAAAGTGAATTTTGAAGAATAAATTGTTTTGGCAATTCACATAGCCCAATGCCATTATGACAATGTGTGTGTCCATTCCCTGGCACTCAGAGAATCAGCTAATGATCTGTGAGATCATCTGGGCCTGCATTGAAGGAGAGTGGTAGTACATTCTTAAATTCTTCTGATGAGACAATCTCAGATTACCTTATATTTACTGCTTTTCTACGAGTAAGAAAGTTTCACACAAATATGGCTGAGATAACAGTTCGTAGGGTTTATAGAAGTAAGTGAATGTTTTATATTTTCATTTCAAATAGATCGTGGGTATTTAACTTTGGAAGATTTCAAGAACGCGTTTAAGCAGGTGGCTCCCAAGTTATCAGAAAGAACTGTTCTGGATATATTCAGGTAAGGCACCAAAATCTTTATATACACCCACCCCTCGATTTACCATTTGCTTTTACAAGTTTTCAGTCTTATGGCGAACACTTATGTATGTGGATTTTTCCATCTATACCCTTGATAGTGGAGTCCTTGCACACCAGGGAGGTGTGTATAGATATTTGTCCGTAAGCGTGGGAGAGGAGCAGGGGGAAAGGTAGAACTTCTTTGTGTATGTATATGTTGACCAAGAAAAAAAAATTGAAGCTTTATTAATGGTTAACATGGATGCTGGTGTTCCCTTGTGTTCAGACACAGGTTACACATGGGTCTTAAGTTGTCTGAAGAGAAGAGTGGAAGTTGCTTAATGGTGGCCCCTTCGTTCGTTTGCTTTCAGAGTTGTTGATAAATGTTGCAATTTATGCATCCCTGATAGAATAGACGTAATAGTTATATTATGTCTTTTATTTAGACGACTCCTGACAATATGGGCAAGTGGCTTAAATGTAGTTTCTGTTAGAAAGCTGCAGAGTGAAGGTCATATGAACAGCACAAGCATGTGCTGATGTGACAAGACAGCAAGCTGAGTCTTCTCTGAGTCTTTGCATGAGCTCTTCCTCAGCTGTTCCCAGGTGTACCTGTTAGTGGTCCCTACTGCGACAAGAACCAAAAAACCCAAAATCACAAAACTAAAAAAAGACAGCACTATATTTCTCCCGCATGAACACAGGCTGTCTGGGACTGACTTGATGGCAACGCAGTCATGAAGGACCCAGATTCCTTTCCTCTTACTGTTCTGGCTGTCTCAACACCAGGTATCTCCCTCTTGCTGCAAAATGGCTGCTTAGATTTCAGCCATCACATCTGGATTCCAGCTAGGACAGGGGAAAGGAGTCGAAGAGATTCCCTTCCTCTTAGGGCTATCTATTGTTTCTACTTACATCCAATGACCCAGACTTAGTTTCAAGGTGCTGGTTAGCTGCAAGGGGGAAGAGACTGGAAAATGTCCTCCTTGCTCTGAGTAGTCATGTGTCCTCTGAGTTTCTGATAGAGAGGAAGAAGGAGAGAGTAGATAGTAGGAACATAGGGAACTGTTCCCATTTGAGATAAAAATTTCATGAAATCTGACCAGAAGCCGTCCCTGCTCCATAGAAATTATCAAGCAGGTTATTTGAAATAAGGATTTGCTCTTACTGTCAGTAACAATGGCCTTTATGAAGTTCTTTTACTGCAACATTCGTAGGCAAGTTATCGAGCATGCTATTGAAGGAGAGCAAAGGAGTTAAAGCCAGACCTATACAGAATGCTGTAGGATGCTATTACTTAGTTGATCTTACAACAGTAAGACCTTTGAAATATGGTAGCATCTTTGTATGTGATGAGATAAGTAATGAGCATCAATGTATTTCTTCATCACGGAAGGAAAGATTAGAGAATTGTTATTGCATTTTTCTTTTAACAAAAGACAAGTGTCCACGTTTGCTGACCTTTATGCGTCGAACAGTTTCAGTAGGTACAACCTCGTAGTTCAAGTGTATTTTTGAAAAATACACTTAAATACAGCCCTTCCCTATAGAAGCAGTGTTTTAACAATGCATAAGAAACTACTTCTCAAAAGAAATCTGTGCTTTCAGGAGAGCATTTTTGGAAATGAGTGATCAGAAGTGTGATTTTATTTTAAAAAATGATGTGTGACACTTATTAAAACCCTTCATATGTGCATGTTCAGTAAGTTGAAAGTGGAATGTCCTGACCCAGTGGGAAAAAATCTTATAAAGTTTCAGTGGTTTTAGAACACAATTCCTTAAACTATAAAAATTCAATAACTTTAATAAGCTTTCAAGAGCAACTAATATCAGGAAAGATAGACATATGCTAGCTAAATTTCGGTTAGCAATAACAATAAAATAGTAATTTTTTAAAAGCCCTCAAAACACCCTGAACCTTTCCCTTATTGGAGGATGGAATTATAAATCAAGAGATTCAGTGTCATGAGACCCTTTTCCCACTTAGGTCCATATATCTTCATGAGGTATTTCTGACAGCCATTAAAACCAAGGATTAAAACAAATCGCTCAATCACAAAGGATTAAATTGAGATGTTTGGAAATTATAAAGTATATTAAGTCACATTATTTTTATTAGTATTATTAATAATTTCTAGTGACAGCAAAAATAATTTGCCATTAATAAAATAGGTATCTTTAATTCTTAGAATTTCTATATTATGCCTTATAACGTATATACTATATTAATATTGCAGCATTTGTGCATATAACCTGTAAATAAACATATGAAAGGCCCACAAATCTTATTCTTCCTAGGATTATGGATTGAAACAGTTGGGAGACCACAGCCAAACAAGGCATTTTAGTTAATTGAACGTGCCCGTTTTAAACACTCATTTTTATTATTTTTAGCACCATAATCCCTAAGCTGGAATTAATGATGCATAACAAGTATTAAATGAAGTTGTGAAACCAAATAAGGAGAGAAAAATAGGTCCTCTAAGTGCAGATTGAAGTAGGCCAAAAACACAGAGATAGATAGAAACCACTCAGTGGTTTCAAAAATTTTCAAGAATATGGAAAAAAATCAGCTGCTAAGGCTGTTAGTGATACAAAATTACATAATGTTTCTAAGGTTAGGCATTCACTTTTTGCACAACTGGAGTAGCATTTGACTTACTTGACCATTGAGAATGAAGTTCATTTCCTAGGTCCACAGTTACCCAGAAGAAAGCTGATATCCAAAGACACTAGAAGAAGACCACTAGAGAGGGAGAATCCTAATTAGACAGAGTCATCCTTGGTGTGAATGACAGAAGTTTTCAATACCTTCAATTCACTGACTGCCATATTCTTCCTAAAGAAACCAGTAAAGATCAAGAGTGGTTTCTTTCAGTAGTTATACATATTACACCTTAATTTTTTTTAAGCCATACCAACCAACCACAACAATAAAACCAACCAAACAACCAAAAAAAACAATTCAAAAAGACAGACTTGAGGCATAAGACATCAAAGAATCATTTTGCTTGTAAGTTGATGGCTCATTCATTAAAGCATCGCAAGAGCTAAATGAGATATTTTTGGAAGGTTTGTGAGTTGCTGCCTAACTACTCTAGGAATGTTTTCGTTATTGATTTTATCATGAATAAAAGCTGTATGGTTTTTAAAATATATATATTGTCAGGCTTTATAACACTTATATTTCTAATGGGTATATACAGTATAACATTTATGATTAGCAACCATAATCCCTTTTCTTTTAGTTCTATAGTTATGTGGATTCAAAGCTCACTTCCCGGCCTTGTGCCATAGTTTCTGCTTAGTTGAAGTGTGTCCTCTAGTAGGGATCATTACTGCAGTCCCTGCATTTAAACTATTTACATGGGCCATTGTCCTTGAATAAAAATATATAATGAATTGAAATTAACATTTTTGAATCACTTTTCTTTGAGAATGCTGATTATGCTTATGTTGAAAGTCCTTTTAAATTGTTCATTAGTTTCTGTTTCATTGGCTTGTTTTGCTCACATACTTTCAGCAAAGTCTGTTCTTTGTACTGTATCCAGCGAAGCTTTTATTTTGTCTTCTATGGTTTTCTTTCTCTTTTGCATTTCTTTCTTGAGCTATATATGCTGATGTTTAATTTCCTTTTATTATTTTGTTGTATTATTTTATAGTGTCTTCCCTATCTTCCCTAAACCTTTCTGTATCTACTTCAACTCTGTTTTGTAGAGGTGTTTGCCTTATTAGGGAAACAATGGTTTTGAGATTTTATTTTTAATGAGTGATTGCTTGGGGGCTGCTAATTATAGCCTTTTTTTTTTTTTAAAAGATTTATTTATTTATTTATTAGAGACAGAGACTGAGAATGAGAGGGGAGAAGGTCAGAGGGAGAAGCAGACTTCCCGCAGAGCCGGGAGTCTGATATGGGACTCGATCCTGGGACTCCAGGATCATGACCTGAGCCAAAGGCAGTCGCTTAACCAACTGAGCCACCCAGGCGCCCTAATTATAGCCTTTTTCATATAAATTAAGGAAAACAAGTTTTCTATCAAGGGAAGGGTTTCGAAGAACAAATTAACTTCTTAAACCAAGAGGTGATATTTTATGCAAAAAACAAAGACAAAAATTGGTACTAGTGTATTTACCTCTAAAAATATCCTAAAATGTTTAACATGTGGATTCAAAATTAGAGATTCCTTTCAGTATTTGAAGTTTTGCTTTCAACTTAGAGCTGAAAATTATGATTTGTGAACTAAAATTACTGAGTCTCTATCAGAGGTGATGTTTCGTTATTCAGAAGTTCATAGAGAATCCTTTTTCCGAAGATCTTTTTTTTGTTCCTACCCACTACAAATGGCAGAAGTTCAGGAGGTTTGAGAACTGTATAGTTTGTACAGTGGAATGAATATGAGATAATAAACTATTTTTAGCCCTAAAAGTTTAAAAAATAACTTTCCTCTTTAATACTAGTGGAACTTATGGAAAATTTTATAGGTTTTGTTTTGTTTTGTTTTTTAACATTCAGAAATCTTTAGTGCCTCTAACAGGTAAGGTTAAAACTATTTAACCCGACTCTCCAACATCTGGTTCCTTTTCACACTCATCTTTCATTAGCCCCAAATTCCTGTTTCCCTTGATGTAATAATGCCTGTTCCTTTGAACATGTGATGTGTATTTATTTTTATTATTTTTAAAAAGATTTTATTTATTTATTTGACAGAGAGAGAGATCACAAGTAGGCAGAGAAGCAGGCGGGGGTGGGGGGGAGTAGGCTCCCCGCTGAGCAGAGAGCCCAATGAGGGGTTCGATCCTAGGACCCTGGCATCATGACCTGAGCCTAAGGCGGAAGCTTTAACACACGGAGCCACCCAGGCGCCCCGTGATGTGTATTTAAACTCCATTCTGTTTCCCCTGCTGGCAGTGCCTTTCTCTACTTTCTATCTGCCCTGATTAGATCTATCTTTTTCTTTTTTTTTTTTTTAGATTTTATTTATTTACCTAACAGAGAGAGAGATCACAAGTAGGCAGAGAGGCAGGCAGAGAGGGGGAAGCAGGCTCCCCGCTGAGCACAGAGCCCGATGCGGGGCTTGATCCCAGGACCCTGAGATCATGACCTGAGCCGAAGGCAGAGGCTTCAACCCACTGAGCCACCCAGGCGCCCCAGATCTATCTTTTTCTTTACACGATGAAATTTTCTCTTTCTTTACATTGAACAATCTTACCTCCTTTTGCTAAAGTTTGGTAGTATTAGGTCGTTTTTTTTTTTTTTTCAGTTACTTGATAAACAAAAAGGCAGTGTTTAGGATTATCTTCATAAGATGCTACAAGCTTTTTGAGTTTATGAGCTTATTCTCAACTTCCACTGTCCCCAGCATGGTGCCTCATTTGTTGTATTGACTTAATAAGTAATTTTTGGTTCATTGTGACTTACTCTGAATGTCCAGTGACAGTGAAATTCTCACTTTCAGGGTTTTTTTTATGATTTAATTTACTTCTTCTAAACTAGGAATGAGTACTTTAAAATTCAGTCAGGAGCTTTATAACCACATGTGGCTTTGCCTTCCATTTTTTTCTTTTTGCATGCAGTTTTCATGAATTAATCTCTAATGGCCTCTCTTTGCTTTATTTTGGGGTCTCTTGCAATTCACGATTTAGCTTCAGCTGTTATCAAGGAGCTGGCTTCATGTTCTTTCCTGACTTTGCCTCCCATCAGCACCCTGTGGTATTTCTGGCAGGCCTTTTTCTCTGCGTGGCTATATTTACTTCTCCATGCCTAGGAGCTTTCTCCAGCTCATTGTAAGCACTGAGATTTGCACTTGCCCACCACCTGTCAATTGGCAAAAAGCTCTGGGAAGCTTCTGCTTTCCAGCCATGAAATGAAATGTGGGCGTGCAGAAGGCCCACTCCCTGACCCACCGTCTCAGGTTCTGAGTGTGCAGGCAGATTGCCAGATTACTAATGTAATGTGGAAATATTGAGGCCCCAAAATGCTTTCTAATCATGACTGGAGACATTTAAAAAATATTAAAAAAAATATTAAAAAATATATCTGATATTTTTGGTGTAAGAATTTCATTCTTCATATTATGTGGGGAAGGTCAAAAAACAACCTCTAACTCTCTTCTTCTGGATATTAAAAATTGGTTGACAATAAGAGCTTCATGACTTGTTGGTGAATATGTTTTCAATGTCAGAGTTTCAGTGGGGGTAGGGATTCAGGGAGGGATGGGTATTTTCTTGGCAGAAAGATCACATATGTCTTATGTCACGGCCATTATAGAGGGAAGGGTTGTCATGAACTTGGGTAGAATGAACTAACAGACTCTTCTGTTACACTGAACGGAAGAGAGTCTTACAGAGCCAAGGGGTCTAAAGGAAAGTGATTTAAAATAGCGTTTATTTTTCAGGGTGCCTGGGTGGCTCAGTTGGTTAAGCATCCAACTCTTGTTTTCGGCTCAGGTCATGATTTCAAGGTTGTCAGAACGAGCCCTATGTTGGGCTCCGTGCTCAGTGTGGAGTCTGCTTGGGATTCTCTCTCCGTCTCCCTCTGCCCCTCCCCACTCTTCTCTCTCTTTCTCTCTCCCAAATAAATAAATAGAATGTGTGTGTGGTTTTTTTTCAAGGTAGCATTTATTTTTCAATTCATTCTCCATCTCTTTTGAAGTAATATTCCTCACTATGTTCTTTAGCTTTTTGTAATTCCTTTCTGCTGGTAGCACACTTGTTACATTTTCTCGGACAAGAAAAGATTTCCCACTCAGTTGTGCATCAGAATGGTTCCCTTATAAATGTAGTCATGTGACCTCAATAAGAACACAGCTATTATAGTGAGTACCTACTGTGATGAATATGATTATCGATCCAGGATTATCTACATGCTTCTGTCTATAAAAAGGTATTTTTTTTTAAAAAGCCTAGAAATCATATCTCATTCTTTGTAATCATACACAGATAGCTGTTATAAGCTATACTTGGTTGTGTAAGTATAAGGGCCAAAGAAATAGACTTGTTAAATTTTCAATTTTTATTTTACACATTTTTTTATCTTCTTGGTAGTGGTAATGCCTTCATTTTTATTTCACTTTTTTGTTTCAAAATTGTATTGTTGGAGATTTCCTTTTCTGATTATCCTCTTGCATGTGGTTCCTGAATGGGCAGTACCAGCGTGTGTAAGCTGTTCAAGCTACCCTCGGAATTTCATTTCTTTGGGGATTTTACAAAAATCTAGCTATGGAAATATATTCTAATCATTTTAAGAAAATGCCAGTTTTTCAGAGGGTTTTTAATTGATTTTGTACTGTGGACAAAAATTATATTCTTGCATTTGAAGATTGTCCTTTTACCAGTGTGAACTTTAGAGTTGGTGACTGAGGAGTTGAAAGCTCAGTAACCGGATGAGAAACAAGTAGAGAAGAGTGCTGACCTCGTTATGCAGATTTTCAAATAGAATGTGTTCTTTTGGTTTCTTTAGTTCTGCTCACTTAGTTCATATTATCAAGGATATATTATTTGATTGGAAGGAACATTTAATCTCTTTTACATTTCAGATGCCCAGATTTTAACCTATCCAAATGCAGATTCTACTCACCTTCAAGGCCCTGCTGTTAAGACCATTCTTACCCTGCCAGCTGGCCCTACCCTCCACCTTGCAACCCTCAAAAGGAAATTGTCTTCACCTGCTTTGAACTCTGAATCTGTCATAAGTATCTTTCATCTTTATACTCATTCATAGTTATTCGTATACATATAATCCAGTATAAGAGCGTGAGCTTAACGTGAGCAGCACCGCAAAGCGTTCGACATCATGCTCGCCGTGTCAGCGCGGCGCAACGTCAACTTCGCACACGTAGAATAGATGACTCCATTGTATGCACATGAATGGCTTTTGTAGCCGAAGGGCTTTTTGTTACATACGTTTTGTTGTACGCTCTAAATGCTGCCCCGGCTCTGTGAAGGTCACGTGGAGCAGAAAGCCCAGGGCTGGGAAGCAGGGGACCTGAGTTCCAGTCCCAGCTCTGCCACTTAGCTGTCTCCCCACAAATCGCTGAGCCTCTGTGGCCTGCACTTCCCTCATCACAGAAATGAGGCTGTTGTGTTACATGATCAGGCAGGCTTCTTCTCATTCCAGAACTCACTGGGGGGGTTATCTATCATGGAGAGTGGCATGGCGGTCTTCTCTATTTTCTCTGTGTATCACAGATATTATTCAGAATCCACCACCGCATGAATACAGATGTGGTCTGTCAGTGTGACAAAGACTGCTCTCAAGAAGAAATTACTGGCTTTGACAGCTATCCAACCCTGGGTTTAGTTTTTGAGATGTCACTATAACAGGTGTTATGGCCAAAGTATCCAATTCCTCATCTACATATATGGTTGAATGTGCTGTTCTTGCTATAATAGCATGAGGGCTATTTTTCTTCTAATCCAACTGTCACGTAAGATACTGCTGCCACGGTTTCTTTCTTAGGACCAAATGTTGCTAACCCTTTCAGTCATCCCTATAGTTATTAATAGCCACACATCATGAATGTATTCATGCCATTTTCCTTTGTAGAAAAAGGAATCAATTTCTTATGTTTTTCTTTTGTCATAGATAGCTAACTCCTGGGTAAAATAATCTTGATAATATTGTGTGTTCTATTAATAAAATAAGAAAAGCTTGTACTTAATAAAATAAATTTATATTTTATGCGAGATGTTTAAATTAACATTATTTTAAGATGTTGAAAAAATAGGCTCAGAATTAGGAGTTACACGTAAGAGTTTTGGTTGTCTTCCTTACGTATATCCTAAAAATCAGAAAAAAATTTTTCCAGTGCTGTATTTTTATCTCAGTGGCGAGCCTTCTTGTCTACCGATCTCCTACCCAGTCATTCTCCCATCAGGCTACCTTGAATACATACACAGTATTCCAATGACCAACAGCATCAGCATCAGGGAGCTTATTAGCTTATTAGCGATGCCTAATCTCAGGTCCCTCTCCAAACGTACAGAGTCAAACGTGTTTATTTTAATATCCCTGGCTGGTAAATATGCACATTAAAGTTTGAAAATCACTGGCCTACCCTTCTGGTTAAATTTCGGATGAGGGAAATTAGCATTATTTAATTAATTCATTTTTTAGCATTACTTTTTAGTTGTCCTTCTTGACTTCAGTAATTTTTCATTGTCTACCGGATAGCCCCTAGGTTCCTTGGTCTGACACGCAAGGCCCCTACACACAGAGAAACCTCGTGTGCCTTTTTAGCATGTCTCTCAGCATTTCCCACCTCAGAAATTCTACTCCACCTTTCTGATCTGCCTGCCATATATTGATCCTGTCATTTCTAGCATTTTTGCTCATGCCAGGTTCATTGCCCTCTCTTCTCTGACTACCCCATCCACATTCCTAAATGGCATCCATTCCTTAGAGCTTAGCTGAACTCTTCTAGGTAGCCTGACCTGATCACTAGCCCAGAAAATTTCTTTCCTCCTCCTTAGAACTCCTATAGCACTTGCCACATTAAGGCATCTAATAATAGTAAACACGATAACACTGGCAACTAACATTAACTGAGTATTTGCTGTGTACCAGGCACTGTGTTGAGTGAATCCTTACAGGATCCTCCTGGGTTAGTTAGGCCCTGTTTATCTGCATTTTACGGAGGAGGAAAAGTTTGGAGAGGTCACAGGATTTGCTCAAGGTCCCTGGCTGGTGAGTAATGGATCCAAGACTCCAACTCAGGCCGGCTGACCACTGATCTTGTGCTCTTCATCACTGTTAGAGTCCCTTCTCACTTCTTTTAGCAGTATAAGCATCCTGAGGGCAGGGACCGTGGCTTTATTCCCCACAATTCCGAGCATAAACATGACAAAGCAAGGCATTCCGCTCTGCCCGGAAAGGTTTTGGTAAACCAGTTGCATAATTAAGTAGTTTATCTCTGTTCATATGAATTGGTTTGGTTTAGATTGTTATACTTGAGATTTCATTTGCTTATCTGTACTGTATGCAAAAGGAACTGTTTACAAAAACGTGCGAAAGTAAGCTGAGGTAGCATTGGATCACAGGAGACTATAGCAGGCATCCCAGCTCAGGTTCTTTTGATAAGAACCCATGTGTTGTGCATCTTGTCTTTGGAATTATATCATAATAGTAAAGTATTTTGCCAAATAAGCTGTGAAAGCAAAAAACAATTTTAAATTGAGGAATGGGGTTTGGTAGTTGGGCCTGCCCCTCGCCAATCTGTGATCTAGAATGAGCTGTTTGCCGCCTTTCTGCGATGTGGCTCCCTCCTCCCCAGGACACACGTACCAGAAAAATGTCTCTCTCCCATCAAGGGTAATGTCTGAGGGTCCGTGAACCCTGTGTCCACTTTCTTGGATCCTGTTGCTTAGATCCCTGCCGCTTGCTTTCATCCTCTGACTGCCTAGCGCAGAATGGGGCTACATTCTCTGTTGGAGACTGCCGTGTCTGCTTGACGGAAGTGTTTGGACTCCTGAATCCATCTTCTGTACATTTCCCCAGCCCTGGCCCTGTGTCATTCCAGAAAGCTTTCCTTTCCCTGCTCAGGTTTGGGATAGCTGTCACTAAAGTCATGTCATACCCTTATTGCCATCCAGGAGAACTTTATCTCCTCTTTGATTTCCTATTTCAGGGATAGCAAATTGTTGACATGAGTGCCACCAACATCTCCTCCTGTACCCGTGGCCTGCATGCCTCTGAGGGGCCTCAGAGTTCTCGGCCTCACCCCCCAAGTCAGTTCATTAGCATTGGCACACCCGATCAGATTGACGTGCTCTCTGTCATCGTTGTACCAGACCTTTCCGTCTGCTCTGCACTGCGGGTGAGCTTGCCTTCTGCTTCGTGGACGGGGTCATGGCCTCTGCCCGGGTTTTCTTTCCTGCCTCCTCTTCACCCCCAAAGTTCTCAATTTTCTTTCAATTCTAGTTGTAAGGAACAGGATCTCTTTTTTTTCCTAATTCCTCTCCTTTGTTCTGATCTCATCCCCTCCCTTTTTCTAACATAAGGCCTTTCTCCATCAGCCGTTTCCTCTCCCGTTTATAACTTCCAGCACTGTCCACAGACGTACTCTAATCCCCCAGCCTAGAAAGCTGCTCCCCTGACCTAAGTCCCTCCAGGTAGCCCCCCACTCTTTTTTCAGGTTTCATTCTTGTCACCTTCTCTGGGTGTTGAGCACCCTGCCAGGGAACCTCGTCCTTGATGTCCCCCCTCAGCTTTCCTGGCATTGTGTCATTCCAATGCCAGTGATGGCAGCTCCCATTCATTAAGTACCTGCTAGCATAATCTTACTGAATCCGTGCAGTGATGCTACACATCAGCTGTTACTCATAGCCTTTCTACAGGTGAAGCTGAGCTCCATTATCGCTAATTTCAAGCACAGTGGACCTAATTCTCAATTATTTTATCCTTTGGTTAAAGAAAAAACTGACATAGGAAGCTGACAAACAATAAAAATATTTTATTTGGGGCCCCTGGGTGGCGCAGTTGGTTGAGCGACTGCCTTCGGCTCAGGTCATGATCCCGGAGTCCCGGGATCGAGTCCCACATCGGGCTCCCAGCTCCATGGGGAGTCCGCTTCTCACTCTGACCTGCTCTCTCTCACTCTCTTTCCTAATAAATAAATAAATAAATAAAATCTTTAAAAAAAAAAATATTTTATTTGATGACAGTCACATTGCTGGTACTTGTTAATGGTCATGTGTGTTTCTTATACTTCCAAATTATATCTTTTCATTTAAGAATACTACTGCCTAATAATGGTAGAGTAGACTGAACTTACAGTCAAAATAAAACATCCGAACACATTTAGCATTAAGTATCATTCCACCTGTGTGGAAACAAAAATAGAAGCTACAAAATGCATTTCTCAACCCAAGTCAATATTTTATTGTTAAGGTTTCTTAGAATCCATTCATGACTTCTAATAGAAATCTTCTCTGCCTTGGAGATGGAATATCCGAGGCTCAACCCAAGGAGAGGTGAGGGCCGTAGAAGAGTAGAAGAGACACGCTCTTCCCTTTTTACAGAAACCTAACTGTATTTCATGGAGAGAGCGTTCAATGACTATATGAATGAATGAGTAAACAAAAGGAATGGAATAAAGTTGATTAAAGTTTGCATCTTCAAATTATGTATTAAATTGGGTAGAGCATCTGCTTGTCCTTAATTTTATCTGGAACTGTCACAGATTGTCTTCCTTATAAGGCTTTCATTTGCAGATTTAGATGCAGAGGGCTTAAAAAATATGAACTCGAGGGGCGCCTGGGTGGCTCAGTTGTTTAAACAACTGCCTTCGGCTCAGGTCATGATCCCGAAGTCCCGGGATCGAGTCCCACATCGGGCTCCCAGCTCCATGGGGAGTCTGCTTCTCACTCTGACCTTCTCCCCTCTCATGCTCTCTCTCACTCTCTCTCTTTCCTAATAAATAAATAAATAAAATCTTAAAAAAATATCAACTTAACCACATATTTGTATAGAGATTTAAACTATCATCATAAAATTATTACAGTCGTTTTAAACTCTATCAGAAACCTTTTAATGGAACTGCGCCATCAAAGTCCAATTCATTTAATTGAATGGAACCTTCTTTTTCTTTCTCTCTTGTGCATTGCCTAGTACAGTAGCAGAAGAGTTTCTGCAGTGACCAAATTTTTTATAATGTTGGTGCCATTCATCTGGAGGTTACAAGTTGGTCATGACAACAAGTGGCTGGATGTTCTTTTCATGGACAACTTACATTCACAAATTGGTAGTTTAGGGGAAATCATCAGATTTAGTTCTTCAGAGATATTTCTTTTCACTGATTCATCGTACAGAGATAAGATTTGAACCCTCAGGGCTCAGTTGTGCTGTGTGTATAGTTACCCTTTGCTAGATGGGGTTCAGTTAAACAGGAAGGAAGGATAAATGATAGAATATATTTACTTGCCGGATGGCAGCATCCCTTTGAGTCGGGAATCTTGGTGCAAAACTCCAAAGTTTTTAAAAGTGCAATTACCTCCTCAATCATTTTTATTCCCAATTAAATTAATGTTTGATATAAACACTAGAGGCTACTGTAGTATTCAGTACCATTTAGTTTCCTCTCTATTTTAGTTTCTAATTTTCATTGTAGTTCTTAGTCTTCGTTTTTTGAGGGCGAGCTTATGGTATAATAAATCAAATTAGTTTTAGTGGGTAGATTTAGTTTTCTCTAATGACTTACTAATCAAAATACACATTATTCTTATATGAACAAGCCAAAATGGATTACTATTTATTTGACTGACAAGGAAAGGCATTTCTAATTTTATTTAGTAGCTGAAGTAAATTCCTTTACCACAAATTAAATGTGAAATAAACGTATGATCCTCTCTTAATGAACAAAGCAGGTTGAGAGCCAAACAAACTTGTAGTAGATCTCTTTAACCAGTTGGTGGTGCTAAACACTCTGATAAGAAACTAATTGGAAAGCTGGAGCCTTCCTTAATAAATGTTATTTTATTAGGTCTTGAAAAATTAGTATCAAAAATACATGCCCAAATTATTCCATCTTCTCAGTTTAAGAACCAAACCAAATCCCTTTGCTAGGCAGCAGAATGCATTTCCAGTAAACTATAAAGATGTCACCGGCTCTCATAGTGTTCACATATTGGAAATTACATGGTTGTGTGACATCTGGCTCCATCCCGGAAATAGCCTTTGGCCTGTCATCTGGGGAACTGAAGGTGATAATGTATGCTGGAGCGGCATACCTGGTTCTGTTTCGGGTCTGAATTTAGAATTAAATGCTGATTACTACTTCTTTTTAAAGATTTTATTTATTTAAAAGAGGAAGAGTACGGGAGGGGGGCGGAGAGCAGAGGGAGAGGGACAAGCAGACTCTGCCCTGAGCGGGGAGCCTGATACGGGGCTCGATCCCAGGACCCTGAGATCATGACCTAAGCCAAAGCCAAGAGTCAGATGCTTAACCAGCTATGCCACTGATTGGTGCCACTGGTTACTACTATTTTTTACTACCGGTGTGCTTTTTAGGGCTAGGTTTGTTTAACTCTTTTTAAGCCCTTGTTTTTTTAGCACCAAAGAAGTCCAGTACAGCAATCATCAGTTGCCCGAATGTGTCCTGAAATGCAGTCAGAAGCACAGACAAGCCTTGGGATCAGAGAGAGCAGGTTTTGAATTTTGCTACACATTTCCTAACCATGACCCTATAGTCACCTAAATTCTTTATAGCTCAGCTTTTCCAGCTTCTAAAACAGGGATAATAACCTCTTTTCCCCAGAGTTGGCATAAGCATTAAATGAGATAATGAGTGCTCCTTGGGTGTTGTTTCCTTGCTCTGCCCTCATTGGAGGCAGAGGCTGGGTCTCAGGCCTTCGGAGCCCCTGCCGTACCCCTGGGCTTAGCCCGGCCTGAGGACCGGAAGTCCCTTTGCATCTGATAATGCCTCATGCTCCACTAATGAAAAAGTATTTCTAGGTTGTGGAGTTCCACAGGGATTTTGTAGACTCGCCGACTCAGAGAAGAGGGATTCAGATGGTTTACCTGGCTTTCAGGTATTTGCCTCTCTATCCTGGTGACATTTGTCTGTTGGTCAAAATCTGCCTAAACATCGAAGCCTGGGGACGGCAATACAGGATTGCTGAAAGGTGTAGCAAAGGTGTTCCTCAAAGTTGGTTTTCCCCTCTTTTATTTGTTTCACAAACTCTTAGGAGCATTACAGTTCCAAAGCTGAACCCCAGAAGAGCCTCCAACCTTTGCCGAGAGCTGCAGACTCCAAGGAGCGGGATGCTTCCCGCTTGGCAGGAACTGATAGGCAGCCCTTATCTATGCAACAGGAAGATTATGTAAATTTAAGTATTCTTTATAGTGTTATAAAAATCAGGTATAAGAGTGTGCATTTTTTAAAACTCTGATAATGAAATTTGTTTCATTTTCCACCGCATATTCTGTATTTAGAAGATTGACACAGGTTGGCCGAGGCTTCACTGTGATGGTAAAATCATAAAATAAGTATTAATTAACAGTATGGCTATGTTAGAGATGTATTTTTTAGAAATGGCACAGCTAACATGTTTGGTTGGGTCTCATTGATTTGGATCTTTGAGATTTAGAGATTACAGAATTGTGGCCTCAGATGGTAGTAGAGACTTCAGAAATCGCGTACACTGTCTCCTAGCTAAGAAAATGGAGGTCAGCGAACTTAATAGCTTCCCCAAGGTTACACAGACCTGGATCAAAACTCAGGTCTCCTGACTCCCAATTCAACGCCAGCGTATTATTTTTCTGCCCTAAGTTCTACAACGAGGAGCCATTTTCAAGTGTAAATAAAAACGGATGTGTGTCTGTTTGGCCTCCCTAAACTTTCATACTACGCCCAGAGCATCGTTTCTGACCAGTTATCAGAGTGAAAACTTTGTATCCAAGACCACTAATGAAGATGCTCCCACATACATTTCAGAGCGGAGCTGAGGGGAGGGCCAGGCAGGCGTGTGGCTCGCAGTCCTCGCAGCACACGAGTGTCTGTGTCTGTCGCCCCTATTGAAGGAAGCAGGGTTTTCATCCCCCGCTGCCTCGCCTGCCTCGCCTGCCCTCTCCCCTCTTGCTAGATGAATGACATCCTATGCTGCAGGTGTATTAGTAATTTCTGAGTTTGTTCCCCACTAAAAATGACCTCATTGTTTTGTGCTTCTCTTCGATACTTATACAGTAACAGGAAAATAAACCAGCTCTGAGTACAGCCCACAGCAGAAATCTTGTGCTCTTTATGCAAGTTTGATTTATAGACGTGTACTGCAGAGCGGAGTGACTATGAAACATTCATCTTCCCATTGCTAGTTGCCATGGAAATCAAGTACACAGAGCAGTGTCATTCCAGTCCTGGTGATGCCTGCAGTAGTTTATCCCTTTGTTGTTCTTGTTTCTTAAGCAACTGCCTCGCATTCTTTCATCATTACAATTAATCATGCACACAAGTTTTTATCTTTCATCTCAAATAGAAAGTACTAAAAATGTATGACAAAAATAGGGAGAATTTAAATATTCTTGTGGCTTTAAATATGCATTTGCGATTTTCCCCCTCAGTCCCATTGGAAAATAGGTCATGTAGAAAAAAAAAGCACATATTAATGTACAGAAATTTCAATCAAGAAAGCAATAGAGAAATCTGAGCAAAAAAGCAATGCTCCGCTCAGGAAATATTAAGGAGCTTCAGACTCTCAGGCCTCCCAATGCTTAGAACTAAGGAAGTCCGCATTGAGATAATACCAACCAAAAACTGCCCCTGAGGTATATATTATCAACTCTCATTTTGTTTTGTTTTGTTAGTCTTCTTACAGATTTGAACAACCTGAATATTTGCTGGATGGATTACAGTAGATTTTAAAGAGTAAGGGGGCTTCTTTCTTTAAAGACTAATAAAGTTCAAGATTTTTTTTTTTTTAACAGGTAAGGAAAAGGAATTCTTTTTTTTAAAGATTTTATTTATTTATTTGAGAGAGAGAGGGAGAGCGTGGAGGGAGAGGGAAGAGCAGACTCACCGCTGAGCAGGGAGCCCAATGCAGGGCTTGGTCCCAGGACCCCAGGATCATGACCCGAGCCGAAGGCAGGTGCCCAACCGACTAAGCCACCCAGGCACCCCAGGAAAAGGAATTCTGTTTAGTCTTCCTTATTTTTTGCCCTAGTTTCACCTCGCATAGTTCACAGTACATACCATGCCAACAATTAATAAGTGTTTACTGATTATCTGCCTTCTTTTATTGCATTTTTGGCCAAGTCTGTCGGTTAAAAGAGTGTGTTTGGAATAAACTGCTCCTTTGCTTATTGGCTGGGAGACCTTTGAGACATGTCTCAGTTTAGCTTGGTTCTTTTATCTGTAAAGTGGGCAGCTATAAAATTAGGATAATAAGGGGTTGTGGAGAGGGTTCATTCATGCAAAGCGCCTAGCTGCATGCCTGGCCCAAAATGAATGCTCGGGCAGGGGGCTGCGGTAGTGGTGGTGATGGCTGTTACTCCTAAGATGACTGCTCTTACATCCGGGACTGCGCCAGGCCAGAGCTGAGCTCTAACCCAAGGAGTGAGGCTTCCTTGATCTGCCTGATTTCAACCCCAAAACCCAGGACTCTGTCTTTAGGGTCCAAGGGGACAGGCGATGGCCAGTGCCTTCACTTGGGCTGCATGGGCTCACTTCATCTCAACACTTAGGATCCTAGGATTTTGGCCAAGAAGTATTGACAGTGGTCCTTTATGTACAAGTTAGGAGGAGAAGACCATCCTCAAAGTTGCAAATTTCTATGACCTAAATTGTTTCTGGTGAAGGGCTATGTTGGGGTGCATGGGGAGGGAGTGGGCTGCCTCCTCCTGTCTTACTTGGGGAAGGTTCCAGTGTTGGTCTACAGAGCCCGAAATCCGGTCCAATCTGCACCTCTCCACCCAGGGGCTCCCCTGTTGCTCTTCGGTGGCTGCAGCCCTCCTTCAGCCCTTCTGGAATTGAAGTTTTCCCAACTGGTGGCGGACGTATTCTTTGTGGAAATTCACTCTCCTTGGCAGTCCTCCAGGGCACACGGCAATGCCTATTTATGTGCTTTAGCTCTTGTTTGGTTAGCCTTATATTTGGTCTGTTTTGCTTTGTGCAGTTCTTTTTCTCTTCAAATTTTCATGTTTCGATTCCTTGGACCTCATTTCTCTTTAGTTTGCTAGCTGGCTTCATAACATTGCTAAAAGTTGTTTGCTTGAAGCAATCACAAAATGAGTAGCCTTAAATTAATTTGTCTTTTCTCCCCCAAGCCAGATCCATAGCATGTGAAGTAAGTGCACTTTCGTTAATGATTAAAACAAAGTAGCCTGTATGGCTTCCCCTTTGCCGCATCCTAATACTATGCCAGAGTGTCCCCAGTTCTCCTTATTTAGGTCTTGGTTGTTGCCTATCCCCTGGTCGGTAGGCTCATGTCAATTCCAAAGAAGAGATCATAGTTTAGCTTTTCCAAATCCTTATGTTCTTCCTTCCCGGGTGTTCTTCCTGCTTTTCCCCACAAGCTAAAAACTCATAAAAGTCAGACTCTTATGCCTTCCAGGTAAAGCTCTCAACACTCAAAGTGAAATGAGTACTCAGTAGACACCTGTATTTTTGTGACTGCATCAGACACAGGAGTGTATAGCTTTCAAATCAGGGACTGGAATTTAGACCCTCTGTGGATTCTTGGTAACATTTCCAAATCCTCCCTAGATGGCCGATCACATGTGTGGTCCTCACCTTATACTTAATGTGTAGTGTGCACGCCTGTCTTCTCCTTGCCCCCAGTCACTTTAGGAGGTGTCCCTGCCCTGTGCGCTTTTGTCCGCAGGCTTATATCTTTTTCTGTTTTGGAAATAAATATGTGTTAGCATCTTCTGCATTGCAAACACTGGGAATATATGAAAATAAACTAGACAAACACTGCCCTGCCCTCCAGGAACTTACAGTCTAGTTGGGGAGATGGATAATTAGTATCCAAGATGGTTAATCCTGAAAGATGACTGCAAAGCATTGTGGGAATGTATGGGATGCTTAATGAAGGCTGGGGAGCGGGCACGAGGCTCACTGAAAGTGATAGCCAGTATGAGATCTGAAGGATGGAAATAGGCAGGCAAAGAAAGAGTGTATGTCTCACGCAGAGTGCATCTGCAGAGGTCGGATTGCTTTGCCCTCCAGCTTGGATCCCCTGGGATTCGGAGGGCGGCTTGGATCTAACCTGAGCACCTTTGACACCATTGCAGTTCACACACTTGGCCCTTCCTGCCTAGCCAGACCAGATTGGACTTAACCTGAGAAAATTCCTCTGGCCTCCTGTCCCACTAGCAGCTGAGTATCCCAGATATTCTACACTGATTCCCATTACACTGCTGTTTCGGACAATAAGTGTAGGAAGAGGAATTGAAATTAAATGGATTGTACTAGCCAGTTGACTTTGAGAAAGTTACTCAACTTCTCTGTGCCTCAGTCTCCTCATCTGTAAAATACTGGTACTAGAGAACCTACATCACAGAGTTGTGTGGGGGATTACGTGAGTCAGTACACGTGAGAACACTATGCCTGGCCCCTGATGGACACTCACTGTTTATTAATGTTTTAATGAAGGTGTCTAGACTATCCTAGAGAGAGAGACAGGAGAACATGAAAGGTTTTTGACTTCAGGAATAGTTTGCCACCTCCAAATGGGTATTAATCTTGAAAGGTCTACTCCTCTTCACTATGGATAATGGAGAGATGACAGTAACACTACACCCTGCCCAGTCAGGGGTACTGACCAAATTGGCTTTGTTTCAAGTCTGAGATTTTATTCTGTGTTGATTTTGTTCGAGAAACTCTCTAAGTTTTTATGAAATTATATGATCTTTGCATTTCATGAAGTGTGCTTTAATCCAAAAGGCAGTCATGATGTTTGCCTCAACTTATTAGTTTGGGCCTCCCAGGACCAGTCTTTCCTCCTTCATGACGGTGATAATAAGAGCTACTAGTTGATCAGGCAGTAGATGACAACTCTATTGATTTATTCCACAAATGCTAGCTGAGTGTGTATCACATGCAAGGCACTCAGAAGGTTACCTTCAGGGCTACAAGAGCAAATCAGACAGCGACAGTCTTTCAGGGAGTGACTGTAAGATAAGGCAGAAAATGGTACCTACTATAGAAGCATAAAGAGGTGAGGGGATTTGATTCCAGCCAGGGTGATCCAGGAGTTTAGCAACTGAGTTAGGATTTGAAAAACTCTGGGAGGAAAGGTGTCTGGAGAGAGAGAAGGCACAGACCAGGAGTGGATGAAGGAGAAGGGTAGGGGATGGAGCAAGAACAGGGAGTCAGGAGGGAGTGGGAACAATAGTGAGCTCAAATCTGGTGCTTACGGCCTCCCAAGCCCTCTTCCATATGCTTCGCTTGAATTCCTTTGATCCTCGCAACAGCCCTGTGAGGTGGCTACTGTTATCACCCCCATTTTACAGATGAGGAGACTAAAGGACAGAGCAGCTCAGTATCTTGGCAAAGATCACATGAGCTGATAGAAATGGGCTCTGCCCCAGACAGTCTGACCCCGGGTTGGAAGCACAAATAAGCACATCCATCATGAGAGGAAGAACCTTTATCTTTCCCTTTTATATCTCTCCCCATGTGCACCCTTAAAAGGGATTTTGAATCTCTTTATCAATCAGGTCTACTACAGTTTACAGATTCTGAAGGAATCATTTTATTTAAGGGCCTTTTCCAGTTCAATTTCAATAGAATAAAGATCTGGGCAGCATATAAATTTTCACGGTCAAAAATAGAGCTATATAACCTATGGCTATAACCCTTTTCATAGACCTAAGGCTGTGGATATATGAAAACACTTCAGCTGAATTGTACACCCTTTTTATAAATTTCCTGATTTCTGACAATTTGGTCATAAAACCTTTTGATAAAAATATCTAAAGCCTCATACTGCCAAACTGTAAAATGTGACCGTGTTAATGGCCAAAAAAAAA
>CM052797.1:114469246-114547265 GCA_028533885.1 Nasua narica | reverse complement strand
TGTGTGTGTGTGTGTATGTGTATTTAATTTTCATTTTGTCCCACCTCATGGTTAAGATGTTTCATAAAATTGTGAATAAAAGAAATTGTCTTCATCTAACCTCTTTTAATCTTCAATGTTTCATGGCTCTTAATTTTCAGGTTTGGAAAATCATTCTAATTATCATATGCAAAACTTTCCTGATCTCTTAAGCTTTTCTCAGCCTTTGTGTTTCCAGATTAGAGGATCTGAATAGTATTTTTCCCATATCCCTACAGACCGCTTGTTTGGTCCTTGACCACTAGTTTAGTTCCACTATATTTTTTTAGACCTCCTTTTGGGATCTTCTGAGCCGTTGCAATCAGAACTGCAAACAGAGAAGGTATCACTGCACCTTGGTTTATGAACAAAGACAGGACAGCATTTTCAGCATTTGATTTCCTTCCTTGTAATTCTCATCATTGTGCTAGTTGTATTGTCTACTCAGTAGATTGGACAATGACTTAGGGAATGGTCTTTAAATGCCCCTAGGTGGCCATCTGGAATATAGCTGGTAACTGGCATGACTGATGGAGTTTGCTTCTCTGTAAGTGTACTTTAGATTATTTCTTTTCTGATTGAAATGAAGAGATCCACTATTTACTGTATCCATTCCCAAGAAAATACATTATAGCTTCAAGAAAAGTCTGTGCTGAAATACTATACAGATGTTTAACATCCTACTCTAATATTACTTCACAGTTCAGAGTCACCTGCTTTTTTGATCCCTGCCTAAGCCTGCTTGCTTTATTCCTTAACACCTGTTCCCAAGAATATATTTACAGCCTGTTGTCTTTTGTAAATGGTTAGTACATGTGTTAGAAAAAGGTTGATTTTTACCAGTGCCATTTAGTGACTACCATAAGGATTCCCTATTATTTATTTTCAGTGTCATTTTATTTCAGTATAATACCATAATGGTGGTTTTTACATAAATACCATATAAGAAGTCTTGATCTATGACTGAGGTATGATATTTATTTAAATATTCATGGATAGGAAACAAGTTATTTTCAATTTTAACTTTTCTAAAAGAATTATAAAGCTTTCCACTGCGTGATGATAAAGGTCCTTGTACTTCTGCAGGCTTAGAAAGCTTGTGCCTGTTTTGTTATGCTTATGTGGTGCTGGGCATCTAGTTTTTTGAGACATTTGCTACCTTCTATTCCAGGTCTTTGCATTTGTGCTTGCTTGTTTAAACGTTGTATCAACAGAAAGGCCTTCCCTATCCAAAGTGACTTCACCCTCCTCCCGACCACCCCACCCCCCAATACATCTCTACTACTGATTTTATATCATTCACAGCATTTACCAATCTCTGCGACTATCTTTTGTCTTTGTTTGCATATTGTTTGTTTCTCATACTTGACTATAATATCTCCATGAGAGCAGTGATGTTATCTGTTCTGTTTTGATTACCTCTGGCTATTCAGGTTAGCACAAAGCACATGGTCGTTTAGTTCTTACTGAATGAATCAATGAATTAATTTATTAAAGACTACAGAGGGGTGCCTGAGTGGCTCAGTGGGTGACCTGCCTTCGGCTCAGGTCATGATATCAGGGTCCTGGGATCGAGCCCCACGTCGGGCTCTCTGCTCAGCGGGGAGCCTACTTCCCCCTCTCTGCCTGCCTCTCTGCCTACTTGTGATCTCTCTCTTTCTGTCAAATAAATAAATAAAATCTTTAAAAAAAAAAGACTACAGAAAAATAACTCATTTATGTTAGATACGATATGTGATCTTTATTATTCAAACATATTAGATTTTCTTTGGGTTTCTTAGAACTCAAAGAGGGTATCCAGACTGACCTGGGTTTAGGTTCCAATAAGTAGCTAACTAAAAAGTTAATAATGGTTATATTTAATCTCTAGGTTTGGTTAAGATTTCTGATGCTTTTGGGCTCTGAGGATTGTGTATTTGCATAAATCATCAAATATACAATTAACCGGGACTCCTACCAATTTTCAAGATACCAAATGCATACTTTTTCATTTTTTGTGTGTTAATTGGAAATATTTTAAACACAGAAATGTATAGATAGTAATTTAATGTAACTCTTGTGCTTCAGCTGCCTAACTTTTCTAGTCTTAACATTTGCCATATTTAGTTCAGATCTTTAAAGAAATAAAATTATACATGTAGAGTTGAAATCCCCTATGCATTCTTCCCTAATTCCTTACCCTCTCTCTAGAGAGAATTGTGACTATCTATATTTTGGTATTTATCAGTCTTGTGCATATGCATTTAATACAACTGCATAGATATTTATTCATGAACAGTATGTTATCATGTTTTGATGTTTTCCAGTGTTACATACATTGTATTATATCATTCATAGCCAAGATCTTGATTCTTTCATCCTACAGTAAGTTTTTGATATTCATCAATAATACACGTAGTTCTTGTAGTTCATTCGTTTTCATTGCTGTATAAAATCTCATTGAAAGATAATTCTACATTTTATTTATCTACTTGCCTGTGGATGGACATTGACGTCGTTTTTAGTGATTCATTCTTTGAACTAAATACTGCCGTAAGCTTTCTTATACCTTTCCACGTGTACAGATGTGCAAGAATTTCTCAAGGGCAGTGCTTTACAATCTTCTTCACCTTATTGGACTTATAAACAATAAGTATTTATAAAGCACTTTTAGGTAAACAGACAAGTTGCTTTTGACTGTCTGTCTGCCCGAGAGGCTTTGGGGCTCAATATTTTGCCACACCTATAAATCATCTGTAGCAGAGCTTTGGGAAACTGCATTCTAGGGCAGTGGCCTTTGTATTTCTCTAAAAGGATTCTTAAAAACAGTGTACTTCCTTGAGCATTTTTAGACTGATCGGCTAATCCTTTTTAAATGGTTGCAAAGCATATGATTTCCAGTTTGTTGTCAATATTGACATTAAAAATAAAACTATTCTTTTGCTCTTCAGTGTATCCAGTGGAATCTAAATATCATTGTGATTTAATTTTCTTTCAAAAATGTGTGGGAAGCATTTAAAATGATGTGAACAAATTCTTCTTTAACAAGGATTTAGATTCTTTTTGAAATCGTATTTCTATTTCTTTTCTCCCAGTAAATTTTATCTTAATTATAATATTTTTTCATCATTTTGGTTTTCTTTCACTTCTAATTTTTAAAAATCAGATTTATTAAGGTATAATTTATGTATCATACCTTTCCGTACCATAGGTGTACAGTCATATGAGTTTGGACAAAGTATATAGCTGTGTAACCTGCACGAAATCAACATACAAAATATTTCTATTCCTTTCAGTTCCCTACCTCTACTCCCAGTATCTGACACCACTGATCTTATTTCTATTCCTATGTTATTGCCTTTTCCAGACTGTCATATAAATGGAATCACACAGTATGTAATCTTTTGTATTGGTTTCTCTCACTTGACATAATGCATTTGAAATTTATCCACGTTGTTGCTTGTATCAGTGGTTAGTTCCTGATGGCCGAGTCACGTGTTATTTTATGAATTCTGCTACAGTTTATTCAGTTACCAGTTGATGGACATTGGGTTGTTTCCAGTTCAGGGCAAGTATGAATAATACTGCTATAAACATTTGTATTTCGGTTTTTGTTTGGATATTTGTCTTCATTTCTTTTGGATTAATAAATGCAATTTCTGAGTCACATGGTAGGTGTATGTTTTAATTTTATAAGAAACTGGCAAACTGTTTTGTACTTTCACCGGCAAGATATAGGACTGCCAGTTGCTGCTCATTGTTGCTGGCACTTGGTATTGGTAATTTGTTGTTTTGTTTTTGTTTTTAGCCATTTCTAATAGGTGTATAGTGGTATCTCCTTGTACTCATAACTTACACATTCCTAATGACAAACAATTTTTCTTGTCCTTGTTTGCCATCCATATCTCTTGTTACGAAGAATGTGTTCAAATCTTATGCTCATATTTCAAAATTTTTTTAAAGTACTAGGTTTGCAAGAGATTTTTATATATGCTAGATACAGGTTAAGTGTATAAGGTTTGTTTTCATTTTCTTAACATTTTTTAAAAGGTGAAAAAGTCTTGTTTTGAAGCCCAAGTTATTAATTTTTAAATAACTCATGATTTTTGTTTCTGGTCTTAGAAATCTTTGCCTAATGCCAAGTGTGATGGTTAGTTTTATGTTTGAACTTGGCTAGGCCATGGTACCCAGCTTCTGATCAAACAGCAGTCCAGGGGCGCCTGGGTGGCTCAGTTGGTTAAGCGACTGCCTTCGGCTCAGGTCATGATCCCAGAGTCCTGGGATCGAGTCCCATATCGGGCTCCCGGCTCCACAGGGAGTCTGCTTCTCCCTCTGACCTTCTCCCCTCTCATGCTCTCTCTCACTGTCTCTATCTCAAATAAATAAAATCTTAAAAAAAAAAAAAAAAACAGAAGTCCAGATGCTGCTGCAAAGATATTTTTGAGATGTGATTAACCTTTAAATCGGTAGACTTTGAGTAAAGCAGATTATCCTTCATAATGTGGGTGGGCCTTCTCTAATCAGTTGAAGGACACAAGAAAAAACAACAACGACACCCCCCCCACCCCACCCCACCCCCCCCCGCCCAGGTCCTCCAAAAAGAAGGGTTTCTGCCTCTCAACTGCCTTTGGACTTGAGAGACTATACCACTAACCCTTTCATGGACTTTCTGTTCTTTTACATTGATCTGTTTGTCTATCCTTGTGCCAATACCACACTCCTAATTTTATGGCTTTTTAATAAGTCTTGATAATCTAGTGGCATAAGTCTTACAGCTTTGTAATTTTTTCAGAATTATTTTGACTGTTCTTAGCTCATTGCATAAATTTCCACACTGACGTTCTTAACTGCTATATTCTACTGCCTTATAAGTGATACTAGTTTTCATTTTAGTGAAATAGCCAAGATAACCAATCCAACTAACCCCACAGCCTGTTTTCATATTAAGGACACTGACTGCCCCCTCGGTAAGCCATAGAGTTTATAATAGACATAGTTGGTATGTTTTTATCATCCATTTTCTTTAAGTAGTTAACATTTTTTTCCCATTTTACTGTTTACTATTTATTATCATTTTTCAACTCATCCTAAACCACCTTCAAAATAAAAAATTGTGGAAGCAAATTCTCAGTTTAGGATCAATTTGAAATGTCATAAGAACCTTCGATTATGAGGTCAATTAATCTGAGTCCCTTCACTTGACTGCGCAATCCAGTAGTCAAGAGAAAGGAGTTCTACAATAAGTATTAAGAAAGGTATACTTGGGGCGCCTGGGTGGCTCAGTCGGTTGGGCATGTGCCTTTGGCTCAGGTAGTGGTCTCAGGGTCCTGAGATCGAGCCCCACATCAGGCTCCCTACTCGGCGGAGAGTATGCTTCTCCCTTTCCCTCTGACCCTCCTCCCCGCTTATTCATTCTCTCTCTCAAGAAAGAAAGAGAGAAAGAAAGAAAGGTATACTTTAGAATACCTTTATTTATTTAGAATAAACAGAATAAATAAATAAATAAATAAATAAATAAATAAGAATTTAAAATAAACAGAAATAAAAAAAACCCTGTTGGGCGCCTGAGTGGCTCAGTCGTTGAGCGTCTGCCTTTGGCTTAGGTCATGATCCCAGGGTCCTGGGATCGAGTCCCACATCAGGCTCCCTGCTCTTCCGGGAAGCCTGCTTCTCCCTCTCCCTCTGCTGCTCTCCTTGCTTGTGTTCCCTCTATCGCTGTGTCTCTCTCTGTAAAATAAACAAATAAAATCTTCAAAAAAAAAAAAAAAACCAAAAAAACCTGTTAATAGGCCAGATGTGGAAAAAAGCGTACTGGTAGTAACACGGACACCCTGTAGTCATGTCTGACGTTTCTGATAGAATAGCTTTGTTCCAGAGCATTTGTACCTACTGGATTTCATCTGAAGTTCTGTAACTCTGTGACTTCCTCGTGTTGTAATAGGGGAAGAAGCATCACTTGGCTTTCTTTAGGATTAGAAGAGCAAGGCCTTACAAAGTTATGGCCATATTGAGTCAAGCTGAATATCAGGGGATCCTGAGTCATAACCAATCCACACCTGCTTAGAAATCATTGTCTCCATTATCACATGATCGCTCTGATATGAAGAATTTGAGAGGCAGGGCAGGGGGTTATGGGGGGTGGGGAAGAGAAATGAAACAAGATGGAATGGGGAAGGAGACAAACCATAAGAGACTCCTAAACTCACGAAACAAACTAAGGGTTGCTGGGAAGTGGGGGGGGGGATAGGGATATGGACATTGGGGAGGGTATGAGCTATGGCAAATGCTGTGAAATGTGTAAGCCTGATGATTCACAGACCTGTACCCTGGGGTAAATAATACATTATATGTTAATAAAAAAATTAAAAAAAAAAAGTAATCATTGTCTCCAAGAATAATAACAGGAACAAGAGTCCCTACGAGCCCAGTGCAAATTAGCTTGGTTTGGTAAAGGTAAAGCATGTTCTTTGCGTTCTTCAAAACTATTTATTCAGACATAGATATAAAAGAAAATTATGATACATGTTTATAAATAATTGAGATATTTGGTTTTTTGTTTATTTGCTTGGTTTGTGTAGGGGGAGATTTTTTTTTTTTTTTTTTTTTTGGCTGCTTACCATACATAGCTAAGTAAATTAAATACTTTCTAGGTCAGGCGCCTGGGTGGCTCAGTTGGTTAAGCGACTGCCTTTGGCTCAGGTCATGATCCTGGAGTCCCAGGATCGAGTCCCATATCGGACTCCCGGCTCTGCGGGAAGTCTGCTTCTCCCTCTGACCTTCTCCCCTCTCATTCTCAGTCTCTGTCTCTAATAAATAAATAAATAAATCTTTAAAAAAATAATAAAATAAATACTTTCTAGGTCATTGAAAAATAGAACAAATTTACGTCAAGTAAGTGATGTGGTTTCATAGGATTATACTATAGTTGATATAATCACTAAAGTAAATAGATATCAGGAAGAGAGCAATAAAACGGGTGCTCTGGTCCTGAGATGAACCAATATCTGGAACAACAAAAGTGATAAAAGGAAAATAATAAGAAATGACCTAAATTTCATTAAAGAAGAGGTGTCTTTCTAATGTCTTTAAATACGAATGAAAAAAGTAAGACAAAGAGAATAGACTAAAAAGAAAAATAGTCATGTGAAATGAGTCTGTCCACCAGAGCTTAATAAAAAACAACAGAGCATAGAAAAAATGGGGATAAATATTGAATACAATAGCTACTGAGTCATGATCAAAGGACAGGAAGATGGGTGTGTTGGCGAAAAGAAAGGTCAGAAGAAAGCAGAAAGTGCAGTTGAGGTCAACTTCAATGAGGTAAAGGAGTAGAGGAAAATAGTACCATGTGGGCCATGTTCAAAGGTAATGAATGTATATCGTACTGCTGTGCACATTGCTTAGCAACACGCAATTTAAAAAAAGAATGAAAAAGGAACTACAAAAAGCAATTAAAGGAAGAAAGAGGCATATGCCTTGTAAAGTGATCAGGAACAAGGTGAAAATGAGAAAAGCCAAGATGAAAAGTGAATTTAGACCTTGAAGAAAGTTAAGATAAAGATTCATTTATTAATTGTCTCTTAGGTCAATTAAAAAAATAGTTAAGACACTGAATGGTAATAACTGGCCAAAGTAGACATATTGATTGCCACCAAAAATACTCTCCATACTCTTTCAAAACATTGAAAATAGATTTAGATATTCATATGGTTTAATATTTTAAGAAAGCATATTTTAATTTAGTATGACAAAAGCTGATCTATGAAAATGATTATTTTAAAAATATTATTTAGGAAGGCATTTGACAATGATTTCCATCCTTCATTTTCTTACTTCAGATATGAATTGTTGCTTTGTACCTATCTAATACCTTATTTAAAATATTTGGACAGTGGGTAGCATCCAACATGTTTGTAAAGTTCAAAAGTACCTTTATGTAAATACGATAATAGCTTCTAAAGGCCAGTAGACGCATTTAAAAATAAGCAAATAAATCGATTCATCCCATACTCAGCAGTGAAAATAGAGCGCATTCCCAGTATATGAATTTGACCTTGTAAACACTGAAAGCAATACAAGCCCTAAACACCGCCGTTACCACAGGGTTCACCGGGTGAAAGGTGTTGTCTCAAAGTATTCGTCAGATCCATCTTCCAGGGTGTCCCAACTGCAAGCTAGGATTTGTCCTCTTTTGAAAGAGCAGTCTCTCCAATCTTTTTCTTCCCCACCCATGACGTAAGTAAGTGATCAGCATTCCACAGTGTTGGAGAGAAGGCGCAGACTTAATTACAGACATACAAACGATTGAACAAAAAAAGTGGTAATAATCAGGCTCTTTTTACTATTGAGTGTCAGGACCTGAATGTCATCACTCATGATATAGCATAACAGCACTTTCTGCAATTAGAGTCCTTGCTGCTCACTGTTTGGAGAGTGGTAAATTAAAGTGCACAGTTGGCTCTCAAAATAGTTACTCAGTGTCTTAATATATGAAGGGTGCCTTTTGAGACACTCTGTTTTTGAGATAGTACTCAAAATTTACCCATTGCTAAAGCTGAGTACTTCTAATTAAAGCAGCAGATCAAAACAACTGCTCTACCCTTTCATAGAGTAAAATACTGTATCATTAAGTCTGAAATACACTGATTCTCGGGCACCATCATAATATGTACCACTAATGAAAGGAAAAATTCTGCCCATTAAACTATGACACAGTGCTACGATACCAATGATTGTAAAATGCCTCACGATTTTAGAGATTTTTAAATTGTAGAAAAAGTGTCTTTGAGAATCAGTGAAATAAGATAATATGCAGCCTAGACCCAGACAAACATTTCATAGCCACCTCAATCTGAATTTTTTTCAGATTTTATTTTTTTAATACTATCTCCACCCAGCTTACTTTATTCTGCCTTTTAAAATCCTCTTCTTGGCTTCATTGCTCTATTTCTCTGGATCTAACTCTGACTTTGCTCAAAATAGTTTGGACCATGTTCCTGGAGAGTTGGACCTCCGATCCTCTCGGTTACACAGCCTTCGCTCCCTATCCTAACCTCCTGAGAGGGTGTAGACATGCTGTGAGGTCGTAGAAATGCTACTGGCCTCTTTCTTGCCTTGTGAGCAGAACCTGGCATCAGGGCATGAAGACTCAGGGCCGCGATGTCTACACTGCTGTGGTACAGCGTCCTATCGGTATTGGTCCGGCTCGAAGGGCTGGCGTGCGTGGGTGCTCTAGGTTACAACACTAGCTTCTCACTGCAGGGATTGAATTCGTCTGGTGGGAGAGTCCATGCATAGAAAGTGACTAGAATTCACCTAATTTAGCCATGACAGGCAGCCCTGCTGGGAGATAAAATTCCTCTTTACCTCTTTCGTGATTTACACCACCCCTCTTCTTTTCCCCTGACCCAGTGTACTCCTTCACAACATCAGATGGGTGTAATCTCCCTCCTAGCGCAGAGAAGCCCAGGAGGAGTTATCCACAAGTGGGCTCCCTGCAGCCATGAGGACGCTTTGAACAGGAAGTTACTCTAATTCACATCAGCCCTCCCAAACAGGAACAGGAGCAGCTCCTCATAAGGATGGTGTTCGAAGTCTTGGAGAGAGAACCTGTCAGAGAGGCCCAGTACTCTCTGACCTTAGGAGATGACCCCTGCAGCCCTGTCTGCTTTGTAGTTCTGGACCCTGCCTCCCTCCGGCCCAGCACCACCGCTACTGGGAATAATAATAGAGCCCACTCTGGAGCTCCAAATCCTCCAAGCTTCCTGCAAGAGTGATCTGTGCTTGCCTCGTTTCTCAACTCAGTACAGGAGGCTTTCACCTCCAAGAGCTCTGCTGAATGATTTTGCTGAGTTCACCAGTAACCTCCTCATTGTCAAATTCATTGGACACTCTCTAGTCTCTGACCTCTTTTCAACACTCAGCCCTGGTGACCACTCCCTCCTTGGAACACCATTTTCCATGGGTGTCTGTGACAGTACTTGTTCCTGGGCCTGGCCCTACCTTTAACAGCCGTTCCTTTCTCTATCCTTCAGTGGTTGGCCTTTTGTCCGCACAGTTCTTCCAATTTTCTCTCCTTTACCAATATCTTTCCATTGGGAGAGTTCATTCACAGCCTCCCCTTCCGTGTGGAAGACTCTTGGTTCCATGTCTTTATCTCAGTCCTGTTTTCAGAATTCCAGACCCATAACTTTGTCCTGCTATAAATCTCTCTCTCTGGGTATCTCCATTGACCCCCTCAAATTCCACATGTTCTAAATGCTTTATATTGTCTCTCAGACCTGCTGATCTTTTCTTATATTACTTTTCTTGGTTCACGATGTCACCATCTACCCAGTTACCCGCACCAGAATCCTTTAAGTCAATTTCTTTCCTTGACCACTTACACCAGCTGGTCACCAGATTCAGTCTACCCTTCCACCCACATCTGTCTCAGGATTTCTTCCTCCTCGCCATCCTTGATCCTTGCTGTGTATGTTTGCTATAACGAACGAATGGGTGGCTTCAACAACAGAATTTATTTTCTTACAATTCTGAAGGTTGGAAGTCTGAGATCAAGTCGTCAGCAGGGCTGGTTTTCTCCTGAGGCCCGTGTTCTTGGTTTACAAATAGCTGGTCTTCTCTCTGTGTGCCTGCATCCTATTTCCCTCTTCTTAGGAAACCAGTCCCAGGGGATTAAGGCCCACCCTAATGGCCTCATTTTAAGCTAATTAGCTCTTTGAAGACCCTTTCTCCACACAGAGTCACATTCTAAGGTACTGACATTTAGGAATTCAACATGAATTTTAGGGGTCACAATTCAGCCCATAACACACGCCCTCATCATGTCCTTTCTAGCTGATGTGTGCTCTTTCAGTTAGTTTCCCAGCTTCCAGTATTGTCTCCCTTCTAATGTATCCTCCATACCACCATCTGAGAGACTAATCTGATTTCAGAGAGAAGCACACTACTCTCGATGTTTCAAACTTTTTAATGGCTCCCAGTTGCATAGAGTACGACGTCTAGACTCCTTCAAAGCACATTCTTCCATGATCTGCCTTAGCCACCATCCTATTCAGGTGGCTTTAACCACTCTGAAATATTAAAATTCCCTAAGGTTCTGGACCTGCACCTCTGTGCCTTTGCCCACACAGCATTCTTTATCTGGAATATTCTTCACCTTCCCTGCCTGCATCTGGCCCTCTCTAACTCATTTGAAACTCCACGTAGGTAGCGCATTCTGGAGGAAGTCTTACCAAAGAGTAACCAGGAAGAGATGTGGCAAATGGCAATAGTATCAACTGAGGGAATTTGTCAATGTATGAAAAGGCGACTCTTTCGTATGAATGTAATAAAAAAAAAGGACATGTTAAATGTAAATTAAGCTAATTGTTACAGACTTTTCTCATTCTGTGGAGCCCCTGGAGCTTTCCTAAAGGACAGATTAGGAAACTTTCATCTTCCTTTTCATCATTTACTTGGCCATCAGCTCAGGACTTTCATCCAATTTAATCACTTCCTGGCACCTTCCTGAGCTGGCTCGTCCACCGGGTCGTGGGGACAGGGACGTTCAGAGCACTACCTCTCAGCAGTCTCTGTTCTTTCGCTCCAAGACACACAGGAACAATGCAGCTTTCCCCCCAGCTTTTCTGAAAATAGGAGCACAAATGGCAAGAAATGCAGTACAAAATTGGGAGATGTCAGTCCATTAGGAGTGACGCGGGAAATCCGATGGAGTCAGGGGGAAGAGGTGTAAATTGCAGGGTAATATAAAGGGGAGGTCAGTCCGTTAGTAATGCAAGGAATGTGATGGACTTAAAGAAAAGATATAAATTACAGGGTAATGTAAAGAAGAGGTCAGTACATTAGTAACATGGGAAAACTGGCAGATTTGGGAGGAAAAGGTGCAAATTGTAGGATAATGTGAGGTAGGGGCTTCACTGTAACGGCGAGCTTCCAGCCTATCAAGGACTCTTGCTGGCCATGCAGCCACTGGCGAGAACTTTCAGTACTTATATGGCTCCATCTCGTAACAGATCTTTATGTCTGTTAGAATTCTTAATTAAATTCCAAGCTAACAATATAGAACAAAATTATTATTCTTGCCCAACAGAGGAAAAAACTGAGTCAGAAAGATTCCCTCAAAACTTCTGAATGCCTGAACCTATAAACCTCATATTTGTCAATCCCAGCAAAAACACACCTTTTTGGGAACCTGTTTCTGCACACAGACACCCATTCCTCCAAGAGGCTCTCTAAACAGGACTGTCATTTCTGGGTTCAAGATACAATTTAAAACAACCAGACAATAAAACTTTTAAGCAATTTTAAAGTATAACAGATAATGAAAGACTTCTCAATGGACCTCTCTTGTTTCTAAACATCTTGTGAGTGAGGCATTGGAAAGACTTCCCTTTGTTCCATAATGTCTTTTCCAGGATGTTTGGATAGTGAATAGGCTTAGAAGATAGAGTTAGGGTTTCCTTCTAGAACAAAAGGCAGGCATGCTTACCAACCATTTTAAAAGACTCGGGTTCCCTAAACTCAGGCTTCCCCTTCTGTAACACAACCCTCTGCATGTGTCGCCATCCATCTGGGCTCATCTGCATCATCCAATAGGATTTGGGGGTAAAGGGAACTGACACAAATGTGCCGACCCTCATGCTACTTGCTGCGCTGTGAGTAATGGAGTCCTTTGTCTATGAGCCAGTCATCCTGGGTCTTCTGCCAGGGTCCGGGAATCCAGGGAAGGCTACCTTGGTAGCTTGTAGGGAGGCTGAATTCCCAGATCCTTCACAGTTCTTAACAGTTTTATCAGTAAGGATGGGATGCTGACAGGGACATGGCTTTCTGGAAGAAGGATGAGGAAATCATGGTCCCTAATAGGATTTGAAGGAAGTCCATAGGAATTAGTAGCAAATATGTTGTCCAAATAAGATGGTCAACCAGGCGATAATGGTCGTCTGCTCTGTCACGTGTTAATGAAGAGGACCTGGGGAGGTGGTTGTAGTGTAGTCATGGAGAGCTGCCCAGAGAGTGTCTGGGTTGTGCTAACCCTCCTCCAGGCAAGAGGACTTCCTCACCAATATGGCAGTCAGCCTCAAGTCTCTTATGTAGGAACAACTAGTACAAAGTTTTATATTCAGTGGGCAGAAAGTTCTACCTCTTTTTCAGACAACAGCTATTCAGACGGACACCTATGTTGAGGGAGAATGAAGGGAAATTGGTGACTGCTATGGGCAAAGCCCAAGAGTAGCCTTAAAACTGGCTGAATCTCTTGGGAGATGAGGAGCAGGGCACACAATGCCTATTAAGGAAGAACGGCAACACCCAAGCCATCTTATACCTCAGCTCCTCCTACACTCTATGATGCAAACTGTAGATGCAGTTGGAGGTAAGGTCTCAACGTATTTGAATTGTTTAGCCAACTAATTAATATACATTTAAAGGTCCATATTTGGAAAAATCATAATTTTCAAAAGCAAGGGAATGATAAATTCAAAATTCAGGAGAGTGATTCCTTCTGAAGGTGAGGCACAGGGCTGAGATCAGGAAAGACCATGGAGGTAGCTACAATAATGCTGGTCCTTTTCTAGTTAAGTTGCGGTTGAGTTTGCAAGTTTTGGTTTTATTATCATGCTTCATAATGCAACTATTTGTTATATATACTCACTTTATATATATCAACTATTACATTATATATTTTTACAACATGCTTAGGGAAATTTAGTTTGTAATTAGAATTACTGGATTGCTATGATTTACATAATGTCTGTTAGATTTCTGTGTGGATTTTAGTAGGGTGGAGGATAATGTCTTCCTGTAAGAACCCTCAGCATTCAACAGGAAAATGGTATATCTACATGCCTTTGTGGGAGAAATCCTGGAGAGGTTCAGTGTTTTACCTTTTTAGGTGGCAGATATATCATGAAATTATAGTGGTCCCCCTTATCCACGTACTTGCTGTCTATAGTTTTGGTTACCCGCACTCCGCCGCAGTCCAGAAGCAGAGGATCCCCCTTCTGATGTATCTTCAGAAAGTCAATAGAAGGGCTCCTGGGTGGCTCAGTTGGTTAAGCAACTGCCTTTAGCTCAGGTCATGTTCCCAGAGTCCCGGGATCATGTCCTGTATCAGGCTCCCAGCATCGTCGGGAGTCTTCTTCTCCCTCTGACCTTATCTCCTCTCGTGCTCTCTGTAACTCTCTCTGCCTCTCAAATAAATAAATAAAATCTTTAAAAAAAAAGAAGGTCAATAGAAACCTGATACTTCATCACAGTGCCTATGTCATTCACCCCACCTCATCTCATCACATAGGCATTCTCTCGTCTCACATCATCACAAGAAGATCTATTCCAGCACAATAAGATATTTTGAGAGAGACCACATTCACCTAACTTTTAGTAAAACATATTGTTATAATTTTCTATTTATTAGTTATTGCTGGTGCTGGCATACCTTGTTTTGTTTTTTTTTTTTTTAAGATTTTATTCATTTTTTTGTGAGAGATAGAGAGAGAGGCAACCTCCCCATGGAACAGGGAGCCTGATGCAGGACTCAATCCCAGGACTCTGGGATCACAACCTGAGCCGAAAGCAACTGCTTAACCAACTGAGCCACCCGGATGCCCTGACATACCTCTTTTTATTGCACTTTGCAGGTATTGCATTTTTTACAAATTGAAGGTCTTGTGTTGAGCAGGTCTATTGACGCCATTTTTCCAATGGCATTTGTTCACTTCGTGGTTCTCTGTTACATTTTGGTAATTCTCATACTATTTCCAACTTTTCATTATTATTATGGTGATTTGTAATCAGCGATTACAACTTACTGAAAGCTCAGTCGATGGTTAGCATTTTTAGCAATAAGTTCTCTTAAAAAATTAAGGTGTGCACAGTGGGGGTTTTTAAAGACATAATGCTGTTGCACACTTAATAGAGTACAAGTGGAGTATAAATGTAACTTTTATGTGCACCAGGAAACCACAAATTCATTTCGGTTTCTTTATTGTAATATTTGCTTTATTGTGGGGTTTGGGAACCAATCCACAATATCGCTGAGGTATGCCTGTGATCTCTTACTGGGCCTAATTTATAAACTAAGCTTTATGTATATATAGGAAAAAATAGTGTATATAAGGTTTGGTACTATCTACTAATTTAGACACCCCCTGGGGTCTTGGAACATATCCCCCATGGTTAAGGAGGGACTGTTGCATTGCAAATTAAGTGCTCTCATATTTGCTCAAGCTAAGACTAATTAGAAATTATTTTAGTTTGAGGTCTAATTGTAGATACAGTTCATTTTCATCATTCCTAAAAACAGTTTGTGAATGCTTTCTATATTTATAATGCTGAGGGGACATTACCCAGGCATTTGAGAAATTGGGAAAATATTATGTGTACTCTACCAACTTCACTGTCCTAGGGGATTGGGGAAGCCCGTCTTATTTCCCTTCCAAATTCTCTCTTCTCTTTAGTCAAGAGAGGGAAGAGTTCTTCAAACCTTTCTCAAGAGGCAAAACTCTAAGGAGAATTTTGTGCTTCTTATGACCCCTGAGAATGAGTGCAGTTCCTTGCTGACAGCTTAGCCTAAAACAAGGCTTGTGAGAGCTCCATCCCTTATCACGAGTGGGAGAATAGCACACTTTTTGGTCTTGCTGACCTTGAGAGTTAAGACACTAGATTCCTTGTGAGTTCACCCTTAGGATGTTGTCATCATACTACCAGCTAAATATTTTTATCACCTACTTTAGACCAACCGCTATTGGCACCTTGTTTCATTTATTCTTTTTTTTTTTAATATTTAATTTATTTGAGAGAGAGAGAGAGCACACGTGAGCAGGGGAAGGGGCAGTGGGAGAAACAGACTCCCCGCTGAGCAGGGAGCCCAGATGCGGGACTTGATCCCAAGACCCCAGGATCATGACCTGAGCCGAAGGCAGACGCTTAACTGACTGAACGACCCGGACGCCCCCATTTCCATTTAATATTTACAGCGACTGGTGGTGGCTGTTATCATCCCCTGCCATTTTCTACTGAAGCAGAGCTTTGAGATGGGTGAAGTGACTCGTCATGCTCTCCTAACAAGAACGCAAACTAGGTCTTATGGATTCTAAAACTCATGCTTTTAACAATACCAGAGCCTTGTCATTTAATCTACTAATTCTAATAATATCATGGGAGCATACAGAATTTTTTTTATCCGGTGGAAGTCAGAATGCCACAAGGTTTGGTGACCAGAAGTGGCGTGGAAAGGACGTGGCCTCTGGGCAGGAGGGAGGCTACCCTGGGGTTGCTGAGATCCTATCACCCCTCTTTTTAATGAATTCCATACTTTTTCTTCTCATCAAAACAGTGTCATCAGTATCTGGGTGGTTAATGTTTTTGGACAAGCTGGATTAAACATTCCTAAAGTGTGAGGGGTGGAGGGAACGAGTACATGAGAGAGATTTTTATTTGGCTAAGCACGATTATATTTCTTTACCATGCCGGAATGAGACTGAGTGTCCACACATTTGCTTCTATGAGAAAGCAGGCAGCTTGGTTTCTGGTATTCACGTGAGTGGCATGAATGTCATTTTCCTCCTGAGCCTAATGAGGAAAGTCAAGTATTTAAAGAGAAATGGGTATCACAGGCGAGTTTGAAGTGTCTTTATCCTTGGCTTGCAGATTTGTCTTTATTTGGCCACAGAAAAAAATAAAGACTTTCCTCTGACCTAGAGAATGCTTCAACTAGGAACTGCAGTGTAGAAATAGCAGGAGCGTGCCTCCCCGGGGGGGACCTCGGGCTGGCAGCATGGTCGGAGATGAGTGCCCGGTGCTTGAGCACCAGCGAAGAGAGCCCCCAGCTGCCGTGTTTTCGGGAGAGCATTTTATAGGAGTCCACTACCGAATTCTATGGACTAATTTTCTCTTGCTACGTACCTGTACGTGCCTCATTTTGGGAGGGCTTGATACAAAAAGCAAAATATCTTTCCTTGTAGTAAGAAGATTTCAAGTCACAAATTCTAAGGACCACACAATCTCCCACACAGCAGTGGTTGAAATACAATGCATAGTTTGAAGGCCACTCCGTCCTACGAGCTACGTGAAGGCCTTGGAAGCTGATCAAAAAGAAATTTTTTTTTTCGCTCAGTCCTTCTGGGCTTCTCCTCAGGGCTAGTCCTTCGATCCAGTGACCAGATCACACACCATTGATCTACCTGCTGAACAGATGTTTACCGCACGCCTACAATGGGCGTAGTTCCGAGTTTTCCCCTTTAGAAGAAACAAGGAAGGTATAGTCCTCAGCTAAGAACGGATTAGTTTCCAAAGTTGGGAGAAGTTGAAACTGGAACCTGGAATGTAATGGCCAGAGGTATAATAAAAGTAATCAGTGGAGTAAAATAATGCTTGTTATCCCAGGCTAGCCCACCAGGCATCTTCAATTCCTAGTGTGGTTTACCCATACCCTAAAGCCTACGTGTCCTGTTAGTGTTAAAATACAGGAAGAAAAGGAAGGGCAGTCTCTTCTCTGCCTTTCCAGGCATTTGACTGGGGCTGGAGCTTGGCTGTGCATCTCTGGTATTCTTCAGCCTTGCCCTTGGCCAAGTCCACTGTGCTCATCCTGACGCCCCTTATGGCTGCCACACTGACCTGCAGCCATCTCCTGCCCTCACAGCCTGAGCTGAGAGCTGCTCCCCTCAGAAGGAGGGTCAGAAGTCCTGGCTTCTCCCGAAGGCTGTGGGACACCCCTGAAGCAATTGTGAGGACCAGCAGTGTCTGCTAACCTGAGAACCAGGCACTGTGGGCAAGGGGGTGGCATCTGCTGATTGGCAGCCCACCCCTGGGACTGCGGGCAGGATCCTCCCCTCCCAAATCACAGGAATGCTGGATATGGGGGGCAGGATTTAGTAGATTCTAAGAAAGTGCCAGACAATACTGATGGCCCAGGGGTATTTATATTTTAAACTTTTTGTCCACTTGTAGAATGTTACAGAAATGTGGGTATCAGCAAATAGATGGGAAGGGAATTGTTTTTAGGGTGGCCAGTGGGACCCTCCTAAGGGTCCCCATGTCAGCCTTCCTCCTGACATTCAGTGACCAATCTGCTAGTATGACTCAGGTTATCCAGTGATTGTTGTCTCTGACATTCCCCATGCTGTAGGCATTTGAACTTGGGCATCTCTGACCTTCAAAGAGGCTAAGTGGGTGGCTGTGGTGGGTGGAATTTAAAAAAGATATAGATCCTGTTTGTTTAGGATAATTATGCAGGATAGGATAAAATAGTTACGCATTATTTAAAACTGTTATTTAAAGAAATTATAGTGGTCCTCATTGGATGTATTAGAATAACTTTATGAACTGGAGTTTGGGCAGGAGGAGAGGAAGATGCAAATAAGGGTTATTGGTTAATGAAAGGTTTGACAATCTTTGTACTCTATCTACCTTATCTAAGGCTTTTGTTTTTTTTTTAAGATTTCATCTATTCATTTGACAGAGAGAGAGATCACAAGCAGGCAGAGAGGCAGGCAGAGAGAGAGGGGGAAGCAGGTTCCCTGCCGAGCAGAGAGCCGGATGCAGGGCTCAATCCCAGGACCCTGAGATCATGACCCGAGCCGAAGGCAGAGGCCCCAACCCACTGAGCCACTCAGGTGCCCCTACCTTATCTAAGTTTAAATACGTTTTTAAATTCAGGGTGAATGAATTTTTAGGGTTTTTTTTTTTAATGGGAATGGTTTCTATGTTTACTTTCCTAAATGATACAAGGCTATATTGAATTCTTCAGAAATATTTCCAAATAAGGCAATCATATATATAGCATTTAAAAATTTTAATTCCAGTTCTTTTCTTCCCAACCAACTATTTTTTGTTAGTATTCACATAGATATTAAAATGAAAAGAAGAGGGATGCCCAGATGGTTCAGCCGGTTAAGCATCTGCCTTCAGCTCAGATCATGATCTCGGGGGTCCCAGGATCAGAGCCCCTGCTCATCAGGCTCCCTGTTTAGTGGGGAGTCTGCTTTCCCTCTCCCTCTCCCTTTTCCCTTCCCCCCTCCCCCGGTTTATGTGCTCTCTTTCTCTTTCTCTCAAATAAATAAGATCTTTACAAAATAAAAAATAATAAAAAAGAACATGCACACCCCCATCAGCAAGGGTGACGTGTAGGAGGCTTCCTGGCTGGGGACAGAGACTCATGAAAGGACCACTTCCTGTCCTCAGGGAACATCGTATGATCAATTTGGGAAAAAGAAGAAAAACATGGAAAGTAAATAGTAGCAGGTTATCCACAGCCTTGTCCCACCGAGTGAGATGAAATGAGGAACGGTTGCCAGGATGAGAGGGGAGCCTGCAGAGGATGGGAGAGGTATGGATATTGGCAAGGAAGGGAAGAACATCTCAGGCCAAGTAAGTTTACATTTGTAGTTGCATTTTATTCTGTTTTCCCTCAACTTATTATTAGAGCATTGCTCAATTCCAAGATTTTCTTTGCTGTATTGATATTTTCTGCAAAATTGTTAGATTTGGTCATATGGATCCTTTCCAATCATTTGTGTATTTTCTAACATTTCTGTAATGATTCCCTATGATTCTTTCAGAATTGTTTTGTAATGATATAAATTCTAAATCTCTTTTACAGTGATGAAGAAAGTATTGCCAAAAGCAAACTAGAAAATAAAAGTATCAACTGTTCTATCTCTTATGAAATAAATTTAGGGACAAATACTTATCTATAGGCTCTTAAAACTGTCCCATCTACATAGTCACTTTGTTTTGTTTGTTTGTTTGTTTGTTTTATTATGTTCAGTTAGCTGCTGTATAGTACATCATTAGTTATTTTATTTTATTTTATTTTATTTTATTATTTTTTCAGTGTTCCAAGATTCATTGCTTATGTGCCATACCCAGTGCTCCATCCAATATGTGCCCTCCTTAATACCCACCACCAGGGTCACCCATCCCCCCACACCTTGCCCCTCCAAAATGCCCCAGGCCTGCGATTTTCCCTGTTGGACTGTGAATTCCTTTTGGCCTGGGATGGTTGAGTCCCTAGAGTTTTGGGCAGTGCTCAGTGAGTGCTCTGTGAGTGGATGAAAACAACATTTCACACCAGAATAGAAAGAAATAATGCTGAGGAAATTAGATACAAGTACATATTATGATTCTAAGTTTCACATATGATTTTGAACTATCTTGTCATAGCAACTTCCAGCTAGTTGGGTTTTTTTTTAAGATTTTATTTATTGGGGCGCCTGGGTGGCTCAGTGGGTTAAGCCTCTGCCTGCAGCTCAGGTCATGATTTCAAGGTCCTGGGATTGAGCCCCACATTGGGCTCTCTGCTCAGCAGGAAGCCTGCTTCCCCCTCTCTCTCTGCCTGCCTCTCTGCCTACTTGTGATCTCTCTCTCTCTCTCTGTCAAATAAATAAATGAAATCTTTATAAAAAATTTTATTTATTTATTTGACAGAGAGAGAGCATAAGCAGGGGGAGCAACAGAGGCAGAGAGAGAAGCAGGCTCTCCACTGAGCAGGGAGCCTGATGCGGGGCTCAATCCCAGGACCCTGGGATCATGACCTGAGTTGGAGGCAGACATTTAACTGAGCCCTCCAGGCTCCCTCCTGCTAGTTTTACCTAACCAGAAGCTACCCTAGATATGAAGGTGGGTGAGATTTATAAGCCTAGCAGAACATGCTTGAACATCAATTATTTTGTAAGCCAGACCTGTTATCTGTGACATATTAACACATTGACGATATGGATGCTCACGTTTTTAAAAGATCTTTGGCTTCCTCTTCTGCATAATTAAGTTCTTTTCAGAACAACTTATATATTGTAGATTTCACATGTGTGTTTCAGACTAGTCAACACAACTAAAATTTGATCATGATTACTAGTTTTTCAAAGCCGTCCTTCCTTTCCCAGCAGGTAACTTCCTGTCAGAATTCATTTCCCATTTGGAAAATCTCTGTCTGACCCCCGGTTTTTTGGACACAATTCATCCTTCACATAGTTGAGTCTAGCCATTGTCATCAATCCTTAGCTCCTCAGATGCCAAAAGACCCCTTTATATTCAGAGTGATAAAATCTATCTAAAACATCAAAGGAAAAAAACTAAGAAAAATATTTAAAGATTTTGTCCCTGTGATTTTTCTAATTTAAAAAAATGCTTTTAGTGTGTATCTGTTTCTCTTATTATACTCTAAGAAATTAAAGTAATAACCGTTACAATTGAAGCAGGATGTGCTTTTTATTCTCCCTCAATCTTTACATGATTAAAATTAAGTTTTGGCATAGTTGCAATATAATTCAGTTCAATTTAGCAAATATATATGGAAATCCTTTTGCTGCCCCCCCCATTACTGTGGCATCTACAAGAACTGCCTTTTCGTTATAATTGAGTGTCAGATGTGAGCATTCCAGATGTGACTGTGGGGGAAAATAAAATTCACTATGGAAGGGGGTTAGGTTGTGAAGGGTTTAGGTTGTGAAGTCATCATCCAAGATGGTAGATCTTAGCAATGTATTAGTTTTGGCTTACAGAGGGGAAAGTCTTTCCAGGTTAGGGGTGCTGAGGTTGGATTCAGCAGGGCATGTACTGACTCTTGGACAAAGAAGGGACATAATGAGACGGTTCTTCATCTGGCTATAGGTTGTACCATAGAGTAAAGAGGTGGCTGGTCCACTGGAAGCCGTCATCACTGACTGGGGCCTAATTGATGAGGTCCTGCTTCAAGGGTAAAGGAGATGGATATGTGAAAGGAAGGTCAAGTCTTACAAATGTTACCCAGAAAGAAGCTGATAACCTCAAAAGCTGATTGGATATTGGGAAGCAATGCAAAGAAAGCTGCCCACATTTGCTCCAAGGGCCGGGAGCCTAGGCAAACAGAAGAATCCTGGTGTTACATTAGCAGAAATGGAGCATTAGAGAGAGAAGTGGACCAGGCAGAGCCTGGAGAGGATGCCCATGGCTAGGAGGGAAGCCAGACAAGGAATAGTCAGAGGAGATCCAGGAAACCACAGTTTCATGGAAACAAAGGGAACACAGTATTTCAGGAAGACAGAGTGAACAGAGAAGTCAAGAAGTAAGAGTCCGAGTTTGATTTTGTACAGGGGAAGGACAAAAGGTTGACCTTTCAGTAATTCGGAAAAGTGGTGCAGTAGATGCCAGAGAGCAAAGACCCTGAAAAGGTTGGTGTGACTGTGTGACTGGTGAGACTGTAATACAAGTTCCTTCAGTTGTTTCCAGTAAGAAACCCCTTTGAAGGAAATCCACTCCTTCCCCGACTAGTAACAAAATGCCAGCCTGTTATTAATACCTGTAGATTTAAAATGTACCTATTTTCACATTGTAACTCAAAAACATTATTTTTACAAACCATTTTGAAATAACGTTTTTATTTTCTTTGATTCTTCTCTTTCAAAATTTTACTTATCCCTTTCTGAGATTTATTTCTAGGTCATTGATTCAGATTCCAAAACTAGTATTTTCTATAAGCTTATTTTATGCCTACTAGAGTTTAAATTCAAACATTTTCTGACAGTAGCAACCGAAATAGCTTCAAAGACATTTTTTTACATCCACCTTGCTTTTTCTTTGTTGATTGTATCTTTTCAAAAATGCCCCAGATTGATAGCTCCTGAGATAGTATGCTATAGTAACAACACGTACTTTTTAGAATTGAGAAATATACTTTGGCCTTATTCTGGTTCTTGAAAATGCCTTTTACTAAGAGGAGCCAGTCTAGAAAAAAGTACATAGAACTGGAATCACTGGAGCTTGGTTCTCTGCCTGTCCTTGTTGTATGACCTTGGGTTAATGTCTGGAGTTTTTCTTCTGTGAAGTGAAAGAATTGTAGTAGAGGGTCAGTTACATCTGTTTCTAATGGAAAGTCTCAGAATGCATGAATATACTACTTTATGCTTTAACTCAGTCATCAAGCCTACCAAGTGGTATGATTCCACATTTGAAGGTATGGTTGGGTTCCTCATGTGCCCTCCCTTCCCTCTTCCTAAAGGTACCACAGCCTCTGTCTATGACGGGCCGTCATCTCCCCCTTTGTGTGGCCAGCTCTTACCCTTCTAATCTCATGGGGCATTTTCTGGTATACAGTGGTACTCCCATCACCAGGCACCTCCAGTACAGATCAGATGCTCAGCAAATATTTGATAGTCAAATGAATGGATTGTGTTCACACTCCGCAGGTTAAAGCAGTAAACACTTAGTCTCCCCCAATACCTGTGGGTCAGGAATCTGGGAGTGGCTTACCCGGTGGTTCTGGCTCATATCCTCTCATGAGGTTACAGTCAAGATGTTGGCCAGAGTCACAGTCATTCAAAGGCTTGACTGGGGCTGGAGGATTCCCTTACAGGGGGTGCTCGCTCAGACACCTGGTGATTTAGTGCCTGTGGTTTCCAGGAGGCTCTCCCATCAGGGCTGCTCGAGTGTCTTCACAACATGGCATCTGGCTTTGCCTGGAGCGAGTGGTCCAGGAGAGCGCGAGAGCATGGAGGAAGCCCCGGGGCCCACACTTACTGAGAGGGCTGTTGGGCCTCAAGGTTATTTGTGGGCACATCTTAAAACCACCACAGCTTATAACATGAAACACCACAGTTTGCTGCCTTTGATACTGTCCAGGTTGTGAAAGCAACTGTGATCCAAGTTATCTATTTCACTTCTTATCCGTGAACAGAAGTTGGACATCAGAATTTCTAGTCTCCACTTTATTATTTCCAGTGTCTACTTCCTTTTTATTCTCTTGTAGAAGATAACAGATAATGTAAGATAATGAGGTGCGGTGCTAGAAATCGTGAAGTATTAGAATCAAGAGATGTCATTTTCTCTCTGCGTGCCAGACTCCGGGCTTTTCCTGACTAGAAATCAATTCAGAACGTATCTGCCCTGAGAAACCTTCTTAATGGAGGTGGGGAAAAGTTTAAGAAACCTGTTTCCGGGTGAACCAGTGAGTACCAATTACACAGCACTCGTGGGTGATCGGAAGAGTGGGTGCCAAACATAACAAGCCTTTGGAGAGGAGCACGTTACAGTGAAATGAGAGCTTCTCCGAAAACGGGGCCCGTGACCATCAGGTATCTTGGTGGTGGTTTTATTTGTGAACTTTCAGAAAGAGAAAAGTTAGGTTGGAAATAGCTATGAGCCCTAGTGGGGGGAGGAGGGTTTAAAAATCAACCAAAAGGCACTTATTAAGTGAGCCAGGTATCAAGCATTGGGTTTTTACCTAATTGCCTCATTTTGAATATGTTCTCTTTTAATTCTTCTCCATCATCCCCAATCTTCCTTTCTTCGTGTCCTTTCTCTGCCCCACTAGGCTGAAACTCTAGGGCAGAGCTGGAACTTTCATCTTTGGACCCCAGGTGCTGGCCCTTTGCTGATGTTTATTGTTGTTAAACTTGAGCCATATTTATAAGCAAATACCATTATCTTTTTTTTCTCTGTAAGATAGTATAACTTGACTGAAGGCAGAGTAGGTGGCAGAGTTTGGGATTCAAAGCCAGGTCTGCAGTCTGTGCTTTAGCACAGATGCTCTTGGGAAGATTCCAGGAGGCCACCATGTTGGGAGGCCCAAGGAGCATCCTTACCGATCTTCCCTGGGAGAAATTACTTAGGAGGTATTTCTGTGTTTACCCAGAGCAAGGCACTGTGGTTTAAGAGAGTCTTCCAGGAGACAGGTTGTTGACTAATCAGTTAACATTGGATCTTGAGAATAAGCTGCCCCACTGTGTTTGGGCTACCAGTGAATTTTTGGTGTTACTTAATGTTTTTCTGTCTCTAAGTGGGATGCTAAAAATTTCTCAATGCTAAGGGAAACTCCCTATCTCTTTTACCATTTTTATTCCCAGAGAGTCTACCCTGGCTCGTGAAGAAATTAGAACATGGCATTTAGATTAAAAGTTGGAGCTCAGTAGATGAATTTATGTATCAAACCCCTTGGCCAAACCCATCACTACTAAGAAGAGGCCTTCTTGCAAGAGTCCAGACCCTACACTGTGGGAATGGTGGAAGAACAGATGTATTCAAATGGGGTTTTACATCTAAATCCATAGGGCCCTGGTGATAGGATGTGCAGTGGAGGGAAGGAGAAGCTCCTAGGCTTCTGTCCCGGTAGTCTGAGTGAATAGTGGCTTGGTTCTTTGTGACAGGAGACAGACATAAGGGGAGAGCAAGGGTGGAGTTGATGATGACATCAATTTGGGATGTGTCTGTGGGACAACTGAGGAAGGTATTCCCTTGAGAAATGGGCATTGAGGTCAGATGGTTCCATGAAAGAGAGGTTGTCCCAGGATATCTGGGAGAAGACCTGGGTCTCAGATGTGTGTCTGTTGATGTCCGTTCTTGGGTTGTCAGAACAGAAAAGAGCTGAATGGCAAAGCAGTCTTTCTGGGCTCTGCTGCACTATTTGTAACCTCTGCTGCTGTCTTTATATCTCAATGTCCTGGACACATTGGGAACCAATCAGTGACCTCCTGATTGTGGACGTAGAAGGGAGCTGACACCTGGTCACGGAGGACGAGGGCCCTTCTCTCTCCCAGGTCTCCCATTGGCTCTTAGCTCTTACACAGAGCTTGCTTCTACCCAGTATGTTTTGGCAATCTTAAATGCCTCCTTTTTTTTTTTCTTTTCCCAGTTTGCTTACAATGTTGTCTGTATCTGTTTTGAAATCTCATTCAATTTTCTTTTTAAAAGACAACCACAGATTCATGCTTTATTTTCTTGGGAAAATACTTCTAAATAAAAAACTGTAGTTTGGTTTTTCTACGTGGGTGTTGGTGCAGTTGGTTGTAATGAGACCTCTTCAATTAGTCACTTACTAGCTGACTCTATGAATTATTTTAGATGTGCTGGCTTTCTGGGTTTTGGGGGGGAGGTGTGTGTGTGTGTGTGTGTGTGTGTGTGTGTGTGTGTGTGTTTTAATTCAAAGTGTTATCTTGAGATGTAACACACTTAGCTTTTATTATATTCTATAAATTTTCCAGCTTATTCTTTATGGTGCGTTAATCTGATAGCATAATTAACATGTCTGACTTTGGTTCTTCCCTTACAAATGCTGAACACTTCCGTCTTTCATTAACTGAAATCGTTCCTCTGTAAACAACTAACAATTGTAGATTGTACTACCTTCAGCCCTTTCTTGTGAGGATTTAAGTACATCCCTCTTTTGTTAAATTATAGCCTTTAAAAAAAAACTAATGTGACATATTTTGTCATTTGGTACAATGCCAGTAGAAAACAAAGGATTACTTATTTTATATATATGCATATATAAAACATATATGTAATATATATAAACACATATATATTAAGATTTTATTTATTTATTTGTCCGAGAGAGAGAGAGTGCACAAGCAAGGGGAGCAGCAGAGGGAGAAAAAAGCTGGCTCCCCATTGAGCAAGGAGCCCGACGAGGAACTCGATCCCAGGCCCCCAGATCCTGACCTGAGCTGAAGGCAGATGCCTAACCAACTGAGCCACCCAGGCGTCCCTACTTGTTATATTTTTAATCTTATTACTCCTTTTATTTAATATTCATTTGGAGACAGTAGAGCCAGTAGAGTGAAGACAGGCTTTAGTTCACAGCAACTTGAAAATGTCAGCCCTGCTACTTTTCAGTGGTGTGACTTTGGATAAACTGTTTGAGTTCTTTGTGCCTTGATTTACTGTATGTAAAATGAAGACAATAATATTTGCCTTGTGGATGATGAGATTAAGGGATGTGATGCAAATTACACAGCACCTGTCACATAATAGGTGCTCAGTAAATGCTAACAATATCTGTTTTTATACAATAGAAGAAGCTCTCTTAACCGGTTCATCAACTTCCAGTCCCTATGCAAAGCAGTCCTGGAGATGCCCACAGCATGTTGAATGCTGGAAATTGGGAGGCTTCTCTCTACTGTACTCATGAGCTTCTGCTCCAGCTAACTGAGTTGAATTTGTTCCCAAACCTGTTTGTGTTGTTTGTTCTCAAATCTCTCTCTGCCAGTCGAACTTGTTATTGTAATTAGGTGACTTAATTAAATATTAGGCAAATGGAATATAACTACAAAAGACAGCTACTTTTTGGTATAAAAATTAAGTTTGGAAAGACCTAACAGTAGCTAAATTGAAAAAAGGAAGGAAAGGAAAGAAAAGAAAAAAGAAAAGAAGGTAGGCAGATCTGAGGTCCCTAGACTAGTTATTTTTGTAGAGACAAAGTAGAATAGTGGTTACCAGGGGCTGAGAGAAGGCGGGCATGAGGAGCTAGTGTCTAACGGGGACAAGGTTTCAGCTTCGCAAGGTGAAAAGAGTCCTGGAGATGGGTGGTAGTGATAATGGCACAACAACATGAATGTACTTAATATGACCAAACTGTACACTTAAAAATGGTTGAGATGGGGGCGGGGGGCGCCTGGGTGGCTCAGTTGCTTAAGTGTCTGACTCTTGATTTCAGCTGAGGTCATGATCTCAGGGTCCTGATATTGAGTCCTGAGTCGGGCTCCATGCTCAGCCTGGAGCTCAAGCAGCTCAAGTCTGCTTGAGAGTCTCTCCCTCTGCCCCTCCCCTAGGCACTCTCATGTGTGTGCTCGCTCTCTCCCCCTCTCTCTTTTTTTTTTTTTTTTAAAGATTTTATTTATTTATTTGACAGAGAGAGACACAGTGAGAGAGGGCAGGAGGAAGAAGAGAGGGAGAAGCAGGCCTCCTGCGTTGCAGGGAGCCCGATGCGGGGCTCGATCCCAGCACCCCGGGATCATGACCCGAGCCAAAGGCAGACGCCCAACCACAGCCACCCAGGCGCCCCTCTCCCCCTCTCTCTTAAATAAGTAAAATCTTTAAAAAAAGAAATGGTTAAGGGCGCCTGGGTGGCTCAGTTGGTTAAGCAACTGCCTTTGGCTCAGGTCATGATCCCGGAGTCCCGGGATCGAGTCCCACATTGGGCTCCCAGCTCCATGGGGAATCCGCTTCTCACTCTGACCTTCTCCCTTCTCATGCTCTCTCTCACTCTCTTTCCAAATAAATAAATAAACAAACAAATAAATAAATAAATATCTTTTTTTTTTAAAAAAAAGAAAGAAATGGTTAAGATGGTGAATATTAAGTATATTTTATTAAAGTGTTTAAATCTTTCAAAAAAGCTGTCACCTTATCTGTGGGTTAGATAACTATTAGATTCCAGGGGGGAAAAGTAAAAAAATTTAGAGGGATTCCATATCTAGATATCTAGATTGTTCTGTAGTGACCTTTCAGTTTTCATGCTTTCAGGAAAACTAAAATGGGAAATCCCAGGTAATGCATTTTCAGTGTAGTTGATGCGGGAGAGAGGAGAAAGCATACTGATCTATGGACCTGGTTTCCGAGATGCAGGCCTTGACATCAATCACAGTATCAGGGAACAAATGCACGCTTAAGTTTTAAATTTAAAATGAAACACGTAAGTTATGGCTGTGCCTTATTTTGGGCCCTGGGAAACAGACTCCGAGACGGAGATGCACACGAAGGAAGTTTGTCGAGGATGCTCCTGGAACCAGGCCCACATGGGAGCCCAGGAGGCAGGCTTAACAGAAGGCGAGTTGCGACTCCGACCTGGCCCGTGGTGTGGGGCGTGCTGGGCCCACCCCTCTGCAGAAAGGTGGCAGACAGAGGGAATGGTACCTGTCCTCCCACGGTGACCAGGCCTTGGGTGTGGGGGCCATCACCTTTAGCGAGGCAGCTTCCTCTGGCTGGTGGGGAGGCCCTTGCGGTTCCTAGCTGGAACTCTGAGCAGGTAACACTTCTGGCAGTGGGGGGATCTGAAGGCCCCTGCAGCACCCACAGCCATGTATATCCATATTCTGTGTGTTTCCTTCTTCTCAAAGGACTTTTCAAAATTCGCTGTTGGACTCTCGTTCCAGATGAGAGCATCTTCATTGATTATGAGCCATATTCGGAAGATCTCATCGTGTTTGATCCTCTTTACATAACAGCAGTTGTCCCATCTGAGATCTAGCAAGACCGTGTGGCTTAAGGACAACTGACCAACATGTATGACATATTTGAAACTGAACTGATGTTTGGACTCTGGACTTTTAACTACTTTCCAGCATATATTTTGAGATTCATGAGACCTCAGATTTTTCCCTCTTAAGTTGCCAGATGTTTGTGGCATTTGATGATTTTAGGGGGGGTCAGCCTCTCCATTTTTATGCTAAAGGTCATCTTCCTCTGATGCCCTATGACCCAGGTCCTGACCTGCATATTCTTCAGTTACTCCTCCATCTGCCACAAGTAACTGTCCACCCTTGTCCCTTTTACTTGAGTGTTTTCCCTTTAGACCTGCATCTCTTGATCTTGATCCCCAGGCTCTCAGTGTGAGTGATGGCCCGGAATGACCCAATGGTCCCCAGGATGCCCAAATGCCATTTCTAGATGTACTCTTCCAATCCTTAGAACAGTTTATATTGTTATTTTTGTTTCTTAACCATCTTAACCATTTTTAAGTGTACAGTGCAATGGTGTGAATGGTATTCAAGTTGTTGTGTGACTGGAACCCTAGAACTTTTTTATCTTGCAAAACCAAAACTCTGTACACAGTAAACAACTTCGGTTTTCCCCTTCTCCCAGTTCTTGGCAACCCCTATTCTACTTTCTGTTCCTCCAAGTTAGACTATTTGAGGTCCTTCATGTAAGTAAAATCCTACAGTATTTATCTTTTTCGACTGGCCTATTTAATTTGATGTCCTGTCCTCGAGGTTCATCCACATTGTGTCAGAACGTCCTTCCTTTTAAAGGCTGAGTAATATTCCATTGTGCGGTAAACCTCATTTGCTCGCCTTGTATTGAAGGACGACTGGGTTACTTCCACCTTTTGACGATAGTGAATTACTCGGCTATGAACATGGCTAAACAAGTTTTTGTTTATTTTTAAATCCTAAGTTTTTATTTGTTTCTGTCAGCCTGCTCTGCCTCGAATTGTAAATGCTAAAGAGCAAGTCTGAATCCCCTGGTAAGTGTGACCATAAATGGAGCACAAAGACACTCCGATTACCGCACGGTGTCTATTTTCTTTTCGTGTTTCGGCGTGTGCTGACATTTTAGTAGGAATACTATTCAGTCTCATTTATACTTAGCCCTTCATTTAGCCATGTTTTGTTGTTTCCTTGGTTTCAAATTTTATCTCTTTAGGTGAATTGGAAACTGAAGCCTTTCATTTGACTTGCGATCTTGTACATTCTGGAAGCTCATACATGTAATCGCGGAACAAATAAAGCAGCTGGAGGAAATCTTCCCTGAACAAAACCCAAGTGGGGCATTTGGGTGTGAGCCAAGATTCCAGCAGCTACAGAGGGAGATGTGAAAAGGCTGCCTATATTAAAGCACCAACAAATCACTTCTGGCCCGATAGGAATGTCCTTTAAGTAATGATCAGATAGAGGGTAGGGACCTTTGTACATTTAACTGCATGACCACAAAGCGAAGTGTTTACTGTAACCTTCCAAGGTCTCTGCACCAAGTTAATTACTGTGATATACCTGAAGAAAGAACAGCATCATGAGTGACTCGGTGGGCTCAGGATAAATGGAGATTCTGAGTCTGCTTGGTCTGAACCTAGCCTCACACTAAATTACTGCAGGGTCCTGGGCAAGACATTGTCCATAACTTCCTGGAGTTCCATTCCTCCAACCAAAATCCATATCTGCAATGCAAATTTAGCTACTAAACAATAGCTAATAATAAATGAAGCCCTGTGTTAACTGCCTCTAGAAATGAAAGCCTATTATCCACAGTGATCTAATAATTAAGTAAAATTTCACTGGTCATTTTGAAAAGATTAGTTATTTATTTTATATATATATGCACACGCACACACACACACACACACACACACATACACGCCTGGATTGACACGTTCAAAAGCAGAAGCATGTAATGGAGGTAGGTTTTTAAAAAACGTAAAGGAGTGTTCCAAGTTCTTAACCATTTATCAATTCATTCAGCCAACATTACCGATTACCTAGAGCAGTACTTCTCAAATATTAAATGCATAAAAGACACCTGGGGGGCTTTTTAAACATCCTTTCTAGACACCTGGATGGCTCAGTTGGTTAACTGTTGATGCTTGGTTTTGGCTTGGGTCATGGTTAGGATCGTGAGTTCGAGCCCTTCGTGGGGCTCCCCTCTCGGTGGAGTCTGCCTGGGGATTCTCTCCCTTTTGCCTTCCTCTCCTCAAATGAATAAATAAATCTTTAAAAAAGAATTCTTTCTGAGGCCCATCTTCAGAGTTTCAGATTCTGTAGATAGTGTGGTGGGGCCTGAAAAATGTGCCTATGTAACAAGCTCCCCAAGTAATATTGATACTGCCGGTATGCAAACCATACTTTGGGTACGAGAGATCTGGAGACACTCAAAATGTCAAAGTGGAGAAGACACGATCATGTGCATAAGGCGGATAGGATTCATGTGAATGCTCTGCAGTGTGATTAACCACATCATGTCACTGTGTATGCACACACATGTGTGTTTAAAGGCATTTCAGAAAATGCAGCACATACAAAGGTATAGAGAACTGAAACCACGTGATGTGTTCAGGGACATAGAATTTGCATTTCTGGAACCAAGAGCTCAAAGCTGGCCAGTGGGTGATCTGGGGCGAGGGGACATGGAGGTGAAGGGGAATATGCAGCAGGAAAGATGCCAAGAATTAGGTAAAGCTCTGATCATAGTGGGTCTGTGTACCCTAAGGAATTTGGTTGTTTCCTTAACCTGCTATCAAAAGGAATGAAAAAGAAAATGTGAAGAATCACAAGGGATCTCAAGGAGGTAGAGTTAACAGTAGCATAGAATTTAGCTAGATATAATTTAGTCAACCCAATAATCTTGCTGAAATCACACTACAGTTGAAAGTTAGCCTCTCTGGAGTCTGGTTTCTTCAGTTCTGGTAGTTTTTTGGTACACCATATGGTGATTTACATGTTCTTAAAAATTACCTGCTTTCCATACTTTTGAGGGTCTTTTTCTATTCAGTGGATAGTCAGCCAGTCGTCCTTGCCCAAAATTGTTTATCATAGTGAATAATTGGACTATAAAGTTATTAACAATAAAAGTATCTTACAAAAATAGGCTTCTTTTTTTTACAGAAGCAATGCATGCTTACTATAAAAACTATAGACAAAAAAAAAAAAAGCATCCCATAATCACATCTATTATTTAGAAAATCACTGCTGAAAGCCCTGGAGACCAACATCCTGGATCCTTTTCTATACCCGTGTGTACTTTTCCCTATGGAAATAGGGTCATACCATATGTCCTGAAAACTGGCAGTCGGCCAGTTGTTGGAACATGCACAGTTCCCCCTTAATTCCCGTTGTTTGATGTTTGGTTTGTTGAATATCCCCTGTGGCCGATGCCTACTCAGAAAGTTGAGGAAGGGGAGTCAGCCAAGCAGAGATGGTGGGGTGGAGAAAAGAACATTCCAGGCCCGAGAAGAGACCTTGAGGTGAGGAGACCTTGGCTCCTGGGAAATGGGAGAGCACAGTCCTTCTGTGGGGCCTGGAGGACTGTAAGCTGCAGAGGTTGAAGCCTTGTCGCCAACAGCCTGTGCTTGGACATCCCGGGCAATGACTGGCTAGAATTAAGTCACTCTGGAAAAGAATAAAAAGAGAAAAAAAACTGTAGCCTATCACTGAAGAGTATTCCTTTCTGACCAGATTGTTGTAACACGTTGTTTTCACCAACTCTATATCGACAAAGTTGTTTTGGCAAATTGCTTTCAGTCGAACTATCCAGATCCAAATTAATAGGATCTGGGGGCTTCCTGGATCCGGCGGTGAGCCCGAGCTGGCCCGTGCAGCCTCGCAAGCCAGTTCTGCCCACCTTTGCCCACCTCACATTCAGTGATGTCGCCTTGGCAGCTTGAAATCAGCAAAAGGTACAAATCAGGGAATTTTCCTTTTTTTTCCCCTCCTTGAAACCAATCCCCCAGCACACCAGTAGATTTAGCTGAGTGAGATGGAAGAAGTCCAAAGTCAATGTCCTGGGTTTCGGCTTGGGACTCAAACACTGAAGTGGTTGACCAGTGCTAGGCACCATTAACTTTGGGGTCAGAAGGGCCAGGGTTGGAATCCTGTCATTTTCCTCCCATTTCCAGCAGAGTAATTAACTTCCCTAAGCCTCAGTTTTTTTATGTGTGAAATAGGGTGACTAGTATTTAACTTACAAATTAGTTATAAAAATGGATCCTTGAGAAATAGAAGCTATTATGATGATTACTGTAATGAAGGAGGAGCATGAGGGCATTAAGTTGATTTTGTAATTTGAGTTGAAGTTTGAGTTGCTTCAAGAGTTTTAAGTAGAGAATCCTATAATAACAACAATAGCTAACATTATGGAGTGTTAATTACATGCTTCTCTGTGCATTATTTAATTAAATTTCAAGAGAACTGGTAAATACCAGTGATACAATTACCCCCATTCTATAGCTGAGGAGCCTGAGGTTTAAGTGAAGTAACTTAACTGGTCAGTGCGAAGACAGGAGTTGGAATGCAGGTTTATCTGAGTTCAGAGTCTATGTTCTTAACCACCGTGCCTATGGGGTCTCCACTTACTAGAGGCATCTAAGCTCCAGGATATCAGTTTATGAATCCTATGAGTTGTTGAAGTCTTAGGTGTGAATGTGGTCACACTGGAAGTGTCTATAGAGTAAAAGAAGCACGATGCAACCCTGGTATTTAAAAGGCAAGATGAGAATTTAGAAGAGGAAGCAATGTGGGGCTCCTGGGTGGTTTAGTCATTTAGGCACCCAGCTCTTGATTTCGCCTCAGGTTGTGATCTCAGGGGTGTGGGATCAAGCTCCACATAGGACTCCACACTCAGTGGAGAGTCTGCTTGAGATTCTCTCTCCCTCTCCCTCTGCCTCCCCCACCCCACTCCACGAGCTCATGTTTCCCCCCGCCTCAAAAATAAATAAATCTTAAAAAAAAAGAAAAGAAAAGAAGAGGAAGCAGTGTTAGCAGCTAGACATGCCACAGGGAAATCAGAAAATGTAAGAATTAAAAAGGATTCCTTGGATTTGGTGATGTGAAAAGCATTGATAAATCTCAACAAAAGCAGTTTGGATAAGATCATGGAAACAGAGACCAGCTTGCTTTGGGTTAAGGAGCAAATTGATGATGAAGAAGTAGAGGAAATTGGTGTAAACTACCTTTGAAGAAGAAGATTCTAGAGAAGTAATTTAGAATCTAGGGAGATATTTCACAACATTTGTGTATTGGGAAGAAATAGTGAGTAGAAGTGGAGCATAGGAACGTGATTGAAGGAACCAAGTCCCTTAGGAGGCAAGAGGAATGGGATCCAAAGCCTGGTTGAAGAACTATGGATCAATACTGGAATCAGTCAAGCCTGGGATTGGGTTTTTAGGTTGCGTGGGATAGAAGAAGGAAGTGAAGCGATGAGGACAATGGTCCATGGAACTAAAGGCATGGCAGCATGCACTCTAGGCCAGGTAGAGAATAAGTGAAACCACACAGGCACCTGTAGACCGAGCAAATGTAGAGTGGTCAGGGTCCTAGGAGTCTCAGAGAGCTATAGAGCTGTAATAGAACTGTGTACAGTAAATGGGATCTTGATACTGGATAATTCATATGCAGAGAAGCTCTGTGTAGTTGACAAGGCCCTTGGCCTAGCATGGAAGGTCAGTGTTTGAAGCAGAGTAGAGGTGAAGTTCATCAGAATTTAGGAGATCAAGGGATTCTAGGCCTAGAGTTGTGATTGAGACCTGACATTGGTATCCTCTTGAGTCTTCACCCAGTAAGACTGCATCTTTTCATAATTCTTTGTTATTAATCCAAATGTTTATGTCTAAAGATGTCCCTCCCAGTTAGAGTATAAACCCTCCTGATAGAGTGACATATTCTTTAATTGGTGCCTGAGAGGTCTGATAGAATCTTCTGCCATCTCTCAGGATCCTCTTCCTGGGGTTGGTAGGGAGCGAATATAAAAGTCCTAGGTTCATTTCTTCTCCCTCTAGGGAATGTAGAGCTTACACTTTCAGAGGAATTATATGAATAATAATCACTGTCATTTGTTAAGCACCTGCTACCTGCCAGATTCTGTGCTAAGTACCTTATGTAGATTATATCTTTACGGCCTTATAACAACTCGACAAGATGGGTAGAGATTAGAAAACTTCCTTGCCCAGGGTTACTCAGCCCATTAGTGACGGAGCCAGTATTCAAACTCAGGCAGTCTGCCTCCGGAACTCAAGATCCTACTATGAAAAACTACCTCTCGATGCCTGGGAGACCCAGGTTAACCTGGTTAACCTCAACGTTGGACACCGGTGTATTCCTGTTCATGAAAGAAAAGGAAAGTAGCTACCTGGAGATCCCTTGTCCTTGTCCCACGGACACACCGTTAGGACTAGGGCTCCTGACTGGCTTCTATCTCTCAATCTTCAGCCTGCTCCCCTCTGGAACATAACTCACATGCTTTGAGCAGCCATCACCCCATATAGCTCTGCTTTCCTCCAACAGTGCCCCTCACTGCCAGGGGGCAACGTGAGATGTCTTCTCAAAGCCCCCTTGAAGTTAAACCTCGGGCTCTTCTTGCAAGAGGGCTGAGGAATGACACGAAAGGCATTTCATTCTATCACCGTCTCTTGGAAATATTGGAGAATTGTTTCACACAGATACATTACTGTGATAGAGCTTGGCTATTCAAAGTACGAGGAAGCCTTAGTGTAAGAATGCCCAGAAAAGTAATGTAAGAGGTATACAAGGAGAAGAAAGCATTTCTTTTGTAATGATAAAAATGGTTTGTTCAATGGGAAGGACCTCCTTGAAATCATATTAATTTGCTTCTAAATTAATTTGCTATTTTTTGAAAGCTAGTTTCAGCAAATGATATCTTATCCTGTACATACCCAACTCCAACTTTTGAATTTAAAAGATGCATTTACCAGTCTCATATTTGGATGAATTTCTGATGCACAATCAGAAAGTACTGATGGAAGAGGAATAGATGAGCATACATTTTTAAAACTGTTTCTCGTTGGGCATTTCTTTTAGTGTATATTCACTGACCAGATGAAGACTTTTTATTTTGAACCATATCTTCAAGAGTAAAAGAATAAACAGTTTTGTTTTACTTTCAAAGTCAGATATCTTCCTAGGTAATATCAATTTTGTACCAAATCTCTGAATTAGAGATTTAATCCCCCTACCTCACTGCCTCCTCCAGTGCACACATAGTGAAAGACACAGAGCTAGCAAGAAGTAAATCTGGATAGTCCACCCCAGAATGGTCCAGAAAAAATACCAAGGAGGGTTTACCTTACTCCTTATTATGGGGACAAAGCCAGGTCCCAGAAATCATAACAAAAGTGAAGCCAGGAAATTGAGTTGCAACCAAGACTTTAGTAAGGCCCGGGTGTCGGTACCCAGGCCTCTTACCTCTTTGAGGCAAGACCAAATGTTGGGTGGGAGGAAGCAACCAAGAAGCCCCAGAGTAAATAGCAGAAGAGTTAGCAGAAGAGTCAGGTGTGGAGGGCCAGTGTCCCAGGGAGTGTTGTCACGGACACCCTAGCTTGCTTGTATCTCCTGGCTTGTGTCATTCCCCTAGCCCAGAGGTTCTCTACGAGTGATCCATGGCCCAAAGCAGTCTGTGAGTCAAAACTGTTTTCCTGATGCTAAGGCACTATATACCTTATTTTACTCTGCTGACATTTGCATTGATACTACAAAAACTGGGGGTTGGTAAAACCGCATGAATTGTTTTACCTGATTTTTGGCATGAATCAAGACAGTAGCACCCAATTGTAACTAGGAATCATTGTATTCTTTATCACATGGCCCTCAGAGTTAAAAAAAAAAGAAAGAAAGAAAAGTCACTTTCACTTAAGAATATCCTGGTAAAGCAATAAGAAATCTCAATCCTCAAATCACGTCTTTTTAATATGCTCGGAAGTATTCATATAGCACTCCCGTTACATGCACAATGGTTGTCTCCAGGAAAAGCTCTTGGCACAATTGTTTAAGTTGAGATCTGAACCGGCCACTGCTATAATGGAACACTATTTTTCTTTGAGAGAATGACTGACAAACTATCATTATTCAGACTTGAGTATCTGGTCAGCGTTTCCTTAAAAATGAACGAAGTGAGCCCGTCATCTCAAGAAAAACAACTGACAGTGTTTGTTGCCAATGAGAACATTCGAGCTTTCAAGTGAAAATTAGAATTTGGGAAACTTGTATCCACTACTGTGAGCTTGACAGTTTCTCAATACTTAAAGACTTTTCTGGTGAATTCACTGGTGATATTAACAAATGTGATTTTTTATATTGTATAATGAAATGCGTTAACATTTAGAAGATCTGTATAACTCGGTGAATTGATATTTTTCAGACAAGCAGTGCATGGTGTTACAAAATCATGCTTAGGTAAAAGATCTATTGAAAGTACAAGATATGCCACTGGATTTTAATGTAACAAAGTATGAAAAGTTAATTGATATGGTTTCGAATTCTACGTTGCAGCCAGCCTTTAAGAAACTATCACTTAATTGAGTTACAGTGGAGTATCAGAAAAGAATATCCGTAATTATCTGAAAAGACTACCTACCCTTTCAGCTACATGTCTGTGTGGAACTGTATTTTTCTTTACATACTACAGTCATACCACCACAAAGGGGATTCAGAAGCATATATGAGAATCTAGCTATAATTTATTAAACAAAACATTGAAAAGACTTGCACAAATGTAAAATCTCTTCTCATTGTTTTGTTTTGGAAAATTTACCTCATTTTCATAAAAACATGCAATTTATGTTAAAATGCAATGAAATTATTATCAATTTTTTTAAATTTTATTTATTTATTTGAGAGACAGAGAAAGTGAGAGAGAGCATGAGAGGAGAGAGGGTTAGAGGAAGAAGCAGACTCCCCATGGAGCTGGGAGCCCGATGTGGGACTCGATCCCAGAACTCAAGGATCTTGACCTGAGCCGAAGGCAGTTGCTCAACCAACTGAGCCACCCAGGCGCCCAAAATTATTATCAATTTTTAATGAAGTAAGATTTTGAAATTTTCCCAGTTAAAATTTCTAGTGGGACAAATATTGACAGATAAAGCCCCTGTAAACAGAAACTCTTCAGGATTCTAAATTTTTAAGAGTGGAAGGGAATCCTAAAGGTACAAGGTTGTGAGAATCACCAAAATGTACCATGACCTGGGCTTGGGCTCATTTAGGCATAGTGTGGTGTACTGGACAGACGTAGACCTTGCCCCCAGAGCTAACAGTCACCTAAAATGGAACAGATATTTCCATGGAGTGTGTTAAATGTGGTGATGCGAAAGCAGTAGGTCAAATGAGAGTGCCCTCTAGGGCACCTGACCCTGTGTTGGGGAGACTTTCAGCAGGAAGTAAGGTATGTGCTAATTCGTGAAGGATGAGTAAGAGTTAATTAGGCAAAGAAGAGAGGTTGATTGCTTTGGGTATATGGAAAAACATGTACAAAGGTCCCCATGCAAGAGGTCATGGCTTTACTGCACAAATAAAAGAAGTCTAGTGTCATTGGATCACAGAGTGGAGGGGATGGCAAGATATGAGGCTGGGCTAGAGGGCAGCAGCCAGAGTATGAGGGTTTTTTGTGAGATCAGGGGTGAGGACCTCCTCCTAGGAGAAATGGAGCATCCTGGAGGGTTTTAAGAAAGGAGGGTGACTTCAGATTGCATTTTAGACAGATCTCTCTTGACTGCAGAGAATGGATATCTAGAGGTAGGGGGACTGGTTAGAGGTCATTGTGGCAATCAAAGAGAGTTGATGGAATGTGGGCTATGGAATGGCTGAGGTGTTGGAGAAATATATTTGGATTTAAGAGGTATTTTTGTGGAGAGGTTTATGATCTAGGTAAATAGATTGGTTGTGATTAAAGAAGAGTGGGGTAGGCATCAAGATTGAATCTAGGTTTCAGGTTTAGCACCTTGGAGTAATGATAATGTTCATTGATAGAGAGAATGTAAGAAGTACAGGTTTAAATAGGAGAAGGAGGGATTCCATTTGGACCACCTTCAGGCTGTCCAAGAGATGCCCACTCAGCATTTGGATCTGCAGTTCTGAAGTTGCGGGGGAGGCAGATCTGAACTAGAGACATAGATTTTGAGTCATCAGCATATTAATTGTAACTGAAGCCAGGGGCTGGAGTGAGAGCCCTCAGAGAGAGGATTTAAACAAGAAGGGAAGACTGCCTAAGAGAGAACCATAGGGGTACCAAAAATGAGGGGATGAAAAAGTGCCCAAAGCATTCAGGGAATCCAGAGACAGATGTGGTCATTGAGACCAAGGGAGTAGAGTTTCAAGAAGGAAGGAAGGGTCAGTCATGACCAGTGCTGTCAAGAGGTCAGTAAGATGAGCATTGAGAGTATCTTTTCGGTTTAGCAACAAGGATGTAGTTGTTAGTAATTGACTGTATCCAGAGTGATGTCAGTGAAGTGGCAGGCTCTCAAGAGCTTTAAAAAGGAGGAACAAGAGAGGAGAGGGGTTGGTGGAGGAGAGAGGGGAAAAGATTGCGGAGAGTATGGGAGGCAGGAAAACAGAGAGAGAGATTGATTTGAAATTATAATTATGTGGGGAGGAGCCCATTAGAGAGAGAATGTTGAAGATATGAGAGAGAAGGGGAAATCAGTAGAGCCCGTTCCAGAAGAGTTGGAAGAGGAGATTTGGAGAGCAGGTAGAGGGAAGCCAGGTCTCCAGCAGGGAACCCAAGTTCCAATCAGGGCATGATGTGGAAAGGGCATTAGCTGAACAAATTGAGGGCATAGAATAGTTCAATTACCAATGGAAGTTCTAGGGTGCTTGGGTGACTTAGTTAAGTGTCTGATTCTTGGTTTCAGCTCAGATCATTATCTCAGGGTCGTGAGATGGAGCCTTTCGTCAATTTCCATGCTGAGTGTGGAGCCTGCTTGGGATACTTTCTCTCCCTCTCCTTCTGTCCCTCCCTTCACTCTTCCTCTCTAAAAAAAAAAAATTAAAAAAAGAAATGGAAGTTCCATGATGCTCAATGGAAATGTTTAGGAGGAGGAGAACAGTGGGAGTTTGGGTCAAAGGAGAAAAGACACAGAGCAGTATGAGGAAGAAGATGGGAGAGACTGAAGGCCAGAGGGTTTCACCAGAGTGACCACACTTAGCAGTTATGAGGAGACAGGCAGGATGTACAGATGTAAATTATTGGTAATTTAATTACAGCAATCTTATCTTTTTACACAATGATGCATTTTTATATCACAACCTAAAAATTACTCTCAACAATGGTGATTTTTTTTTTTTACTGAAACATTATTTTCTGGCCAATTCAAATTATCCTTATGGGTTTCTGTTGTTTACTTTTATGTTCACCAGGTTAAATCTTCAGTTATGCTACTGCCATTAAGAGTTTCCTATGTAGAAAAATCTATTCATTATGAACACATTTATTGCTTCATTGAGTTGCCTATTTAAAATGCAGAGAACCACAAATTAAATGTAGTGCTTTTCCATTTTGAAAAAAAGCGGATGAATGGGTACTGTTTTCTTGAATACATCATGTTTGTCTTACATAATTAACAGTCCAGATTCATAGGCTAACAGATGCCAATCCTTGCTTGTTTTGATATTTGTTCCTTACTGAAAGGGATGCTTCCTAAGACTTGTGTGTGCCATGTTCTGCATCAGGGGGAATGATAAGGCAGATGTAATAGAGACAGTTACTTGGCGGCAGCATTGGCGGGGGTGGGGGAGGAGGGCAGCTAAGTGGTCAACAGAGAGGTTGGTCTCTGAAATCTATTTCTCTGAGGTTAATTATGCAAAGTATAAAACAATTTCTTCACTGAAATTGTAAAATTAAAATATCTCAAGCAGCTTCCATATAAGATTAACCCATTAAATACTTTCAGATCCAAGTCTACAGCCCTCTACTAAATATGCATTGTATATAAGATTTTGGTGTTTGTTCCAGATACCTTCTTTAAGAACCTACCCTAATGCCTTTCAATACACACCTGTGCTGAATATGTGTAAGTGGGGACTATGGTATGGTACAAGGGCACTGTTAAATGAGAAATCTGCTATTAATGCTTAGTATCTGATCTGGAGATCAGTTTGTTTTTTTTCTTTCTTTCTGCTGTAACCCCAAAGAGGCCTTATGTTCCATTTCTAAACCCATATAATGGATTCTCCTGTCAGTGAAACTGTAGCAGGCTAATGGAGAGAGCTTTGTCTTTGAGGCCATGGGATACAACCTAATCCCATGAGGCTCACAGTCCTACTAGGTCTGTTAGAAACAGAAGCTCCTCCATTCCTTCTGGTTGTCTCATCCCAGTCCACTCTGATCTTCATTTATTCTGATCAACCACCACGTTCCCCATCCTTCAGACTTTCAAAGGACTTCCCCAGAATCCTTTTTTTCCATCGTAAATGAACTTTTCCACATCCTCAACTGGCAGGTAAAACATTGCATCTGCCTTCTTGCTTTAGCTGACATTTGGCTGTTTCCTGAGAGCTTTGCCCAGTTGGTCTTTCAAGCGAACACCGCTCCAGAAGCAGGGTGCTGTTTGGAGACCGGCATTTCCCAGCCTGTGATAAACCCTGCTCTTTTGATCATTCTGCCCTCTGGCTGATCTTCCCTCCATGTGCATGGCACTGTCATCCACCAGTGTCCATTCATGTGCATCACGCAGGGCCACCCCCAGACCCAAAGTCCTGACGTCATCTGGGGGCCTCCCAGCACTGTAGCTTTTTGGTTCCTCCACTCTCTCAGTTACAGTGACCTCCATCTCCATCATGTCCACTCCCTCACCTGTGCCCTGGATCACCACCAGGAAATGCAGCATCTCTAAAATCTCACGTCTAGATAGTTGTTTTCTACAAGACAGGACCTCTGATACAATACTGGGTAGTAAGGATGGTTAACGGCATCCCTGTTGTGTTTCTGGCTTTTCATAGAAACGCTTCTACAGTCTCACCATTTAGTGTGATGTTGCTATAGGGTTTGGCTGGAAGGGGAAAATCTCTTATTTTCTAAATCCGCTCAGTTTTTCCCATTGTAAATAGGCATTGGGCCACTTTGAATGTTTTTTCCTATATATGTGAGATGCTTATATTGTTTTTCTCCCTTAATCTGATACTTGCGGCACTAAATATTTTCTCCTCCACTTTTTCTCTCCTGAAACTTCTTTTAGTTTAATGTTTGTGCTTTCCCTTACATCATCTGTGTCTCCTTAATCTTCCTTTCAGCTTTCCCCCTCCTTTTTTAGATCTCTGTACTGCATTCTGGGAGATTTCCTCAGTTTTGTCTTCCAGTTCATTGAATCTCCCTTAAGCTGTGTCAAACTTCCCAATTATATTTGCTCATTCCAGGATTTTCAGCTGGTTCCTTTTTATTTCTCTCTCTCTTCTTATTTTGTAGCCTTTAAAAAATGTTTTTAATTTAGGTATAATTGATAAATAACATTAAATTAGTTTTGGGTCTACAACATAATGATTAGATATCTGTATACATTGCAAAGTAATCACTGCAATGTTTCGTTAACATCCATTATCTTCCACAGTTATAAAAAAAATTGTTCTCTTCTTGTGATAAGGACTTTTAAGATCACCTTTCTTAAAGACTTTCAAGTATGCAATATGGCATTATTAACCAGTCACCACACTGATATTACATCCCCATGGCTTTATTTTATACACAATCTTCTGTGTATTATGATCTCATTTGATAGCTGTTGTTTTTCCATTATGACTGAGGATTTTAAAAGTCTTCTTCAGAGTGTTCTGTCCTCTTTTCTCAGATGTGAATTGTCTCATTCTTTGGACTGTCTTTAATCAGGCTGCACATCCTTGTATATTTTGTAATTTTCTTTTCTGGAGAGCATAACTTCCCTATGGATTTGCTTTACAAGGGTTCCTCTGAGGGGTGGTTTTGAGATCCTTAGCTCTGTCTGAGACAAGTCATAAATTAAGCATGACATGGGATCCCCACTGAAGAGAAATAACAGTATCTTGGCTTATGGGCAGTGCAGACTCAGGTGCTAGTCAAGTATAGGTATCTTCATTTCTAGTCACGGGTAATTTGGGGCCTTGACCCTAACTCAAGTAATAGAACTAATCTCATCCCACCCTACTCCATCCCCTGATATCTGCGGGGCATATTCATCCCCTTTCCCTTTGTAGATACAGAAACATTGAGACCCCCAAGTCTTCCTAGTACCTGCCCCTACCCCAATTTCACCATGCCTACAGAGTCTTAGTCATTACTTACCACTGGGGTAATTATCCTCTTCTATTTACAGAGATGTGCTTTTCTTGTTTTTGAAAATCGTTTTAATCAGTCAAGTCCCCAGCAAAAAATAGACTATCATTCAGATACTTAAATTCAAGAGATTTTAATGAAGAAACTATTTATAGAAATATGGGCAGGAGTAAAGACTCCAACAAGGTCATTTGAGGTACCCAGAAAGTAGGAACCGCAGCAGGCTGTCACCACACCGAGTCCTAAACAAAGGAGGAGCTGTCATTAACGGGGTTCAGGGACACCTGGCACTACCAATGCGGGGCCTCCTGGTGGAAGCTGAGTTTGAAGGGAAGTAGCCACCATTAGAAGGCAGGCCTAAAGTAGGGAGGGAGCAAGAAAGAGATGTCCTACCCTCTCTCTTCCTACCCTCCTATCTCTTGCTGGAATGTTTTGCTGGCCAAACCCAGCCAGAAGACAGCCAACAAGGGAGCCCAAGTAACGTGGTCCAGAGGGCTGCAGAGCAAAGCAGAGAATGCAAATAGAAAATAAACAGAACAGGCTTGTATGGTTTGAAAAAATATTTTATCTGTTATTTCTGTATGTGCAGCAGACTGAGAATTTTCAGCAAGTGTTTACTCTGCCATGTTGACTCAGAAGTCTAAGAATCCCTACTTCAACCTCTTACCCAGCTGACTCCCTCATTCAGGCACACCCCTGACATTTGAATGCCTGGGACAAGAGTACACGTGGAATTCCACATGCTCTGTGTGTGTATGTGTGTGCGCGTGTGTGTCTATATATAGTATATCTCTCTATATAGTATAAAGTAAGGTAAACTACTAAATATATTCTCTCTTCCTACCTTGACAAATATACTTTAATAACAAGCTAGGAGGCAAAGGTTCGATTAGAAACCATCACTTCCTTGGAGGTCATCTATGGTGAGGGGGAACACTGGCCCCTGGTCCCTGGCGGTCCTCCCTGTGGCAAGGGTCCTCATGCACTTGTGTGGACACCAGCCGTCACTCTGAGTTTAATCCACATCTCCGACAGACAGCCACCCTTTGAGCAAGCAAGCCCTTAGAAAGAGGCCTACACGAGCACTGAAAGTGGGCCTGGAGCTTTTTGGGTAGGGAATCAATCCTAGGGTCCTGGGTACGTGGAATGCCCTCTAGAAGGTAGAGTATGCAGGCCTGGGTGGGTACATCCCCTTGGTCCTGCACACTCCTTGTTCTGTGGAGAGGGGCGCAGCCAGATAAGGGCCAGAGCAGAACCCTCCAGAACGCAGGATGCACGGCAGGTCCCCTCTGACTCGGGTCTAGTGCTGGTCCCATTACACTTGATCTTCAACTTCAGCAGGCCCTCCATTCCCTGTCCTTCTAGGTTTTTCTGAGATGGTGAGGCTCTTGTGAGGCTGCATTGCATCCCATCTAGTCTACAGCCTGGTCCATTACATTCTTGGCCATGCCCTTGGCCATACTTCCCAGCCCTGGTTCTTCCATCACTCTTTCCTGGCAAAACCACAGCCCCAGCTCCCCCTGCCTCTCTGCCTTCTGCCTTACACTGAGGCTCCTGAGCACCTATAGTGCACACAGCGCAAGCAGCATAAACGGGTCCGGGCCAGCTGGGCCTCTGTGCCACTGCGGGGCCTTCATTCCCCCAGGAAGCTCTTTGCGGGGTCCCGCAGGAGCACTTTCAAACCTTGGCCACTTCTGTCAGGCCCTGGCTCCACCATCGTCCCTGCCACACTCAGCAAATGGCCTTGCTCCCCATTTCTTAAGAAAGTTAAGTCCTCAAAGCAACAGTGTCTTTTCCTCCCCGTTCCCCTCTACAGTTTTACTGGACACTGTTGATGAGGACCATGGGGAGAGGAAGATGGCAGTCCCACTCACCATTGACTTGCCACTATGACTCCTTCCCTCCTGTCCTGGTGGCAAAGGCGCTGTTCTCTCCGCCCCACAGTCTCAGACAGATGCTTCCACCGTAGCTTAGGATTCTGCCCCCATCTGCTTCCTTGGACCTGAGTGCATCAGTTAGCCTCTCTGTCTGAAGCTATGCATTGAAGCCGCACTCCCCTCTCTGTTCTCACATCCAGATCCCTTCCACTGTAACCTCATTTCTACCCGAGGAACGCTGCTGCTGCAACCACTCTGACCAGGTTCAACAATGACCTCTTTGCTGCTAAAACTAGTGGGTGCTTTTGTTGTTCTCCTTAGCGTTTGACACTGACAAGCTCACCTCCTGAACACGCTCTTTGCCCTTGACACCCATGCTCTTCCTGCTTTCCTGGCTGACTTTCCCAGTCTCCTTCCCTTAAATGTTGTCTCCCTCAGAGTTCCGCTCTCACCTGCTTCTCTGCTTATTCGTTATACTCCCTGGTGACTGACCGGTACAAGGTACTTCGTCAATATCAAATTATGTGTGCAAATCAAGCTACTGTTTCAAATTCAAGCAATCTACTCAAAAGTCTTTCAAAGTTGAAGCAAGAAGGAGCAAACTTTTTTTTTTCGTAAGGATACACATTTCCAATTATAAATGATGTATTACTTATTGCAACTGGAGTCCACCGAGGGGGAAAAACCATAATAGCTTATTTCAGAACTAATATGGCTATACGTTAGCAACAGAAATGATGTAGCTATCTTATTAGAAATACAACAAAGAGATTACTTAGCAGCTGTCTCCCCACACTGTCATTTCATTTTGCTCTGTGGTTCTTGGCAGAGAATCTAGAAAAGAAAAAAATAATTAAGCCACTCTGTGTTCTCTCAGACTAAATGATCTCTGCTGTTCTGAGGAACAAATCTTAAAAGGCAATGTGTATTCCATGATTATTGGAAATAGAACATTTTCGGAGGTTTTTTCCCCCCGAGACGTGTGGTTAAACATGATGGCCTCTTCCCTTCCAGGTCTGGTTGTAAAGTTTCTCCTAGCTTTATGTTCCAAATGTAGAACTCGAGGGCCATGCACTGGCCTGGGGGCCATCATTAGATCCTGAAACCCACTTTGAAAAAAGAGAATTCCACAGAGGTCTATTTAGGACTCTCTTTTCATTGAGATAAAGAGATACCACATGTAGAGCATCCAGTTGTTTATTCATTCATTCAACAAATAATTATGTTAATAGCCACTTAGAGTCATCTTAGAATGGATATTATTTAATGTGTGGAAAGCTACTTGGCAGAAGTTGCTGAGTTTATTTGTAACTTTATTTGGTCTTTACCTGCCAAGGTTTCTTTCCCCCACCTCCAGCATGTTAGCAAGATCTACTGTGCATAGGCCCATATGTCATATTGCTACAATTCCATCTGTCCCTGCCATAGTTGTCATAACAAGCTGGGTCATGGTATCTTTGTGCCACTCTATACTTCAGCAGAAGGAAAACTCAATCAGTCCAAGCAAAGAAGGAGTTGTCAAAATTAAATCGGAAGTCAGGACTGCATTACCTGCTGATTTGTGGAGTTCACACTCTTGCAGCCTAAGTATAAACTAAGAATAGGGTCTTGCGACCACTTTCATTTTTAGGGACATCTTTATGGCTCACAGGGAGATAGATGAGACGTGCCGATTTCATGGAGGAAATTATTCATGCTCTTAATCTTCTGGCATTACCCACATGCCCAGGACAGCACAAGGCAGAACTGAATGCAGCGTGTAGCCCAGGCAAAGGACTCAGTGTGTCAGTGTAGGAGCGTGAAAGTCACTGCCTACAGTCACCTAAATGTATGACTTAGGCTGAGTGTGAGGTCGTGGGGAGTGGTGGGGCTTGCAGCAAACTGGAGAGCTCCCAAATTGCCTAAAGGCATGCATGTTTAAAAAATTGAAAAACCCTGAGCTGGCCACACAAACACATGCCTAGCGACTCCGTACTGCCCTAGCTTGAGTTTTAGTCTCTATCTATATCATGCCTGTCCCTTGCTTATTTCCTGTCTTCCTCTTGGAATGGCCTTGGCTCACTCTTCCTCTTCCCAGTGCCCACAACCTCTGACCACTTGCTGCCTCGGATGAAAGGTGCCATCAGAAAGTTTCTACCTGTTTTAAAGAACAATGTTAACAAAATGTGCCTGTGTTTGAGAGTGGTTGCTTATAGAGGAACCAACCAGCATTTAAAACACTTTAAAAAAACTTTTCAATCTTTGTTAGTTTTTATATTACACATATGATACACGTTCTTCATTTAAAACTTCTAATAGTATAGAAATAAAAAGTTCACTCCATTCTCCCCTCTGCCAATCCCATTCCACAGATAGATACTAATAACTGGTGTATCCAGATTTTTTTCTGAGCATATAAACTCGTGTATACATGCACATACTTACATACGTAGATTATATATAAATGTAATCATATTAAAATGCTACTGTACCATTCTGCAACTCACTTTTTCATATAATATAGACAAATTTTCATAATCGTATAGTTATCACATTCTTTATATCACATTCTGTTCTTCCTTCAGCAGTTTATCAATACATAGTAATTTACTTCAGCAGTCCCTATTAGTGACACTTAAGTCGCTTCTAGGTTTTCTGTTATTTTTCTGTTCTGATTCAGCAATCGTAGACACCATGGTCAAAACCTAACTCCTCATCTTTTTCCCCAAAACTGTTCTCTTACAATTTTTCCATTTTAATGAATTTAATTTAATGAATGGTATCTCCATCCTTTGTGTTGTTTATGCCAAAAACCTCAAACATCACCCCCAGTCCCTTCTTTTTCTTTCATCCCACATCCATCATGTCAGCACCTTCACTATTGCACCCTGTCCAAGCGGCCACCACCAGCCCAGCCCTCCTAGCCTGGCTCTCTGCTTCTGCCTTTGCCCCCAGTCTGTTCTCAATTCTGTCCTCAACCAAAGGGATCTTTTTAAAATGTGCATCAGGTAAAACTGCCACTCTGCTCCCAACCCTCCAGTGGCTCCTCATCTCACTTCATAAAAGCCAGAGTTCTTAGAGTGGTTGACAAGGCCTGAAATGATCTGCTTCTCCTCTCCCATGACCTCCCCCCTCCACTACCCTGTCCTTATCTGTAACTCTCCTGATCGCTCATGGTGCTCCAGCCACACTTGCCTTCTGGCTTTTTCTCAGACACCCAGAAGCACTCCTGTCTCAGGGCCTTTGCATATGCTTTGCTTTCTGTCAGCAGTGCTCTTCCCCTGGATATGCACAAGGCTTGCTTCCTAGCGCTTTCAAGTCTTTGCTCAGCTGCCTCTTCTCAGTGAGGGTCTTCACTGGCTGTGGTATTTATAAAGAACACACTTGGGTGCATTCCTAACACCCCAAACTTAGTGTATCCAAACATATTTCTCCCTATTTCAGCAAATGGCTTCACCATGCACCCATTGACTCCAGCTAAAAATTGCCCAAATGTCTTCTGGGAATCATACCTTTCCTTTATCTGCCTCCCTTATCCCCCACCCTGGATGTAGTTCATCAGCAAATACCATTGGTTCCCTGTCCACAATACCTATAGCAGCGCTATTGGAAGTGGGTCTGCAGGTTGGTGCTGGTCTGTGAACTGTTACTGATCTGTGACAAGTTAGGTATAGAAATCAAGAGGCATTAGAAGCTTCTATAACAGTTTAAAATTGTTCTGATGGCCAAGTTCACAATGGCAACCTCATCTCATTGAACAGGGTATAGACCGCTTCAGTACTGGCAAGCTCAAATGGTGAGTCATAAAGTACGAGTTGTGTAATAAATAATCATGTGCAATAGGACCAAATTGTAAAATGTAATATTTTATTAGGTTTGTCAACTTGTAACCTGAAAGTGTATAAAAATCTGTGAGCATTTTTTATAACTTACATTTACAAGTTTCGATTTTTAACAATTTTCATTTTATGATTTAACATTATTAATTAGGGAAATAAAATTTATATTAATGATTTCTCACCCTCAATTTATTGAAGGTAAAACAAGCCGCACTAGAGATTATTTTTAAAATATATATTTTTTAAGATTTTATTTATTTGAGAGAGCGAGAGATTGAGAGAGAGCACAAGAGGAAGAAGCGGGTCCCCACTGAGCAGGGAGCCCGATGCAGGGCTCAATCCTGGGACTCCAGGATCATGACCTGAGCCAAAGGCAGACACTTACCCGACTGAGCCACCCAGGAGCCCCAGAGAGGTTATTTTTGTTTTGTTTTGGTTTGGTTTTGAAAATGCCAAGGCTAAAATCCATATACAGTTGCCGAGACATTGGTGAAGATTGTATCAAAGGTATTTGTTCGGAAATGTTGGGTGAATCCACAGCAAAGAGGGTAGCTCAAACACCACTTCCAGGGCCCCGTAGCTCTGTGTATTCAGGAACGGGCTAATAATATGGAAGACTAACTCACAGAGCAATTAAAACTAGCACCATATTTGTTCATTGCAGTGTGATCGTCTCACTCATATTCCTGTTTACGATGGTGACAGGAAGGAAAGATTTCCTTTTTTTCAACTTTGTTGCTGAGAAACATCACTAAGTCTGAACTAAATAATACTACGAAGGATTACATTGTCAACAAACCCCGTTTGGAGTTTACATTTTGAGTCGGAGCGTGTTCCGATGGTACAGAAAACATCCTGGTGCCATTACCCTGATGAAGAGGCTCACACCGGAATGTAAATCAATGTACTTTTTCTCTTGTGAGAAAGTCCTGGGCTATGAAGAATGGTGGAGCTGATGGAGCTAAACAACGGGCTTACTGTCATACTAAAAATCACGAATTAGGTGAACGCTGGTGTGTTAAATTCTGCGTTATTCTCTCGTATTATATGAGAGTTTGAAAGCAAATCCTAAACAGCTCATATGGCATGCTGAGGTATGATGATCATCGAGAGAACAAATGTTTGAGTATGTTTGATCCACAGAACAACTCAACATTTCTTCAAAACCAGAAGACAGTTTGGTCCCGGCTTGTTGAAGATAGGAATTGGACAAGCAGAGTTGCTAAAGCTCTTCAGTACTTTTAATGATCTCAGTACTGCCATGCAAAGAAGAAATGCAACATGTTTTTCAAGATCAAAGGGCAAAAACGAAAGTTAGAAGCTTGGAAGAACAGTTTCTACAGATTATTATGACACATATTCCATAATTTAACAATTATCAATGATGTAGGTGATGATCTTGATATTGCATATCTGTGAAAAGCTATCACAAAATGCCTTAAAGTTTAATAAAGCATTTTGAATTTTATTTTCCATCAAAAGAAGATCTATGCCTAAAAAATTCATGGATCCAGAATCCATTTCTTTCATCAAAAGATGATTTAAAATTAACCATAACTTACAGGATACATTGCTGGAACTGACTTCTATTTAAGTATTTAAAGGACTCTGAAAAAAATAGCATTTTCTTCATTTTAGATAAAATTTAAAAGTGAATAAACTAAATTTACTGGAATTGCTCTAAAATCTCTTATTCCATTCAGTGAGACTACTTTCTCCTCCTCCTCCTGCTCCTCCTTCTTGTTCCTTTTCCTCTTCCTCCTCTTCATAATTATTATCAAAATAAAACACAGAAACAGTTTAGATATACGTTTTCCCCTGAAAGTAGTCTTGGCAATCTTAAATTATTAATCAAGAAGCAAGTCTATTTGCCACACTAAAAACTTCAAATATTTCTATATACTGTTCATGCATACTGTACCTATAACTATTTAATTTGGGGATTCATTTTTCCCCTAAGTTGAAAAAAAGGCTACAAGTGTAATAGTGAGCCTATATATCAGTGGCCCATATGCATACTTTCAGCAAATAAGCAATGTGTACAATTTTCTTACTTCTTTCTTTTTCCGCATATTATGTTTACTCTGGTAATATTTATTGCAATGTAATTTCCTCTTTGTTAAACTAATAACACAAAATTGCGGCTTTTATCTTGTATGTCTTTTTTAAAATTTTGTTTTCGTAGTAATTCATTTTTACTAATTTTTACAAAGTATCAGTTTGCAACAGACTGGAAAAATTTTTAAAAGGGTCCTTCACCACAGAGAATTTAAGCAGCACTGCCTTATGGGACTGAATATAAAATGAGAATTGATTCTTATAAAGAGAATTAATTCTGTTACCAAGTCTCTCAGACTACCTGACATGCTCTCAGTGACCTTATTTTGAAAACAAAATAGTAGTTGAGCCTAAAACAGCCTCGGGCAGTGTGAGGTTCTGGTGTTTAGAGGGGTCATCGGATGAAATTGGCAAATAGAGGAGGGAAGAAAGTTAACACAGATCTAGTTTTTATGCCAGTGTGATAAACTCACAATTGCAGATATTGGCTATTATCTTAAACAAGGCTTTAAAAGTCTATTTTCTATTTCTTTTGTTGTAGCTTATTTTACTTAATTCAATTAGTTAACATATAGTGTATCATTAGTTTCAGATGTAGAGGTCAGTTATCAGTTGCTTATAACACCCAGCGCTCATTACATCCCATGCCCTCCTTATTTTATTTTTTTTTAAGATTTTACTTATTTATTTGACAGATTGAGATCACAAGGAGGCAGAGAAGCAGGCAGAGAGGTAGCAGGGGGTGGGGCGAGGGGGGGGGAGTAGGCTCCCTGCTGAGCAGAAAGCCCCCCAGGGGGCTTGATCCCAGGACCCTGATTTTCTTTATTTGGGAGAGAGAGAGAGCACAAGTGGAGAATTGGGGCAGAGGGAGAGGGAGAAGCAGATTCCCTGCTGAGCAGGGAGCTCAACATGGGGCCCCATCCTAGGACCCTGAGATCGTGACCTAAACCGAAGGCAGACACTTACTCAACTGAGCTACCCAGGCGCCCCTCATAATATCTTAATGACTGTAGGATCTGCCCCACTGTCCATCCTGATAGAAGTAGTTTGTGGGTTTTTTTGTTTTTCCTTCTGATCAACCTGGCTAAAGGTTTAGCAGTTTTATTGTTCCTTTTAAAACCTTCTTTGGTTTCTTTCATTTTCTGTATTATTTTTCCATTTTCTAGGTCATTGATTTTTGTTTTTCTGTTTATTTATTTTGGTTTACTTCTATTTATTTCCTTCTAATTTTGATTTACTTGTTCTTTTTATAGCTTCTTAAGATAGATATTTCAATCATTGATTTTAGACTTCTAACGTAAGACTTAAAACCTTATATTTCTACCTAAGCACTGCTTTAACTGCATGCCACAAATTTCTCATTTGCATTATCATTCAGTTCAAAACAGTTTCTAATTCCCCTTGTGTTTTCTTCTTTGACCCATGGGTTGCTAAAGAAATGTGTTGTTTAATATCCAAATATTTAGACATTTTCCAGATATTTTTGTTACTGATTTTTAATCTGATGTCGTTGTTTAATTTCAATCCTTTTAGGTTTTTTTTTTTAAGATTTTATTTTAAGATTAAGATTTATTTTTAGTAAATCTTTAATCTTTAATAAAATCTTTAATAAAATCTTATTTTAAGATTTATTTTTTAAGATTTTATTTTTTATTTGAGAGACAGAGAACGTGAGAGAGAGCATGAAAGGAGAGAAGGTTAGAGGAAGAAGCAGACTCCCCGTGGAGCTGGGAGCCGGATGTGGGACTCCATCCCGGAACTCAAGGATCATGACCTGAGCCGAAGGCAGTTGCTCAACCAACTGAGCCACCCAGGCGCCCTCAATCCTTTTAGTTTTATTGTAACTTTCTTTTTAATGTCTTGGTGAATGTTCCATGAGGATTGGAATGGAGTGCAAATCTTTCAGATGTTGAGAATAGGGCTCTTTAGATGTCAGGTCAAGTTGGTTAATGGTGTTATTTAGTCTTATTACTGTTTTCTGTCTCTGTGTTGTATCATTTACTCAGGAGTATTAAAATAATCAGCTAAAATAATAGATTTGTCAGTTTCTCCTTTTAGTTCTCTCAGTTTTTGCTTTGGGTATTTTTTAAGCTCTCTTAATGAGGTATCTATACACTTAGGGGTGTTATGTCTTCTTGATTAATTGGTTGGCCCTCTTATCATTATGAATTATCTCTTTATCCTGGGCAGTATTCCTTATTCCAAAATAGTGATATTGATATATAGTCCTTTTTTTATGATTTTTTTTTTATTCTTTTACTACTAACTAATTTTATCTTTCAAAGTGGATTTCCCAAGCATAGGGTAAAGTTGAGTCTGCTTTTTTATTCAGCCTGGCAATCTCTGCTTTTCAATTAGAATGTTTACCATATTTACATTTAATGTAATTATCCATATGGTTGGATGTAAGCCTATCTTTTTCATATTTTCTGTTTCTTCTATTTGTCCTGAGTTTTCTTTTTTCCTCCTTTCTTACCTTTATTTAAGCTCTCTTCTTTTGGATGTGTAGATCCAATTTTCCATTTTATGTTATTTTTCATAAGCCCAAAGAGCTTCCTTAAAATTTCTAGTAGTTCATGTGTACTGGCGACAAATTTTTCAGCTTCTGTTTGAAAATTTTTTTTAAAGATTTCATTTACTTATTTGACAGAGAGAGAGAGAGAGAGAGAGAGAGAGAGAGAGAGAGTGCACACAAGCAAGGGGAGCAGCAGGCTTCCCGAGGAGCAGGGAGCCTGATGTGGGCCTCGATCCCAGGACCTTGGGATCGTGACCTGAACTGAAGGCAGATGCTTAACAGACTGAGCCACCCACATGCTCCGTTTGAAATTTTTAAGTTGTACTTTCATTTTTGAAGGATATTTTCTTTCAGCACTTTAAAGTTGTCATTCTAACTGGTTTCCATTGTTTCAGATGAGAAGTCAGTGGTAATTTTTGTATATTTATTTCTCTGAACATGTGTCTTTTTCTCTGACTGCTCTTAAGATTTTATTTTGTTTGTTTTAAACATTTTGGTTATGGTATTCCTTTTTATATTATTCTATGTGTCCTGCTTAAGGTTTGTTTAGCTTCTCGGATCTGCAGGATTTTAGTTTTCATCAAATTTGGACAAATTTGGCTATCATTCTTTGAAAAAGTTTTCTTCTATTTTGTGGTATGCCAGTTACATGTGTTAGACCACTCAGTATTGGCCTACAAGCTACTGATGGCCTTTCCATTTCTCTTTCAGCCTTTTTTTCCAGATTCAAAGTTTGGGAAGATTCTGTTGGTTTATTTAAGTTACAGAAGTTTTCTTTTGCAAGATCTAATATGATGTAGCTCCCATCCCATGAATTACTTACTTCAGGTATTACACTTTTCACCTCCAGAAGTTCCATTTTGGCTCATTTTATATCTTCCATTTTCTCTTCATTATGGTCATGTTTTAAAAAAAGAAAAAGTCATGGGGGCGCCTGAGTGGCTCAGTGGGTTAATTAAGCCTCTGCCTTTGACTCAGGTCATGATCTCAGGGTCCTGGGATCTAGCCCTGCGTCGGGCTCTCTGCTCAGCAAAGAGCCTGCTTCCCCCTCTCTCTCTGCTTCTCTCTCTGCCTTCTTGTGATCTCTCTCTCTCTGTCAAATAAATAAATAAAATATTTTAAAAAAGAAAAAAGAAAAGGTCATGGAGCATACTTCTAATTAAATGTTTATGTCTACTGATTCTATGATCTTTGTTGTTTCTGGTGCTGTTTCTATTGACTGACTTTTCTCCTGCTTACGGGTCACATTTTCCTGTTTCTAAGCATGTATAGTAATGTTTTGATTTGGTCCTAGCATTACTTCATTAGTTTTCTATTGTTGTATGGCAACTTATCACAAACTCACACAGCTTCAAACAGCACCTGTTTTTATCTCCCAGTTCCATAGGTGGTAAGTCTGGTGTGTTCCATTGAGTTCTTTGCCCAGGGTCGCAGAAGGCCAAAATCAAGGTGTTGGCTGGGCTAGGCTCTTACCTGGAAGTTCATGGGAAGAATCTGACTCCAAGCTCATTCAGGTTGTCGGTAGAATCCACCTTCTTGTGGCTGTAGGTTGGAGGTCCTCGTTGTGTTGCCGGCTGGCAGCCAGGGTCTGCTGCCAGACGACACCTCCGCTCCTTTTCATGTGGTCCTATCCACCTCCAGAGCAGCAGTGGTGTGTTAGATCCTTCTTGTGCTTTGGGTCTCTCTGACCTCCTCCTTTGCTTTCAGCTGGAGAAAGTTCTCTGCTTTTTTTTTTTTTTAAAAGATTTTTTTTTTTTTAATTTATTTATTAGAGAGAGAGAGACTGAGAATGAGAGGGGAGAAGGTCAGAGGGAGAAGCAGACTTCCCGCAGAGCCGGGAGTCCGATATGGGACTCGATCCCGGGACTCCGGGATGATGACCTGAGCCGAAGGCAGTTGCTTAACCAACTGAGCCACCCAGGCGCCCAAGTTCTCTGCTTTTAAGAGCTCATGTGATTAGATTAAGTCAAGCTGGATTATCTCACCTGGATAATATAACAATCATGTCGCATTACCTCATATCCATAGGTTCTGGGGACTAGGGAATATGGAATCTTGGGGTCCCGTTCCTAGAAATTCTGTCTACCACAGTATGAATGTTACGATGTTAAGAGTCAAGATTTTGATGTCTTCTTTTAAAGAGTATTGAGATTTGTTCTGGCAGGTTTTAAATTTACTTGCAAATCAGTTTGATTTTCAAGAGGCCTCTTTATAAGCTTTGCTACTAATTTAGCCCCGTTCGGAGGTACGGCCTTTCTGGCTTCTGCTCAGTAACCAAGGTGTCCAATGTGATCTCGCCACTCTCACTAGTGGGAGCCTTAATATGTGCAAGCCCTGTGTGAGGTCTGGAGGGGGTTGAGCCGTCTCACCCCTGCAGATTCCTTTCCAAGTCATTGCTTCCCACCCTCTTCATGTCCACAGGGCATTCAGCTAGACTCAAGGGAAACCCATGAAGATTTCTGGAGCTCCTTTTCTGCATAGCTCCTTCCCTGCAGTACTTTACCCCACAGAATTCAGACCTTTGGCCACCCCCAACCAGGGGTGCCCCAAATGCGGGGTAGAGGGAGCAATCCAATCTAGGTGCTGGAAATTTGAAGGAATGCTGTCTGAACATAATTTTAAAACAATTATAGAAATGACTAAAAGTCTATCTTTTAATTATCACCATGTCTCTACAATTCTGATTAATCAATGATAAAATACTCCGGGCGTAAGGATGGGGGGTGAGAGGTAGGATTTTTGTTGGCTTATGTTCTAAACAACTGCTGAGGTTCCTGTTGAGTTTTAAGGATACTTATGTAAACTTTACATTGCACATTGTTACTTCTTCACTCTAGTAAACAGCTACATGTGTTCATTTTGAGAGTATGCTTAGCTTAGCACAGTTCAGAATCATGTGAACTGGCTTCAACCATGATTTGTGTTTCTGTCATCCTGTGATACAAGAAACTCCCATGTTTAAAAATGGACTTGGTGTAAGCAATGATAGCACATAGTTGTAAAGATAAAGAAACAATTTGAGTTATTAAAATCTGTCATATTATGTGGCCACTTAAGCATTGAAATTTGTGTTTACAATGTGGAAGAGCGAAACTGGGAAATGTGAGGCATTATGTTTATGTTTATTAAGCATAAGTTTTTAATTTATACCTGAACTATTTTACTAAATTTGAATAATATTTTTTAAAGTGATATTTATTCTTTTTTTGGCATTGTTTGTTTTAAAACCAGAGAATAAATCAAGAAAATAATGATAATTACTGATTATTACATGATTATTGCTAGAAGTAATTTTGTCATATAGAGGAAAGAGTGTCAAAAAAAATGATATGCTTCTCGTCTCATCTCAGCTAGACCACAGTCCCCTGCTTGGGTTTCCTTCCCTTCCCTGCACCTCAGTCTAGATAGTATCTCTAGACAGAAAGCCAAGGTCATCATGGGGTGCTCCTCTCTCGTTTTCTTCTCAGAGATTATAGGTCTTGCTGTCTGTTCCATCTCTGAAAGCCATTTTTTAAAAGATTTTATTTATTTGAGAGAGAGAGAGCACAAACTGGGGGAAGGAGCACAGAGAGATGCAGGCTCCCAACTGAGCAGGGAGCTGGATGTGGGGCTCGATCCCAGGACCTTGAGATCATGACCTGAGACGAAGGCAAATGCTTAACCAACTGAGCCATCCAGGCATCCCTGCCATTTAAAAAAAAATTTTTTTTTCATCATTTATGGTGGAAGGGCTAGTGGTACCCTCCAAGTTGGAGTTAATTATTTGGTTATATTTCTATTCCCTGGGTTAGCCTATGAGTTCCATAAGTAGGAGCCATATGGTATTCGAGTTCTCCAGAAAGACAGAAACAACAGGGCATATACACGGAGGGGGAGAGAGATTCATTTTAAGGAACTGGCTCACACAACTGTGGGGCGGGCAAGTCCAAAGTCCACAGGGCAGGCTGCAGAAACTCATCCAAGGTTTCTATGTTGCAGTCCTTCTTTTTTTTTTTTTTTAATATTTTATTTATTTATTTGACACAGAGAGAGATCACAAGTAGGCAGAGAGGCCGGCAGAGAGAGAGAGGGAAGCAGGCTCCCTGCCGAGCAGAAAGCCCGATGTGGGGCCCAATCCCAGGACCCTGAGATCACAACCCTGAGATCACGACCCACTGAGCCACCCAGGCACCCCTCTATGTTGCAGTCCTGAAGCAGAACTGCTTCTTCTTGGGGAAACTTCACTCTTTGCTCTTAAGTAAAGCCTTTAACAGATTGGATGAGTACCGTCCACAGTATAGAGGGCCATCTGCCTTTCTCAAAGTCTCCTGATTTAAAGATTAATCACATCTACAAATTTTCCTCTCCCCAACATCTAGACTCATGTTTGACCAAACAACTGAGCATCACCGCCAAGGGGACACATAAAGTTACCACCACAAAAATGTTACTTCTTTTTACACCCTCAGGACCTAGGGTGCTGCTCAGGAATTAAGAACTAACAAATAAGAGACTGGGGCTAGGGGATAAGGAAATAATATTGTAAATAAGGCTGGAAGTAGAGGTCGCAGTAGCTTTGAGAGACTTACGTGAGGGAGTTAACTATATGATGTGGCCAGAGTGGGAGTCTTCTCACAGATTTCTGAGGGAAATACATGATGAGGTCTGTCTTGACGGCAGTGTGGAAAGCGAGGCTGAGTGTTCGGAATCGCTATGGTAGCTAGGGGAGAATGGCAAGGACCCAAATAATGCAGTGTCCTGGGGATGGAAAGATCAGCACAGCAGTAGTGGGACCAGTGGGAACAAGCAGAGAGCCGGTGGAGAGAGTGTAAAAAGAAAGAGGCATATAAATAATATTTTGTTGGAAAATTCCGCATTTACATTTCCTTTAGTTTCTTTGTTTCCTTAGCGCTAGGTCTCCCCAAATGCTTTGGAAAAAGCTTTAGATAGATGTTAATAAAACCCTAAAAAACTAGCCAACATGAAATTTATTCCAACAACTGACGTTTATACCTATAATCCCTTACTCTAAACGGTTAAGGTTTCTCTGCGACCTCTTCCAGTCTTTAGCCACATGTAATCATACGATTTTGTACAGTTAAAATAATACTGTGTATATCATTTCATATTCTCCTCTGAGGAAGTTTATATACACATGACCTTCACATATATTAACAGCAGAAAAGCTTCATGGTAAATTAATGGGCCATAATTTACTGAACTATATTCCTTTTGGTAGACATGGATTTCCTACTGGGTTTTTCCCATTATAATAGATGATGGTATAAATGGTTTTCTACCTAAAGTATTTTTAACATCTTTATTGCAATATAATTGACATGAAATAAACCACACATATTCAAAGTGTGCAGTTTAATAATTTTGGGCACCTACACACTAATGAAATATCACCACAGTCGAGATAATGAAGATGTCCATCACCATCAAAAGTTTCCTTATAGGGCGCCTGGGTGGCTCAGTCGTTGATGTCTGCCTTTGGCTCAGGTCATGATCCCAGGGTCCTGGGATCGAGTTCCGCATCGGACTCCCCGCTCTACGGGAAGCCCACTTCTCCCTCTCCCACTCCCCCTGCTTGTGTTCCCGCTCCTGCTGTGTCTCTCTCTGTCAAATAAATAAAAGTTTCCTTCTATCCCTTTGTAATTATTCCTATCTTCCTACCCCTTCCCACCTCCCTGCTCCCCCTTCACACGCAACCATCAAACTGCTTTCTGTCAATGCAAATTAGTTTCCATTTTCTAGAATATTATATAAATGGAACCACACAACATGTACCCTACTTCCGTCTAGCTTCTTTGACCCAGCATAATTGAGATTTATCCATGTTATAGTGTGTATCAGTGGTTCATTCCCTTTTGGTTACTGAGTAGTATTCCACTGTGTCAATATACCACAGGTTATTTATCCATAAATAATGGACATTTGGATTGTTTTGGTTTTTGACTGTTGCAAACAAAGCTGCTATGAACATCCAGGTACAAGTCTTCGGGTAGGGGCTTTCTTTTCCCCTTGGATAAATCCCCAGGAATAGAATGGCTGGATTATATGGTAGGTGTATACTGAACTTTTTAAAATCAAAGTAGAGTTAACATTCAGTGTTGTATTAGTTGTGAGTGTACAACATAATGATTCACCAATTCTGTACATTCCTCAGCACAGTAAGTGTAGTCACCATATGTCACCAAGTAACATCGTTACGCTTATTGAATATATTCCCTATGCTGTTCTTTTCATCTCTAAGACTTATTTATTTTAGAACTGGATGTTTGTACCTTTTAATACCCTTTATCTATTTCACCCATTCCCCCCCCCCAACCTCCTCTCTGACAACCCCTGGTTTGTTCTCTGTATTTAAGAGTCTGTTTGTCCCTTTTTTCTTTGTTTTGTTTGTTAAGTTACACATATGCGTGAAATCATATGGTATTTGTCTTTCTCTAATTGACTTATTTCACTTAGCATTATACTCTCTAGCTCCATCTGTGTTGTCACAAATGGCAAGATCTCATTATTTTTATGCCTGAGCAATATTCGTGTGTGTGTGTGTGTGTGTGTGTGTGTGTGTACACATACATAACACATCTTTATCCATTCATCTATCAATGGACACTTGGGTTGCTTCCAAATCTTGGCTATTGTAAATAATGCTGCAATAAACAGAGGGGTGCGTATGTCTTTTCAAATCAGTATTTTCATTTTCTTTGGGGAAATATCCAGTAGTGGAATTACTGGATCATATGGTATTTCTATTTTTAATGTTTTGAGGAAACTCCACACTGTTTTCCTTAGTGGTTGCACCAATTTTCAATCCCACCAACAGTGCATGAGGGGCTTTTTTTCCCTCCACATCTTCATAAACACTTGTTATTTCTTGTGTTTTTGATTTTAGCCATTCTGATAGGTGTGAAGTGATAACTCATGTGATTTTGATTTGCATTTTTCTGATTAATGATGTTGAGCATCTTTTCACGTGTCTGTTGACCATCTGTATGTCTTTTTTTGGAAAAATGTCTATTCAGGTCCTGTGCATATTTTTTACTTCTATTATTTGTTTTTTGTTGTTGAATTATATTCATTCTTCATATATTTTGGATATTAACCCCTTATTGGGTAGATCATTTGCAAATATTCTCTCCAGTTCAGTAGATTGCCTTTTCATTTGCTGATGGTTTCCTTCACTGTCCAAAAAGCTCTTTATTTTGGTGTGGTCCCACTAGTTTATTTTTGCTTTTGTTTTGAAAAGACATATCTAGGAAAATGTTTCTACAGCTGATGTCAAAGAAATTACTGCCTGTTTTCATCTAGGGGTTTTATGGTTCAGGTCTCACATTTAAGTCGTTAATCCATTTGTATGTTGAATTTTTTAAGCAACTGCCAAACTTTTCCAAAGTGGTTGCATTTCCTCTAGCAGTGAATGAGACTTCCAGGTGCTCTACATCTTCATCTACAATTGATCTTTGTAAATTTAGCCATTTTTGTAGGTTTGCAGTGTTTATCTCATTGTGGTTTCCAGTCGCATTTTCCTAGTGACTAATGATTTTAAAAATCTTTTCATGTGCTTATTGTCCATCCATATATCTTCTTTAGTGAAGCGTCTTTTCAAGTCTTTTTCCCATTTATTATTGTGGTGTTTGCTTTCTCGTTACTGCGTTTCGTGAATTCTTTATATATTACTTTATCAGGTACATGCTTTGCAAAGATTTTCTTCTAGTCTGGTGGCTTGTCTTTTCCCTCTCTTAACAATATCTTCTGAAGAGCAAAAGTTTTTAAAGTGTGTTTTCTTTGGGTACATTTTCACAAATAGGATTAAAGGGTCAAAGAATATCATCTTTTGTTTGTGCGTGGTTCTAGTTACGTCTTGTTGGACTGCCTTTGGAGTTTGAAACATTGTTCTTGGGCAGTAGTAATATGTTCCCTGGGGGCTTGCCAACTCTGGACTTTATCACTTGTCTTTGTGTTTGCTATTTCGGTGAGTGTAAAGTGTTGCATTACAGTTTTATTTCATTCCACTCATGTGGCAAGTTGAGCAGTTAGTTACTTTAGTGTATTTAAATTTTTCATTCTTTTGGCTATTTATCATTGGGAATTTTGACTCATTCTTCCATATTTGTAAGAGCTTTTTATATAATTTAGATGTCAAAATTTATATACAATATTTATCATAAAATATTTTCATATCAATATTTACCTTTTATCTTAGTTTTACCCTCCACCTCCCCTACCACTTATTTGTAACTTCTCTTGTTTTTTTTTAAGTGCTAAATCTAAGCAGCCGCTTGAGATAAATATATTACTCTGGTTTTTTCTAAATTTAGGAAAGTATATGTTAAATTTTTCTTCACTATAATTTTATTATGGTTTTTATCATTTTATTTGGTGTAAAGTAAGGATCTAATCTTCTTTTTTTAATATTTTAATTATTTATTTGATAGAGAGCACAAGCAGGTAAAGCAGCAGACAGAGGGAGAGGGAGAAACAAGCTACCCACCAAGCAGGGATCCTGATGTTAGGTTTGATCCCAGGACCCAGGGATCATGACCTGGGCTGAAGACAGCCACCTCACCGACTGAGCCACCCATGACCCCTAAGTTTCTATTTCTTAATATTATTAAAGAATAATTTGAGCAGCTCTCCTTTCTGTTATACTCAGATTGTCCTATATTAAATTCTAGTATAACTTATGTCCTATTTTGCAATTCTGTACTTGGTTCCCTGGATTTCTGAAGTCAGCAATGTACTTTTAATGTGGGTTACTTTATGACATAATTTGATATTTCCTAAGGCAAGCCCCCCCTTATTATCAAAATTAATCTCTGATATGATTTTCAGAATTTTGTATGTAACATATTATCCTCTTGTTATTGGAAAAAATGTATTAAATACATAAATTAACTTCAGGTATTGCCATTTTTACAGTATTTTTTACTTATTTTTTTCTTCTATAAGATATTTGTAGTTTTATTTATATTGGACTGATATATCCCACCTTAGGTTAGTTACTAAGTAAGTACTCAATAAATGTGTGTTAAGTACAGATATGTTTTGTCCTTGTTATAAGGGAAATCAATTTTTTTGAAGATTTATTTTTTTGAGAGAGTGAGTGCACACTCACATGAGCAGGGGAATGGCAGAGGGAGGGGAGAGAGAAAAAGAATCCTTAGGCAGACTCCCCACTGAGCTTGGACCCCACTCCCCCAACACGGGGGCTCAATCCCAGGACCCTAAGATCATGACCTGAGCCGAAACCTAGAGCCAGCGGCTTAACCAACTGAGCCACCCAGGTGCCCCAGGAAATAGATTTTTGAAACAAAAATTTAATAGCTGTTATTGCTAAAAAGGAGTGCTACTATTATTTTGGAATAGGTTTTATGTGATAAATATTTTTGAATTATTTTGTTTCTAAAATTCTTAGTAGATTTCTTTCAGTCCTGAGTTTATGTAATCATGACTTTAGCAGTTAGTGATGTTCCTTTCTTTTTTCATTTTTTTTGGTGGGGGGAGGTTTTGGAGGGGTAGAGATAGAGGGGGAGAGAGAGAATCCCAAGCAGGCTCTAGGCTCAGTGCAGAGCCTGATGCAGGGCTTGATGCAGGGCCTGACCCCAAGACCCCAGGATCATGACCTGAGCTGAAATCAAGTCAGACAATAGATGACTGAGCCACCCAGGTGCCCCAGTGATGTTCCTTTCTTATCAATTTTTCTTACTTGTTTTTCCTGCCTTATCAGTATGACAAGACCCTCTAATAGTTTATTAAATAACCTGTCTGAGAAAGAGTGTCTTCGTTTTGACTTTGCTTTTAGGAAACTTGCCGCTAATATCTGTTTCTCCATTAAGAACAATAATGGCTTTTTATTTTTTTTTTATTTATTTATTTTTTTATTAGAGAGAAAGAGAGGAGAGAAGGTCAGAGGGAGAAGCAGACTTCCCGCAGAGCCGGGAGTCCGATATGGGACTCGATCCCGGGACTCCGGGATCATGACCTGAGCCGAAGGCAGTCGCTTAACCAACTGAGCCACCCAGGCGCCCAATGGCTTTTTATTTTAAAGTCTTTGTTTTGCTTAGTTTTTAGAAATTAAAAATCAAGAATGTACATTATACTTTATAAAATCTCCATTTAAGTCTTCTAACATACTAATACAGTTGACCCCATAACAACATGGGGGCTAGGGGCACTGACTCCCTTGCAACTGAAAATCTGGGTATAACTTTGACTCCCTAAAACTTAACCTAGCATACTGCTGACCAGAAGCCTTACCCCTAACATAAACAGTCAATTAACACGTAATTTGTATATGTATTATATAGTGTATCCTTACAATTAAGTAAGTCAGAGAAAAGAAAATGTCGTTAAGAAAATCAGAAGGAAGAGAAAATACATTTACAGTACTGTATCTCTATTTATTAAAGAAAATCTGTGTCCAGTCAGGCCAGGCTGGGCCAGGGGCAGCGACAGCAGCGGGCCTGGCCTGGGGGGATAGTAATGTTCTGCAGCCTGGTGACCTTGACTTAGCCAAGGCAACAGTACAGCTGCATCTGCTTGGAGGTGTGCCACCGGCTCGTGGCCATCAGCAGCTGTGTGCTCACGAGTGCCCAGCCTCCGGGCAGAGAGGCCCCCACAGGGAGGGGTCTTTGCCTCCCCGGAAGGGCCCAAGGCCTGCAGCCACCCAAATGCAACTGGGAAGACCAGCACGCAGAGGACTTCAGGGGTGGAGACGCCTGGGGCTGGGGGCTTCCTGCACAGCACTCTGCCAACTCTGGAACCTTTCCTCTGGTTCACCCTGGCCTCCTCCAACCACCCTGCTTAGTCTTGGGGGCCCCAGCCAGCTGTTGATGGCCTCTGTGGGCCCCGCCAGATGCTCAGAGGGCAGCAAGGGAGAACTCTGTACGAGTCACCTTTAGCTGGGTTCTTGAGACTGGGGTAGGCAATCATAAATATATGCCTTGTGCCTTTTGCTGTCAACTTAAACAAAAAAACTGCATATAAATAGATCCTCATAAGTTCAAACCCACGTTGTGTCAAGAGTCAACGATTATACATACACACATGTGCATGCGAGCGCGCGCACACACACACACACACACACATATATAATTATGAATGCCAGCAAAGTATATGAGGGGTGAATTAACTATATTATAAAAAGAACACATTTCTTTTTTGGTTCACAAATTTTTCATCATTTGCTCTGAATTTTCCAAAATTTTCTTTTCGCAGGGACTTGAGCACTCATTTATCTTGCTGCTAAGGCTCCTATAGACTTCATGTTCTCCCCTTGTCTCAGCAGCATCTCCAGTCTGCTCATTTGACCGTCCTCTTGATTCTCATTGATTTTTATTTTTTCAGTTAGGTGCTCTATCAAATCAGTCAAAACTCTAATCTTCAGAATGTTCCAGGGATACTCAGTCTCCTCTAATAGTTTCTTTTCTCACCATTGCTCAAAACTCAAGTTTACAGCTATCCATGTAGTATTAATTAAAAAGGATTTCGTAATGAGATTCCTCTAATTTTGATTCCAGTGCTTCTACTAAACTCAAGTTTTGCTAAGGGCTCTTTTCTTAAGCACAGCCCAGCATCTGTGGGAGAAAAACCTAATTAAGAACTTTAATGGAAAATTTTCAAATGTACACTTACTGCCTAATTTTTTAAGCACTAATATTCTGAAGCTTTTCTCTGTTCTCTTTCCCACCCCAAATTATTGGAATGATCTCTGTGCTATGATTCTGCGAAGATCTAGGGAGCAGAGCTGGCTGGGGGGGTCGTGATTAGGGCATCCCAGGTCCACAGCTCACGCACCCGGAAATTCTGCATGGCTCTGAAAAGCTTTGGACTGATGTCATAGCACAGTGATCCTGATCCCAGAGTTCATCCCATATCCCCACAGAAACCTAGAATGGGATGGAAAGGAGCAGCCCTGAGGTCTTGTTCCTAGAACTACATGCAGTGTGTACCTAGCTTTGAGCTGGTGGTATTCTGCAACTTGGCTTTTCTTTCCATGTAAAATAGGACCTATGTGGATTCTTGACAAAGGTCCTCATGAGCTCCAAAAGCCCAGAATTATTATTAGCTGGGTGTAGAACCCTGTTGTCCATGAAGAGACTGACCTGGTTTTCCATCCCGTTTTTGGTGCCAGCTGGATATATAACTTTAGGGAAGTTGCTATATGCTTCTGAGCCTTTAGTTTTCTCCTCCGTAAAATGGAAAAAGTAGGTTGGGTGAAAAGCCCATTAAAGGGGAAAAAATGACTACATGCTGTCGCTCCAGGCAGAGGGTGGGAATTTGGAAGCGTGGTGGACAAGTGAGAGTGGCCTTTCTCCCCCTGTTCCAGAGTATGTGACACTCAAGGGTGGCAGCCCCAAAGCCCTCCAGAGAGCTTACTTCAGGGGGCAGAGGAGCCACGGTGGCGAAGGACAGTTCCCATCTCAGGGTGTTTGTTCAGGGCCGCGCTCCAGAGGTCTGGCACACCAACACGAAGCTGCGTTGTTTTATCCCTGCGGTTTGATTCGAACTAAGAAAAGGGTTGTGTTTTGTTTTCTCTTCCCCCTGGGAGCTGTGCTCAGTAAAACTTCCATACAGGGAGATATTTATTATGAAAGAGTGTCAAGTGAGCCGAATAGCCAGACTGTGCAGTCACGGAAGGAAGCCGGCCGCGGAGGAATGTGCGCACACGGCGGCAGCCGGGGCTGCGGTCCCCATCGCGGTCCTGGTCCCCGCTGAAGATGCGAACACACGCGGTCCTTTCCGGCGCGGTCCGGAGCGGCCTTCCTCTCATTCCTTTCTCCTAAACTCATCTTCTGTAAGCCCTCGAAGTGCTGGATGGCTTTCCTTTGTTGGCCATCGCTCTCGGGATGATGTTATCAAACATGAATTTTCCCTTAGCTATTGATTGCATGCAACAGGAAGCTGGCAAAATAGACGAGAAGAGGGGGCGCGTGGGCTGAGAGCTCAGGCGGTTCGCTCTGTGCACGCACGCACAGATGCGGGCCCCGGCATTGGGGGAGCTGCGGTTATGAAAGAAACATATGCAGCAAGTTGACTGTTTGGGAAGTAGAGAAAGATGAGAAGAAGAAAATAAAAACCAACCCCATTTCTACCAAGCCGAAGATAATCATTATTAATATTCTGGTATTTATTCTTTCCTATTGCTCTCCGGGGTTTTGTGCTGAAATAAGTGAGAGTTGTTTTTTGTTTTTGTTTTTGTTTTGCATCTTTGCTCTTCGATCATATTGCCATTTTCACTTTTTAAAGACCTTTACATTGACCGTGTTTGTCTGCACTTTTGTTACTTCCTTAGGAGAGGTTCCTGGGTGTGGGGAATACCATATTAGGGAGTATGAGCTTATTTTGTCATTTTTACAGCTCTTGATTCTTCTTTGCGCATTGCCTAATGAACGAATGACGGTCGGTCCAGCAGCATATGCCCCGCTCACCGTGTGCTCAGCAATGACCAAATGTTATTTACTTTTCACATTTTTGCTGGCCTAACAGGTGACAATATTATCTCATGGGGGGGGGTTCACTGATTGTTTGTAATACTGAACATTTTCACACGTTTATCCATTTTTTCTATTTCTTCTTTTGTGAACCATCTATTCATGTCATTTGCCCGTGTTTTCTTCTTTAGTGAGAGCATTTACCTGTTTCCATTTTTATTACAACTATTTTTCCAGTTTTCTTTTATTTTTGATTTTTTTGAAGAGCAGAAATTTTAAGTCTTCATATATTAAATCTGTGAACTTTTCCTTCATAATTTCTTCCATTTACTTTTATACTAAGAACATTTTCCTTGTCTTGAAACCAGGTTAATATTCACTTTCATTTTCATGGTTGGTTTGAATCTGTGAATTTTCAGGCTATCTGCCACTTTCATTTATTTAGAATTCACATTAGTATATATCATTGAGTGATGATGAAAACATTTTTGTTTCCAAATGGCCAGTTTTTCCACTATTATTTATTAAATAGTCCCTATTTGTATACGGTGACCTCATTATCATATTCTGTACTGAGGTTTTTTTTTTACACATATACACAGACCTCTCCAGGCTGTGAGCTGTTCTATTCCCTAGTCTCCTTACACGAAAGATACACCTTTAACCCTCCAATTCATGTAATATGTTCTCAGACTTAGTATTTCTCATTTTCAGATTGTTCTCAGCCCTTCCGGCCTGTTTATTTTCCAGATGAATGGTAGAATCATTTTTGTGGAGTTCCAAAAGCCTCCTTTGGGGTTTTGATGAAAATTGCATTCAACCTATAAATTAATTGGCAAGAATTTGGCATCTTTACAACATTTAGTCTTTCCAACTAGGAATACACATATGGCATGCCCCTCCACATTTTAAAATATTCTTCTGTATGTCTCAATGGAATTTGTATTTTTCTTTATACAAATTCAACACATTTCTTTTTAAGGTATTTCCAGATTATTTTGTATTTTGGGTACTTTTTAAAAAGTGGAATCTTTTTCCCCTTCAATTTAGTTCCATTTTTTTTAATATCGCTTTTCCCCTGTGATTGCCAAGTACTGACAGGAATCTTAAGTGAGTAGCATATTTGTTTCTTTCCAAGCTTATAAACTCTGAGATTTAGAACTGGAACCAACCTTAAATATATTTCCTTTTCATAGATGATAAAAGTGGGGTCATGAACACTTTATAACTTTAAAGATCATACAGCTTGTTAGGTGAGTGGCTAAACAGGCGAATACTTCCAAACATTCATATTCTTCGCGTCAAGGACATATAAAGCTTAAATATCCCAAACCAAACTCATCGCCATCCCCCCTTGTGTTAATTTCCTGTGGCCGCTGTCACTGACCGCTGACTTAGTGACTTAACACACATGTATTGCCTTTTAGTTCTGGAGGTCAGAAATCAAAGTGGCCCTCACTGGCTGAAGATCACGGTGTCAGCAGGGCTGCCTTACTCCTGAAGGCTCAAGGGGCAAATCTGTTTCCTCATTCTTCCAGAGCTTCAGGAGGCCGCCCACATTCCTTGGAGGCTGCCCACATTCCTTGGCTTGTGGCATCTTCCTCCATTTTCATAGCTAGTAGCTTAGAATCTTCCAAGCTCTCTCTGACTCTTACTGAGTCTTCTACTTCCCTCCTTCCACTTTTAAGGACCCTTGAGATTACATAGGGCCCACCTGGATAATCTGGGATGTTCTGCCCATTTTAAGGTCAGGAATCTTAACTCCATCAGCAGCCCTACTCTTCCTTCTCATGTGACGTTATCACATGTTCTGGGGATTAGGATTAGGACTCTTTCAGTGGGGGGTGGGGCATTATTCTTCCGACTACAGCAAGGATGAACTTTCAAAATTTCTGTCTAAGCACATTAGCTCTCTCCTTGAAGCACCTCAGGGCATCTCATGCTCCTTGGATTGTGACCAAAACCCTTACGTGGCCTTCCAGCTCCAGAATAGTCTTATCCCACTCACCCTCCAGCTTCACTGGGCTCCATGCTCATCTTCATTCTGTGCTTTGGCCACGGTGGCTCTTTCCGTTCCTTGAACATACCTTGCTCACTTTTGCCACGAGGCCCTCGCACATGCTGTTCCCTTTGCCTAGAAAGCCCTTCTGCACCTCCCGACTACCTCTCATCTCTCAGATCTCATCCCCATTCTGTATCCTCAGGGTTGATGCCTGGACCTTCCCACTCAATCCTCCTTCACACCATCTCACAGCACCTTTTCTCTTTCCTTCAGAGTACTTAGAGCACTGGTGATTTACTTTACTCAGAATTACTTTATTCTCTCTGGTTGGACTAAGAGGAACTCTGTTCTTTCTTCCCCACATCTTTAGAACCTGAAGCACCTGGTCCACAGTGGGCTGTTAGTGTGTGTCCCATGAATGACTAAATGAACTCAGTAACCTATTTCTAAAAAAAAAAACATTTTTATTGAATGTGTTCATTGACACATTTATAAAAGCAAAAGGGCTTTTGAAAATTAAACAAATAAGTAAATCATTATAAATCTATTTGATAAAATCATATATAGCCAAATGAAAAAGACTATAGCAATGGGGGGAAAGTTTATATTATGTTAAAATAGCAGGATACAAAATGCTTTTATGCTAGTCAGAAGGAAAAGTGCCAAAACAATCATAGCAATTGGTTCAAGATCATGGAATGGTGAGCAATACTTTTCTCCCATCTCCAAACTCCCCTGTTCCCACGTTCATATATTCAGCACACATTCCCTGCAGCCAGTGTGTGCCAGGGTCTGTGTCAGGTATAAGAACAGCACCATGAACAGGATGTATTGGTGTCTGCCCATTGTAAGGCTATATGGCCAAGTAGGAGGAAAACTCATAATAATCATTACACAGATGATCTAGTATTGACGGACTGTTGCTGTATTCGAGAAAACTTTGCCATAGCGTGCACCATAGGCTAAAGAAAATATTTCTTAGATCAGGTCCATTATTATTATGGGATTGAAAATTTTAATTACGTGTGTGTCGGGGGGAGGAATTGCAGGGGAAATATACCCATTTTCTTTAGTCTTGGGGCTTTGAAGGAGATTTCCTGAATTGTCTCTCCCATCCCTAATCACCGCTTTTCTAGAAGGAAAACATCTGGAATCAGGGTGAACTTCTGCTTACCTTAGTTCAACTACATTAAAAAGATTTGTGCAGGTGGTCATCAGGATGCCAGTGATGCCTGCCCAATTCAAACTCATTCCCAAGCATGTGGTGGGTCCTCAGCCCCTACTTCTAGGAAACTGACACGGCAGCGTTTTGCCACCATAAATGCTCTTGGTTTCATCTTCTCACACGTATGCGCTCAGTGTCTGTGCCTCTGTGCTTGAGCATAATGTAAATACTTAATTTGTTTAATAAATATCCTGAAATAGCCTCTTTGAGTTGTTACTAGAAGGGCACGAACCTTTTAACTCACTTAGTCAGCGCAGATCAACACTTAATGTCTTTAATGATGATCAGGATCTTTTTTAGTGGCTGAAAATCTCCGTAATCAATGATGTGGTCCTGCCTGGAGGCAGGAGAGACTAGATAATGGGCAGAAAATGTCACGCTGGATGGGGCTAGTAATTTGAATCCCTGAAATCAGTATTAGTGTGACCATTTATAGGAGAGGCCAGTTTCTTCCCAAGGCTAGGAAGAGCCCCGCCAGCACCCCAGTGCCCCTTAGTGATTTACACATTGCTGAAACCTTACATGATGAGCCAGTTCCTGTTTTCAGCCTGAAACATCTGAAGGCTCTTCTCCCCCGCCCACCTACCCATCAGGGCCAATGCCATGCCAGCTTGCGGCACAGTGGTCACCCACCTGAAAAGTAATTCTCAGTGCTGGGCAGGAGCAGAGAGGATTGGGGCTGAGGGGTATCATGTGATTTGTGAGACCTCATTAAGGAGGGTACATCCCCTTTTCTTTCCCCGTCCCTATACCGACCTTGAGAATTTTATTTTCATTTCAAAGATAGGAAACAAGTCCTGTTTTCTAGCTGTTATATGAAGAAGCACTTCCAGGTTTCAGTCCTAAAATATCCCCTCTGAACTTGTACTTGGAGTCCCTTGGTCTTAGCTTAAGATTTGATTAATTTAGCCATGTTCACATTTTCTGCATTTCATAATTTTCCAAACACTTGTCATATGCCCTGTGAACTGTCTTTATCTCTTCTGAGTGAAATTCTCATATTAAAAGCCCTCATGGTCATTCCATTTGGTGTGACTTTGTGATTATAAGTGGACTTTATTAATAGAGAGCTTCTGATAATATGAGGGAATTATCTCATTATGAAACATTATTCATTTTTTATGTTGTTTATTATTGTCCGTAGACCCAGAGGTTTCAAATGGTGGGAGCACGTTGTAAACGAAAGCATAAGTAATTTATTATAATTATTCTGAACTGAGGCCAGATTTCCTAGTGGCTCAGTGATGCACATCAATTAGAAATGGGCTGAGATGTAAAATCTTATTTTCTTAAATGGATTATTTAAAATGAAAGTGTAAGCAATTAAAAATAATTAATTTGGGGGGCTCCTGGGTGGCTCAGTGGGTTAAGCCTCTGCCTTCAGCTCAGGTCATGATCTCAGGGTCCTGAGATCAAGCCCCACATAGGGCTCTCTGCTCAGCGGGGAGCCTGCTTCCTCTCTCTCTGCCTGCCTCTCTGCCTACTTGTGATCTCTCTGTCAAATAAATAAATAAAATCTTTTTTAAAAAATAATTAATTTTTATAAATTCCTGCATCCTCCTTTAATGAAAAAACAAAACCTGAGTTGATCAAATTTTAAAATAACGTTTCTATAATTAAGCTATATAGAGCAAGTCCCTTGGATTTCTGGTGAGGCTCCACTAACACAGTATGATTTGGCCATGTCACAGTCCCCAGGGTGACTGTCAGGTCCTGTGTTCTCTTTTGAAATGTGAGTGCATGGAGCAATGGCTAATTTTTGTTTCTCTATGATTATATTATTATCGTTCCGTTGCCAGGACCCCCAGTCTCATCTAATTGTAAGGGATGCTGGAAAATGTGGTTTAGCTATGTTTTCGGGAAGAGAAGGAAATAAGTTTGTGCAACATATAACAAGCTGTGCCACGGAATCAAACTCCACCCTTGTCAGAATGGATAACCCATTATCCCAGCTCCTTTTCCTTCTAAACTGTTTCAAATCCACCGATTTGAAATGCCCCTTTGACCTTTGGTGAATACCTATGTACGTGTTCTGGATGTTTTTCTTATTCATTGACTGCTGGGTCTTAATCACACTATTTACTTACTGAAGCTCTATATTCTGTTTTGCTACCATGTGTATTTTCTAAGAAAAATTCTGAATCTTCTGGCACATTTACTTTTCCAGATAAACTTGAGCTTCACATTTCCTGAGAAAGGAAAAACATAAGCAAACAAAAAACCCTCCAGTCTCCCGATCATGTATTATTAAATATATGTTCTGTTTGAAAACATGATACTATTAAAGAAGATAAGCATTATTTGACAATCAGTATCTTCTGACTCTGAGGAAGTATGCTTTTAAAAAGCAAGCTTTCTATCACACAGTGGCTAACAATGTTATTAGCAGGGATTTATAAACGGCTTAAATGTTTATGGTTCATATTTCAACTTGAAGTCTGTTTGTTGCATTAGCAAAATGAAGCTCATTAAGCCTTTTCTTTTGGACCATCTCTCCAAGCCTCTGAGTCCACTAATACTCAGCTTTCTTGTCTGGGAGTATGTAATCTTTCCCACATTACACTTGAAAGTTCAGCTCATTCCTAAACCTTCAGTCAAGGATATGAACTTGTTGCTTTCAGAGAGGCCACATCTGTGCACTGAGCCATTACGCCATCTGTTAAAGTGGTCAGAGTTCATTTTATTGCCTCCTTTGTGGAAGGACTTGTACTGTAAAAGCGTGTGTTATTGAAAACATAATTTTCCTCATCATTATGCTTTCTTTCTAGTCGGATCATAACCTGCGAGAAATCTATTGAGCAGAGAGTGAAAAGCTCTTCAGAATAGCTGTTCTTAAGAGATTAAATGATTGCCATCTCTGTCCCATTTCTTTTATCTCATAATCAAGTTCAAGATGATACTAGATATCTCAGCTGAAGTGATTATATATTTGAAATAGAAATGGCTTTATCTCCATTCATATTTCACACTGTTGAAGGCAGGATCATTTTTTTCCCCATTTACATTTATATATGTATGATTCTTTACAATTGTCTGTGCAGGGTTAAAGATTCAAGGTACTTTTTGAAGGCAAAAATAGCTAACAGGAATTTGGTTGTATTTTTAAATGTTCTGTGCACAAAGACACTAAGTTGTATATTAAGATCCTGCTTAGATTCATCAAAATTTAGAGCCGAATCAAATCTTGGCAAGTCATAGCCCAACCATTCTTGACAAGTGAAGAATTTGGGCTTCAGAGCAGCTAAGACACTTGCCCAAGGTCATACAGCCTCGCTGAGATGAAAGCTCCCTCGTGGGCCGTGTCTGCTGGACCCCACTGCCTCCCCCTGCCATATTCAGAACAAACCTGTCACACAGATCTGCTGTGGGGAAAGAATGGAAGGTCTAGTGACCCAAAGGCATAGGAACCAGACTTTTTTGTAATTGGTTCAAAGATGTTCACTTTGGCTTTTGTTCTTTATCCTTAAAGCTGCCAGATCTGTGCTGTTTTCTTACATCACAATTTCTCTTCCAGAGATTCAAACTGAGAAAAAAGATCATGTCACTATTTATTAGCAGCTCTGCTAAAACACTTGCTAGAGAAGGAATATGACACTATTTGCCGGAAGTGAGACATCGGGCTGTATGTTGATTGCATTTACCCACATGCCCCCAAGTAGTCAATAATCAAGCATACTGAAATTACATTCTTTCCTCCTTTTAAAATATTTCTAGCTTTAAATAAGACTCCTCATTTTTAAAACCTAGTAAATAGGAAAAAGTGAGTCATTATTTATAGTTAATCACTTTTGCCAGCTGTGACTGCATTTCACATCCATTTTTCTGTTTTATCTTGGACTGGAGAATCTATCCTGTCGCTCTGTAAGGAAAAAAACATATTGGTCCCATCAATAGCCTCTTTCAGCACATAATCACAGTTAAGGCGCTGCAAATAAAAAGTTCTGTTGGATGCAGCAAGAAAAGTAACTTTTTTAGAATCCAGAACTATGAAGAATAATCCCAAATCTTGAGATCACACCTAACAAGAAAATATGAATTATTTTAGGGTTCATTTCAAAATGGAATAATCATTTCACAAATATTGTATTTATGAGTATCTGTTCTATGTCTACCAAGTTCCAAATACTGCGAGGTTGAGAACAAATTTCAGATGGGATCCCTGGTATGTCAGGATGCTTTAATTTGATAGTATCAGGGATCCATTTCAGACAGTCCAGGGACTTCATTGGGTCAGGTGACTAAGAATTTTGACCTCAGGCATGCTTTAGGCCTAATTTGATTAGATTCGAGCTCACTCTGCTGTTCTTCTGACTCTTTCTCTCACTGTGGATAGCCCCATTCTGAGGCTACTAATTGACATTTACAAGCATGTACAGAAAATTTTTGCATCGATGCACCATTGGCTCACAGAACTGTGGAGTTTGCATCCTTGTGGTAGAAAAAGGACTATTATAATGCCAAGCCTCGCCTCTGCATCCCTGCTTCCCAAGGAAAGGGCTTCTCTTTAACTCACAAATAGAATTCCTAGGCTTCATTATAGTCGAACCAACTCTTTACCAGTCAGCAGAGGCCAAGGGAGAAACATCATGTACCAATTGGCCAGTTGATCCTCGAACCAAATCACTGTGGCGAGGAGGCAGGATTACACTGCTTGGCTTCAGCCAGTTAGCTCCCACTCCTGGAGCCTGGGGTCGTAAGCCATCCACCCAAATCCCACAGCTGCTGAGTAGCACAGAGGGTGTAGGATGGATACTGGGGAAGGACCCAACAACATCCACCGTGTCTTTCACTTAGATAGCCGAGCCTGGTCTTCATGAGACCCAAGTTTTTTTGTTTTTGTTTTTGTTTTTGTTTTTGAGACCCAAGTTTTGCCTGGATTATGTCATTCTTCATTCTTGACCTGGTCTGGCCAGCCTTTTATCCTTCCCAGTTCATCCAACATGAAGGATCCAGTTTATCCTTTTCCGGTTCATCCAGTTCCACCACCTGCTCATGGCCAGTCCATCGCTGTACCTCTGTATCCACAAGGCCAAAGTCCTCTCTTACACTTAGCATGTCCTCACGCTAAAAGAATAATGAATTGCTGACAGACTAAATGGTATTAAATAAGACACGTGTATTAGACAGAGAAGACTGCTCCTATCATTTTCTGGTGACCCCTGGCAATTCAGTTGTCCGGGAATTCAAACTTCAGAGCTCTTCTGAAAGGCAATATTTCATTTGCTCTAAAAATGTTTCCAGAAGAATACTCTGATCTATTTCAAGTAGTGAGATACCCCTCACCTGCAGGAGAATCGGACGTGACATGTTATTGCTGATGGCAATGTAAATGCCCCGGAGAACTTCATCTCTCAAACTTTCCGCCATGTCTCAGCCTGGGTTCTTCCTGAAAGCAGGGCTTTGGGTGAGGAATCTCGTGCGGGCTGTTTGGGAAAGAACCTCTGTGAGCAAGCGCAGAACAGAGACTGAGGGCAAGCCAGCACAAGGGTCTGTGAACCAAATTTGTTACTTCTGGAAGCGACTAGAACTCGATCCCACCAGAACCTCCAGGAGCCGAGAGTACGACTTCAGAGTCGTCTGAGTTGTCTGTCTGCCTGAGGGATGGGAGAGTGCCGACATCCACTGATGCTGCTCCCTCCCTGGGCAGGGGTTGGCCTGTGAAGTGTCAAGTCCTTATTTTATTACACTTCCAGACGGCATCTGTGCGAGGGCCCCACCTGGGTGTTCGCAGTTCCAGGAAGACAGTGGGAGATAGTTGGTGTGGGTGCACCGAGGGGGGTACTCCAGCCATGACCGGGCTAAAAGATGGGGGTGAGAACATGAGGTGGGCGCGCGGGGAGTCCACCGCACAGTGAACAGCCAAAGTCACATGGGAACCTAGAAAAGACCAGAAACCATCTTCACATCTCTTTTATCTTTCCTGCGTGTCTGAATGGCTTTTCTTAACACGTGTCTTTAAAAAGGTAAAATTAATAAACACATTACCAACCGGATTGCCATAGAGCCCTGCAGGACTCTCATCAACAAAGAGGCAAGCACGCTGGTGGAAAGAACCAGCGGGCTCCTCAGAAGAGGAGGCTGCTTGCGGGAGAAGCTGTCATCATCACATCTTCAGTTGGCGGGTCCTCTCAGCCCCAGCAGGGCTCCTTGCTTGGAGGGTAATTTCTATTCTCACTGTTCAGTCAGGATGACAGCTTTGTCCCTAATGTGATGGCAGTTTTGACTTTAGTTTAAATTATTCTGTAAAGAATCAAAGAGAAAGAGATCCTCTCTCTTTTTTCCCCCACCCCAAAAATTCCAGTAAGAAAACTTTTCTAATTTAAATCTTTGCCTCCACATTAAATTTCTCATTCATGTTGCAGGTGAATCAAATAGAGCGTCAACTTTCAAAACCCTGTGTGACTATCACAGTGACTCAAAATAATTGCTGTCTGTCAGTGTATTTGCTGGGAACACAGATATGCCTGTCACCGGCTCTGGTATCACCCAAGAGTTTGCCTCTCAAGTGCGGTCTTCTCTGGGCTCAGTTCAGAGCCTTAGTGTCGGCAAGGCAGAGCGTTGGGGCAGTTAATCTCCATAACCCATCCAAGAAACGTGTGCCTCAACTGCCCCTGAAATCACCTGTGTGTGTTTTTTTTTAAAGTCCTTAGAGCAATTACCGTAGTAAGTGTAGATGTAACTGGAATGTTCTAAAGAATTGCCTCCAACTGTGGTTCCTCTAGCTTAGTTTTGAACTGGGGGTGATTTTGTCCCTTAACGGACACTTGGCAATATCCGGAGACATTTTGGGCTGTCATAGCTGGGGAGCAAGGACATCATGGAGGGTGCCACGGACTTCGTGAGGGTAGAGCCTAGGGATGCTGCAGCCTCCGGGACAGCCCCCCATGGTGAAGGATTGGCCAGCCAAATGCGGCTCTAGCTGTTGAGGGTTTACACGTTGTAAAATAAAGCCATCTTTTTAGAAAATTTGAACTGAAAGAAAATATTCCTTCCATTGAAAAATATCAATAATATTAAAAAAATACTCTGAGACAAAATAACCCCAAAGAGAAGTTTCTGCTTACTGTTTCACATTCAAGTTCTGCCCAAATGAATTAGACGTTTATAAGATTGTAATTATAATACATACTAGTTTGTGTTATTTCCACTTAAAAACATCACGTTTATATTCTCTATATCATTTTGGTAGAGAATATTCCATTGTTTTAGTGTAATGAGACTAAACCATTCCCTCTTTTTTCTTTCCTTCATTTTTAATTTTAAAAACTTAATTTTTTAAACTTTTTTTTAAAGTATTTTGAGCAAAAGCACATACTCTGAACTGAAATCTAGTTTGGGAGACCTGGCCATGCAGCTCTCTTGAATTACTTTACAAAGACTATTTTCCAAGAAATAGCTATTTTCTAAAGATTACAAGAAATGGTTATTATGTAAATGTTTTCATACCGGAAACACTACTTGTGAAAAACAGTCACTATTTATATATTCTTAAAATTAGAAAAACCCCCATGTTTCTCTTCAGATGTATTAAAGCAACACCCTGGCCTCCCCTAGGAAAAGATTCGCAGTGTGAAACCCTGGTTCCTTCGGGGGGGGGGGGGGCGCCCACTTAGCCTCTGGGTCTCAGCCCATCTAGTCCGGGCTGTTGGAGTCCACACAGCATCACAGAAAGAACAGAACAGAGCTTGCTTAACCAGTCAGGATGTAACACACAAATGCGAAAGCTCATGCTGATGAAAGTAATTATAACCACTTATAGGATGAGTCAGAAAATGTTTATATTTTGACAGAAAACTGTCAGAATCTAGCTAAGTGGACACAGTCTGGTCTTGCCTGAAATTCTCAATGTGTCCCAGTGTCAGCCTGGGTGTTCCTGTAAGTCACAGTTCAGTGTTGCCTGGGA
>CM052797.1:114444488-114468746 GCA_028533885.1 Nasua narica | reverse complement strand
CCCCACCTGCTCGCTCCCTGATTCTCATTACTTCCTAATGTCACTTTTAGGAGAGAAGTCACTTTTTCCTGCCAATGGTGCCAGTTTCCTTCTTACATTCAACTTTGTTTGAACAAAGAATAGCACCTGTGTGTACTGAGTGCTTAACGATGTTCCAAGCAATGGACAGAAAAGCACTGGAAAAACAAGGGACTTAAGATTTCTCTAGAATAAAGTACCCAGTGTCAAAATCATCACTGAAAAATGGCCGTAGGGCACTCGCTGTACAAAATTTAAAGAAGCAGATTGGCCTGGCACGAGTAAGTCTTCTCCAGCTGTATACAGAGGAAGAAGACCATGCAGTAAGGAAAGATACTGGGGGCAAAAGATTTATTTGGGGAGCCCTTTCAGATGGCTTGGGCCTGGGGTTTGTGTGGCTACCCAGCTGTCCTCTGCCGCACACTTCCTAGTTGTGGGTGGCCCCACCTGCACCAAGAACCTGAGCCCTCGACGTTCATATTCTCCATCTTTTGCCGATCCACACGTGGGGTCTGGTAATACTCTACTGGAACAGAAACTGACCTGGGACCCTCAGCACTTATTTTAAATAAATCTGGTATCAGTGCCAATATTTTATCTCTAAGTGGTCAGGAATCGTAACATTAACATTAGGAAAACACCTAATTCAAATTTTAGAAGTAGTAAACATTTAAAGATCAAGTAAAAATATGCATTTGTAAAATAGAAACATTAAACAAGCATCATTTGAACACAAATTATTGGCAAATAAACTTAAAAATAAGATCTTAAACTGTTACAAATCAAAGGAGCCTCAGGAGACAAAAGAATATAATTTGATGTTCTTAGAATACAAAAAAAGGACATTAGGTAAACACTAATAAAGAATGGACTCTAGGGGCCCCCGGGTGGCGCAGTTGGTTGAGCGACTGCCTTCAGCTCAGGTCATGATCCCGGAGTCCTGGGATCGAGTCCCACATCGGGCTCCCAGCTCCATGGGGAGTCCGCTTCTCACTTTGACCTTCTCCCTTCTCATGCTCTCTCTCACTCTCTCTCTCTCTCTCCTAATAAATAAATAAATAAAATCTTAAAAAAAAAAAAAAGAATGGACTCTAGGGGTGCCTGAGTGGCTCAGTTGGTTGAGCATCTGCCTTTGGCTCAGGTCATGATCCCAGGGTCCTGGGAATGAGTTCTGCATCCATCTCCCCGCTCAGTGGGGAGCCTGCTTCTCCCTCTGCCTGCTTCTCCCTTAGCTTGTGCTCTCTCTCTCTCTCTCAAATAAACAAATACAATCTTTAAAAAAAAAATGGACTTTAGTTAATAGTACTATCTTCACAATTTTTCTGCAAATCTAAAACTGTTCCAAAATAAAAAGACTGTTTAAAAAATCTTATTCAAAGATTAGCAAGCTAAACATTATCAAAAATGAAGAAAACTTTGAAAATCATTGAAAAGTACAAATGAAATATTATTTCAAAAGCAAAGTGGATTCAAGGTATCCTTGAGTATCATGTGTGTTTTAGTACAAATTGTTCCAGCTGATGGAAAGCCCTTTATGACTTTAGTAGAGTTTTGTTTAGGAAGTGTATTCATCAGAACTTCATCTCAATATATAAGTGACATGGATTTTAGATTTTTTGAATATCAAAATCAGAGTAAGCCACCAACAAAATGCCAGTATTTCAGAAATTGCCAGAATGCCAAAACCTTGAATTGCAGTCACTATTTGGACCTTATTTCTCCTGGGAAACATGACAAGAGAAAGAGAGGATTCACTTTCTCCAGTTGACGTGGGAGGCAAGAGGCCAGGCTGGGAATAGCTATCGGGCAACTCCCTTGGCCCTGGATTAGTCCAGACGTTTTTCAGTCTCAATGACAGAAAACTACCCAAATGAGTTTAGATGCAAAGGGAACTTACTAGAAAATACTGGGCTAGCTTATGGAGTTTAACATAAGGAGGGCAGTGGTGCAGCTGAGTTTCAAGATAACTAGCAGTGCCAGTACCTCCAGACCCCGCCTCTGTGCCATAATCACCATCAGCCTTGCTTGGTTCCAAAAAGGAGTTGGCCCATGATCTGTCCAGTTCCAAGTCCAAAGACCCCAGAAAGAGATTCTGGTTGACCTCTGGATCAGTCAACTCTGGTTCATCTAGAGGGCATAGACATGGCCACTGGATACAACCAAGTGTACTGAGGGCTGGTCACAGGGAGTAGAAGTTGATAAAAAGCTAAAAGAAGAAAATAGACTTGGGGGTTCTAGATTCTTAGATTCTTAGATTTGTACCTAATCAAGGATGGAGAGCACACCTAGGATTTGTTGCTTAGGAGGGTCCAGTCTTTCAGAGCAAAGACCAAAAAGAAAGGGGAGATAAGAAGCTGTTCATGACACCTTCCCCTCCTTATCACTTCCCCTAGGCCCAATCCAGATCCTCATCCTGTAAGTTTTCCTTTCAGCTTCTCGCTTCCAGGTCCCAGACCTTACCCTCCTCCCCAGGCCACATGATACCGTCTGTATGTGACCTTGTCGGTCTGCCCTCAGTTGAATGGCCCAAGGATGGGCATCTATGCAAGTTGATCAACTCCATCCCTTCCCTTGGAAGACACCAAGAATGAGAGTGAGTGAGACACAGCAGTGCTCCTCTGAGTGGCTGAGTGGGTGGTTATGACTCAGGAGCAAACGGCAGACATGTTTTCCACCACAAGGCCTGGAAAACTGAGGAAATGAGTTTGCTGGTTTGCAATGAGAGCGGAAAACGGTTTGCAATGAGAGCAGAAAATGAAACAGCTAGAGGAGAACAAGAAGGAAACTGGAGAAACCCTATGGTACTTGCTTTCTGGTTAAAGCTTGTGTGCAAAGTCCAGTCATAACCCTTTGGGTCCTATGAGGTAACCCTGTACCCTTCCAATAAATCTTTCTGCTCAAGCCAGCTGGAGTTGCTTTCTGTTATTTGAAACCAAGAGAACCCTAAGTGTTATAAGCATAGAGCCAAGGACAGAGTCCTGGGTAACATCAACATTTACTGGGGCAGCAGAGAGAAGAGTCTTCTAAAGAGACTAAAAAGAGATAGTTGAAGGTGGAAGAGGAAAGACTTCTGTCTCCAACATCCCAGCCTCTACTTGACCTATCACTATAATCAACTCCAGTCTTCCCCTGTGGCAACAGCTCTCAAAGAGCTCACTTGTGATCTCCTGTAGGCAAACCTACCAGTGCCTCTCAGACCTCATTGCACTTGTCCCTTCTCCTGGGCCCTTCTCTCTTTAGGCTCCATGACATTGCCCTCTCATGGTATTTCTGTGCCCCTTTTCCTACTGTCCTTTCCTGATTCCTCTCCTACAGCCATCCCATAATGTAAGTATTCTCCATGTTCCTGTAATTGGCCAGTCTTGATCAATATTCTCCAAGGATCATTTCATCTGCTCCCAAGACTTCAGCTAACACCTTTATGGATATGACTCCACAAACAAATCTTTGTCATTAGTCTTAACCTCGGCTCAACCCAGACCTGTTTTCATTTGCCTATTGGACATTTCCACCTCAATTCCAAACTCACTAAACTAAAATCAGACTTGTTGTTTCCTCTAATTTTCAAAATTGGTTTCTCGTTCTGTGTTTTCTATTTCTGTTAATGGCAACCACCCGGCCACCCACCCTGAGCTGTCATCCAAGCCAGCTGCCTCAGGGTTCTTTTCAAGTCTCCCCCATCTTCCTCCGCTCTGACACTCAGCCAGTCACTGTGTCTGCAGTAACTCTGTGACATTTTCTTCCAGCCCATCGTGGTCTCCCTGCTGTGTTCTGATTCCCACTCCCATCCTCCCATCCAGCCCTTAGTTTTTCTTTTCATTGGTATAAAGAAGAGTAAAGGATGTGCTGATAAGTAAGAAACAGATCCCGCTGTCAGGAAATTTTGTCTAGCATGTCAATTATCTTCCCAAAGCACAGACAAAATTTATTTTTTCTCTGCTCCAAAGCTCTTAGTAGCCACCTTTTCCATCGGATAATGTCTCAACCTTTAATATGTCATTCAAAGCCCTCTATAATCTGGTCTCAACTTATATGTTCAGATTCATCTTTCACAACCCCTCTATGCATCCCATCCCACAACTAGGTGGCTCACACATGCACATGGTCCCTTAGCCCCGAAACACCAAAATGGCAAGCAGATCTTTGCCCCTAGTAGGAAAGTAACAGATAACCTTGGAATTAATATCTGATGAAAAAATAGAAAAACACAAGCATAAATAATAAAATGCAATGAAAAAGATACTGGGTCCACCTTCATCTTAATGAGTATCTCCCCCTCACAGGTGTCACTTCCGAAGAGGGAATGGGGCCTAATTATGCTAAGTATTTTGTAGTTTTAAAGATTTTATTCTTGAAAATTTATTGAGATAGTTTTAGTCAGCTTCTTTTACAAATGAGGAAACAATTCTCTGAGTCTAAGGGACTTGACTCGGGCCCAGTGATGAGGTGGGTGGAGAGTGTCAGGATGACGATTCAAACCTGTCAGCCTTACTAAATACAGATACCTTCCTACCATACTGCGTTGCCTCCGGTGGGAAAAATCATCATAACATCAGTCTATATTCTATAATTACACTTTGGTTTTGCCCAAAATGAGTTTATCCAGATTCATTGGCCACCCCAAGTCAAGCATCTAACACTTAATAGGTATATTAATTCCCATCTTAACATGTCAGTAGGCTTAACCCAAACTCCATTGGGTAATTTATCAGACCCACATTCCATTGGGTTATTAATCAAATCAAAGATTTGCCACCAGACACAATCTCTCTTTTTTTTATTAACATATAATGTATTACTTGCCCCAGGGGTACAGGTCTGTGAATCCTCAGGCTTACACATTTCACAGCACTTACCATAGCACATACCCTCCCCAATGTCCATAACCCTGCCACCTTATCCCTCCCCCCCTACTCCCCAGCAACCCTCAGTTTCTTTCATGAGTTTAAGAGTCTCTTATGGTTTGTTTCCCTCCTGATCCCATCTTGTTTCATTCCCCCCCAACCCCCATGACCCCCACCCTGCCTCTCAAATTCTGCATATCAGAGAGATCATATGATAATTGTCTTTCTCTGATTGACTTATTTCACTTAGCATAATACCTTCTAGTTCCATCCAGGTCATTGCAAATGGCAAGATTTTGTTTCTCTTGATGGCTACATAGCATTCCATTGTTTATATATACCACATCTTCTTTATCCATTGATCCGTTGATGGGCATCTAGGTTCTTTCCATAGTTTGGCTATTGTAGACATTGCTGCTATAAACATTCAGGTGCACATGCCCCTTTGGAACACTACATTTTTATCTTTAGGGTAAATACCAAGTAGTGCAATTGCTGGGTCATAGGGAACCTGTATACTGTTTTCCAGAGTGGCTGCACCAGCTTCCATTCCCACCAACAGTGTAGGAGGGTTCCCCTTTCTCCGCATCCTTGCCAAATCTGTCGTTTCCTGACTTGTTAATTTTATCCATTCTGACTGGTGTGAGGTGGTATCTCACTGTGGTTTTGATTTGTATTTCTCTGATGCCGAGTGATGTTGAGCACTTTTTCATGTGTCTGTTGGCCATTTGGATGTCTTCTTTGCAGAAATGTCTGTTCATGTAGTCTGCCCATTTCTTGATTGGATTATTTGTTCTTTGGGTATTGAGTTTGATAACTTCTTTATAGAAGAATAAAGATTTTGGATAATAGCCTTTTATCTGATACAGACACAATCTCTTAAATCTCTTAAAGTGTGCTGCAGGTGTAGCGAAAAGAAGGGGCACCTGCATCCCAATGTTCACAGCAGCAATGTCCACAATAGCCAAACTGTGGAAGGAACTGAGATGTCCTTCAACAGATGAATGGATAAGGAAGATATATATATATAGGTTCACATATACAATGGAATATTACTCAGCCATCAGAAAGGATGAATACCTATCATTACGTCAACATGGATGGAACTGGAGAGTATTAATGCTAAGTGAAATAAGTCAATCAGAGAAAGATAATATCATATGCCTTCACTGGTATGTGGAATATAAGAAAGAGTGCAGAAGATCTTGGGGAAAAGGAGGGAAAACTGAATAGGAAGAAATTAGAGAGGGAGACAAATCATGAGAGACTCTTGACTCTGGGAAACAAACTGAGGGTTGTGGAAGGGAGGTGGGTGGGGGGATGGGGTAACTGGGTGGTGGGCATTAAGAAGGGTATGTGATGTGATGAGCACTGGGTGCTATATGCAACTAATGAATCCTTGAACATTATATCAAAAACTAATGATGTACTATATGTTGGCTAGTTGAATTTAAATTAAAAAAATAAAGTGTGCTGTGGGCTCTAAAGACAATTGTCAAAGAAGAGTTCTAAATGAAATTTAGAAATTTAGAAATGCTCTAAACAATGGAAGCATTTTTAAAATAGATGTGCATTTTCACAACACTTATCTGTGTTGCACAAATTCTGAACAGTGTGTTTCACCAATCACACTATTTGGTGTTCACACATCACTTACAGAAGTATAATTTAGGATTAATGAAAACAAACCATTGGTTACTTTCCTTTTTCTTGTAACTTTTGAGGAATCTGTTAGAACTACAGAATTAGTTAAAATAACACATGAATTGAAATTTAATGGCATTGGAGTAGCTGCTCACAAAGTGACCTTTCATACACAACCAATTTAAATCAGCTTGGCCCCATGGATTGAAAAGTGGCTTAAAGCAATTTAACATAAAACAGTTGAACATGCTAAAATATTAAGTGCTCAATCTAAATTTCTTAGATTATTAAATTGGTAAAGTACTCAGAAATGTGAATCAAAAAGAACATTACTGTAACTTCACAGAAAATGCAGATTAATTTACATGAAAATGTAAACTGAAATCCAAATATACTCCTTATTTTATGCTCTATTGATCCTTGGGGGGAAAAAAAAGAGGAGCAAAACATTTAAGTTTGCTATAGTATGTGACTTTAGGAAGAACAATTTCAATAAATTTTGAATTTATAGAAAAAATTGACCAAGGATCTAGAAATACATCACAAGTATTATCATAATAACAGTCATTGTAAAGTAGAATCCAGGTTTGGTCATCTTCTTCATTTTAAAGAAAGAAGCTGACCTCACTTTTAAATGATGTTTCTAAGGCCAGACATGGCAGGAATAGTGCTAGAATCCACTTTTCTTTCTTTCTTTCTTTCTTTCTTTCTTTCTTTCTTTCTTTCTTTCTTTCTTAAGATTTTATTTATTTATTTGACAGAGAGAGAGAGATCACAAGTAGGCGGGGGGGGGGGGGGAAGCAGGCTCCCTGCCGAGCAGAGAGCCCGATGTGGGGCTCGATCCCAGGACCCTGAGATCATGACCTGAGCTGAAGGCAGAGGCTTTAACCCACTGAGCCACCCAGGCACCCCTCTTTCTTTCTTCCTCTCTCTTTCTCTCTCTTTCTTTCTTTCTTTCAGATTTTATTTAATTTATTTGAGATAGAGAGCAAGAAAGAGGGCATGAACAGGGGAAGGAGCAATGGGAGAGAGAGAGGAGCAGACAACCCGCTGAGCAGAGAGCCTGATGTGGGACTCATTCAGGCTTGAGACTTGACCCTGGGACTCCAGGATAATGACCCGAGCCAGAAGGCAGATGCTTAACTGACTGAGCCACCTAGGTGCCCCTTGAGTCCATTTCTTTATCAAGCTTTCCCTACTGCTATCTGTATTAGACTGCTCATGGGATGAAGCTTATTTATTTCTTTTTCCCCCTTTTTCCTTCCCTTCTTTATTTTCTTCTTCTGTTTTTACTATCCCTCTCACATTCACAAATAGAATTAAATACAATGGGCCATCCAAGATCCAATTGGACCTGCTTTATTTGGCTGATATACAAACTTCTATCAACAGTTTTTCCCCCTACTACAAATAAAAAACAAAATTCCAGGATACTTTTGTCTTCCATTAAATGTGGAAACTTCTTGGCCATTATCTCTTCAAATACATCTTTGCCACATTCTTGAAGAGAATGCCCTGTCAGACTCCAATTATACATATGTTATGCTGAAGATATTATCTGAAATATCTCTCATTCTCTGTTCTCTCCCCCCCCACCTCCTCCTCCTCTTCCTTGTCTTCCTCCTCTTCCCACCTCTCTCGGTTTCAGTTTAGTAATGTTTACTCTCATTCATTGCTAGTGGGAATGCAAGACGGTACAGCCACTTTGGAAGACAGTTTGACAGTTTCTTACAAAGCTAAGTATAGTCTTACCATATGATCCAGCAGTCATACTCCTACATATTTACTCAAATGACTTGAAAACTTCTCTCCACATAAAAACTTGCACATGAATGTTTATAGCAGCTTCCTTCATAATCACCAAAAACTAGAAGATACCAAGATGTCCTTTAGGAAGTGAATGGATAAACAAAATGTGGTATAGTCACGCAGTGGAATTATTATCCAGCGATAAAAAAAAAATGATCTATCAAGCCACAAAAAGACATGGGTGAGTCTTAAAGTGTATATTAAGTAAGGAACCCAGTGTGAAAAAGTGTAAAAAAGTATACCAATGTGACATTCTGGAAAAGGCAAAACTGCAGTGGTGACTAAGACTATAAAACTATAGTGGTGACTAATTAGTGATTATCAGGTTTTTTGCAGAGTGTGGGTTAAATAGGTGTGGGTTTTAGCATGGCAAAAAATACAGGATACGCCTGGAGCATCTTTTAGTGCTGGAAAATAAGGTAGTGCTCAAAAAGCAAACAAACAAATATCAAAACCAAACAAGACCCTCTTTGTTGACAGGGTATGACAAAGGGACATAGGAACCAACAGAAAGAGCTCCCAGTGGCCAAAGTTGGAACAATTTGAGAAACAAAATTGATAAAGTAGTATTGGGTTGTAACCCAAAGTAAAATAAATATCCATGAGCCCATACTGATTCAAATAAATGATCGAATAAAGAAATAAAAGGAAGAGTAGAGACACATCTCCTTTGCAGAAGAATTCCAAGTAATTTATGTCAGTTTTCTGTCCTCCAAGAGAGGGAGCAAAACTCTCCATTTCTTAAATGTGGACTGAATATAATGACTCTCGCAAAGAGTATGGTACAGAAGCAGGTGGTGGGGCGCTGAGTAACAGTGGAGAAACCTGACAATCACTACCTCAGCCAGGTGACCAAGGTCAATATTAACAATAATAAATCATGTTGATACTGTGAACCCTTAGGTATGTGATGAAAATGACATTTTACCTCTCTGGATTTTCTCCCCAAAACCCACAATCCCAGTCTAATCATGAGGAAAACATCGGACACATCTCAGTTCAGAGACATTCTACAAAATGCCTAATACTCCTCAAAAATGTCAAGGTCATCAAAAACAGGGAATGCCTGAAAAACTCATAGTCAAGGAGACGTGTCATGCCTACAGAGTCATGACAACCAAATGTAATGGGATAGCCAGGATGGGATTCTGGCGTGGGAAAAAGACATTAGGTAAAAATTCAGGAAATCCGAATACAGTAAGGACTTTAGTTAATAATATTGTACCAATATTGCTTCCTTCACTGTAAAAAGGCACCATACTAATATAAGATGTTAATAATAGGATACACTGGGTTTGAGATATATGGGAACTTTGTCTATTTCACAATTTTTCTGTAAATCTAAAACTGTTCTAAAATTAAAAGTTTATTTAAAATTTTTCATATTATAGTTTTATTATGGTAGAAATTATATCCCATGCTACTATTTAAATTTCTAACTAAAGTGTAGATGTCAGTTAAAAATATGCAAAGGGATACATAGCTTTGCAATATAATGTTATGGGATACTTTAGCAAAAAACTTTGAAGACCACCACTTTATGGCACCTTTATAGGACTCTTTGAACACTCAAGGGTCAAGCCTTTGCCATGGGGAAGTATATTCACAGCCTCTTATATGATTTGGGTTGGTTTCTGACAAAGAAGAGACCTCATATAGTTTAAAGTACCTGCTTTTGAATTGCATTTGGAGAACCTTCAAAAAAAAAACTAAGAAAAAAGTCTCCAGCTGTCCTATTATATTACTTTCAATATACATTTCAAGGAAAGACATCCCTTAGCTTTGGACCTATTGAAAAGAAAGCCCTTTATTCTTCTTTTGAACTTCATAATTCCTCACAACACTGAGAAAGCTGTAAGGTGCCATCCACCCACAAGGTATGGCTCCTAGATTCTCCTTGTGTCTCAAAAGACCTGTTAATATAGCCAACACATGGAAACTTCAGTGCCCATTGATGGATTAATGGGTAAAGAAGGTGTAGTGGTTGTGTGTGTGTGTGTGTGTGTGTGTGTGTGTGTGTGTGTGTGTGTGTAATGAAATATTATGGAATAATGGAATATTATTCAGCAATAAAAAAAGAAATCCTGCCATTTGCAACAAGGGTGGACGTTGAGGGCATTATGTTAAGTAAAATAAGTTAGAGAAGACACATCCTGTGTGATTTCAATTACACATGGAATCCAAAAAAACCAAATTCACAGAAACAGAAAATAGAATGGTGGTTGTGGGACTGGGGGAAACAGGGAGGTGTTGGTCCAAGAGTACAAATTTCCAGTTATAAGATAAATTAGTTCTGGAGATCTAATATACAATATGGTGACTATAGATAACAGTACTGTATTATATATTTGAAAGTTGCTAAGAAAGTAGATTTCAAGTGTTCATAACACTTTTTTTTTTTTACACAACTTTTTTTTTTAAAAAAAGATAACTATGCCAGGGGATAGAGATATTGACCAACCTTATTGTGGTGGTAATCATTTCACAATATATAAGTGTATCAAGTCATCATGTTATATACCTTAACCTTACATAATGTTGTATGTCAATTATGTCTCAATAAAGCCGGGGGAAACAGCCTGTTAATGGATGGAGCACATTAACATATTGTGACTAACTCTCCTTTGTGTTCCTTGCACTCCCGGCACCTTGGCCTCAGCTTGGTCCTGCATCATAACCAGGGAAGCCATCATGGAAGCCATATCGTGGGCAGAGACAAGTTTGGTTTTAAAGGTTAATATTTTACTCATTGAAGTTATAATGGTGTCTTAGTCTGTTCGAGCTGCTGTAACAAGAAAACCTTAGACTGGGTGGTTAATGAACAAAAATCTTTTATTTCTCTGTCCTGAAAGCTGAAAGTCTGAGATCATAGTGCCAGCAGATTCTGAACCTGTAAGTGCGTACTTCCTTATGGATGCTCATTTTCTCACTGTAACCTTACCAGAGCATTAATCCCATTCATGAAGTCTCTGCTTTCATGACCTAATCGCCTCCCAAACTTCCCACCTCTTAACACCAACACGATGGGGTTAGGATTTTAACATATGAATTTGGGGTGTGGGTAACAAACATTCAGACCAGAGCAAATGGTAAAAAGCCTACTTTTTCCTTAAGCCTTCATCTCATATGCAGATCATACTGTTCTATTTACAAGTGTCCAAATATTTATCTATTGCTTTCAGGTGGCTTTTATAATTCTCTTACATTTCCTTAAGTATTAACTGCCCCTATAAAATAATATATTGGTGTCTTATCTTGATTGGTCTTTGTAGGTATTCATCACTTTTATTAATCTTATCAAGACATCAACTTTGGGGCTCGTTGGTTTTCTTTATTTTCTGTTTCATTATTTCGGCCCTTCTTATTTTTTTTTCTTCTTTTGATTCTGCTTTTTTCCCCCTAGCTACTTGAGAGGCTAAGGTCATTGATTTTCAGCTTTTTTCTTTTCTTATACTTACATTTAAAGCTATGAAAGTCCTGGGGCACCTGGGTGGCTATCAGTTAAGCGCCTGACTTCAGCTGAGGCCATGATCTCCCATCAGGCTCCATGCCCAGCAGGGAGTCTGCTTGTTCCGCTGCCCCTCACCCTACTTATTCTCTCTCCCTCTCAAATAAATAAATAAAATCTTTAAAATAATGAAGTAAAGCTATGAATGTCCTAAACCGCTGCTTTGGCCACATCTCCCAAGTTCTAATGTGTCTTATTTTCATTATTTATCTTCTTGCTCTTTGTTATAATTTCTTCTTTGGTGCATGGTCTAGCCAGAAATAAATTATTACATTTTCAAAAATATTTTTGGTTTTCTAGTTTTCATTATTGCTTTCTAGCTAATTCTATTGTGGGCACAGAACTTATTTTGAATATTTTCAATCTTTTTTTTTTAAAGATTTTATTTATTTATTTGACAGAGAGAGAGAGAGATCACAAGTAGGCAGAAAGGCAGGCAGAGAGAGAAGGGGAAGCAGGCTCCCTGCTGAGCAGAGAGCCCAACACGGGGCTTGACCCCAGGACCCTGAGATCATGGCCTGAGCCAAAGGCAGAGGCTTTAACCCACTGAGCCACCCAGGCGTCCCTGAATATTTTCAATCTTAAAACAATTCTCTTCTAGGTCCTTTAACTTTCCAATGAACAAAGATATCTTCCCATGCAAACATCACCCCATATAAGAGAGCTATTGTGAGAACTTAAAGAGTGATTGAGGAAGAGAAAAACATTCTTTTTTTTTTTTAAAGATTTTATTTATTCATTTGAGAGAAGAGAAAGAGAGCATGAGAAAGGAGAAGGTCAGAGTGAGAAGCAGAGTCCCAGCAATGCCGGGAGCCCGATGCGGAACTTGATGCTGGAACTCTGGGACCATGACCTGAGCCGAAGGCAGTCGCCCAACCAACTGAGCCACCCAGGCGCCTGAGAAAAACATTCTAAGACTAACTCCTAATCACCCTTCAAGGCTTCATGCCAACACCACCTCCTGTATGACACCTCTCCTTACTCTGCTAAGAGACTTTCATACTTTCTTCTCAACATCCATAGTAGCCTCTTCAGAGTTCTGCCTGTGTTGTGGTGTGTTGGTACATTTCTTTTTTTTTTTTTTAAGATTTATTTATTTTATTTTATTTATTTGAGACAGAGAGAGCATGAGAGGGGAGAAGTCAGAGGGAGAAGCAGGCTCCCCGCGGAGCAGGGAGCCCGATGTGGGACTCGATCCTGGGACTCCAGGATCATGACCTGAGCCGCGAAGGCAGTTGCCCAACCAGCTGAGCCACTCAGGCACCCTGATTGGTACATTTCCATATCTGTGTCCAACTTTGGATTATGAGCCTCCTGAAGCCAGGACCATGTGTTTTGTTTGTTTGTTTGTTTTTTAGATCTTCATGTCTCAAGTGTCTGGCACAATGCCTGGTGCATGATGGGATTGGGTACACTGATGAATGAGAGGGAAATTTCTCTGAGAGGCAGTGTGATTTGGAGCTAAGTAATGGAGGATCTGAATTCTACTCTCCACCCACTGTGTGTGCTCTTTGGCAAGTCAACTACTTTTCCTGGGCCTCAGTTTCCTCTTTCTTATCAATTTCAATGGCGAGGTTGACTTAGTGTTTCATTGCCCATTTATACATTAATAAGTATACATTAATTTTTTTCATAATTAATATGAAAAAAGAGCACCATGGCCAAGCTTGGGAGCTTGGGAATACTTGTTCAAAGATGATAAATGGGTATTCTTATTATGGTAGGAGTCCCCCAAGCTTTAAAATGCTAACATCCCATTATGGCACTGCAAGAAACAGGTTCAGTGTACAAAATTTCTCATACTTATTTCATGGGCAATGGAACTGTGTGTGTGTGTGTGTGTGTGTGTGTGTGTGCGTGTGTGTGCGTGTGTGTGTGGTGTGTCTAGAGAGAGAGAGCCATCTTAAAGGATAATGTTCCATGGATCCTACGTTGGGAAATGGTTGATTAGCTGGTCTCTGAGGAATTGTCCAGTTCCATGTTTTTATGACTTTTATGAAGATGCTACCCAGTTTTACTGTCCCTGGTGCCCAACTTGGATAATGGTGTGACTGTAAAGTCATGGAACCATACACTTAACCTCTCACTCCCTTAGCTGCAGCTTCCTCATCTCCCGCTGCACCCCCTGACCTACCCAGGAGAAATTGCTACAACTGTACTTGAAATGCCTGTCAGGAAGGAAGGGACTGAGGTGCATGCATTTAACTTTGGACCTCTGATAGTGAGGTAATGTCAGCACTACTCTAGAAGAGCAGCTGCTTTGAAAATTGAAGCACAAGACAAAGAGAATGATTTTATTTTAATTTAAAATTGATTTTTTCAGTTCTACCACATTTTTTCATGATATCATGGGTGTCACTGTTTAATATGTCTAATTTGAGCCATAACTTAATATACCAGGCTTTCATGCCCATGAATTCTTAAAGCAGCAACAGATTATTAATGTTATGTTAATAAGAAAGCAATAATGAAATATACAGAGTTCCTACTCCATATATTATTAATGAAGACCTTTGTGTTTTGGTGGGCCTGATACTTTACGATGTGGTAGCCGAATAGATTAGAAAATGTTTTTGCCTTCTCAGCAAAAAAGCCCCAAATCAGGTTACGTGACTAGAAAGTATTAGTGACAGGTAGCAAAAGTGGCCACGAGGCATTGTGGGGCAGGAGGCACTGAACTTATTCCATTCTGAGGTGCCGGGAATAGGAACATTCTTGTTACTCAAGAGTGAAATGAACAGTTCTATCAGCTGCCTTGGAAATAAAAAATAGAAAAAACAGGCCTACTGCAAAACTTAGTCTGGTGCATGTTAAATTGCCACACGCACTGAGACTAACGTTGATAGTAAAAACCAAGGTTCACTGTATGCCTGCCATGGGCCGACACTATTCTAAGCACTTGGCATGTGTCGCCACATTCAATTCTTGTGGTGACTTTAAGAAGGAGGCATTATCTTTATTCTCACGAGGGGGAATAAGCATAGAGACATGAACGGCCTTCAGTAGTAAGTGGCAGACATGGGATTTGAACCTGGACAACCCTGAGCCCATCCTCATAACCTCAGCTCTGAGAACGGAGACTTGTCCTGTCAGGTCTGAGCACCACAGACCTCTGGCCTCTGGCCCATCCAGAGGAGCTTCCAGTGTGTCCAGTAATGGACTCATTTGCCTACATCTCAAAGGTCGCCACGGGGCCGGTAGGGGGAGGGAGGTGGGTCCCTGGGTGGCTCAGTTGATTAAGCGTCAGCCTTTGGTTCAGGTCATGATCTCAGGGTCCTTTGATTGAGCCCCTCATCAGGGCTCCATGCTCAGCAGGGATTCTGTTTCTCTCTCTGATCCTCCCACTTCTCGTGCTGTCTCTCTCATTCTCTGTCTCTCAAATAAATACATAAAATCTTAAAAAAAAAAAAAAAGGTCACCACGGGTCTCACAGTGACCAATCCCCTCAGGCCAACTGTTAAATTCGAATGGGAGTAGAAGTCTAGAGAGATCTTCCAATTACACTGTGACTTTGGATTAGAGGTGTCCACAGTCAGGTGCTCACCTAAAAGGCCATTTTGTTCTTCATGAGACCAACATCACCAGAGGATTGGTGACCTATCAAAAATTACACACATGCACCCCCACTTCTCCTCCCCCTACACACCCGCCCCCATCCTCCATCCCAGCCATCCCTGCCCTGCCTCTGGCTGTTGTGGTTTTGTGTGTATCCCCCAGCCATTTCTCACATGAGACTGGCCTCCTCTCTTTCTGGCAGGTGACCTGTGCTGTGCTGGACTTTGTTCAAGGAGCACTTGCTCCATGTTCACCCGCTCAGTATGCCAGTCAGATACTCAGGTGGGTGAGATGCATCCTGGTCTCACCCCACTCAGATCATTAGGAGGAAGAGATTGTATAACCCACAGATTCCAAGATCCCAACAATCCTGTCGCCATCTTGGCTTCTCCCACCACCCTCCCTGGGCTTCGCCAGACATATGGAAATTCTGAAAAGCAAAGCGCCATTTTCTTCAATCATTTGATTTTGAAAATGGGGGAGATGATACGAAGTTGACTTAACCAATGTCCTTTCCGTGCAGATACGGAGCCTATCGTAGCTGTGATTTAGATACTAATTATATGGCAGTTTTCGTTTTAAGGTTTTTTTTGTTTGTTTGTTCCTTTATAGAAGCAGTCAGGGGAGTGACTAAAAGCTTATTCATTGGCAGGATTTTTCTTTTGGAAATGAACATGCTGGCACAATTTTAATTGGGTTTTACTTGTTGTTGTTTTAATTCTCACAGTGATGGCTTGGCTATGTCTTTTGGGATTGCAGAGGGAAACTGGCATCTGGTGTTTGAGGATTCTGGGGATTTGCACCATATTTATGTGTAATAACTATACAGTAAATAAACAGAATGAATAATTAAGTGAATAATGAGTTTCTCGGAAAAGAGGATTCTTCGGAAGACTTCGACAGAAATTCTCACGTGTGTTGCGCCCTCCCTCCCGTGCAGCAACTCCACGCTGCTCTCACGGTGTCATTGCCCCCGTGGAAACCAGCAAGGACACCTTCCAAGCTGAAATCCAGCATGCCATTCATCAACCTGGTTTGATAGAAACAAGATATCTTCCTGCTGCAAGGAGGTTGGATTTATGTCTCTTAGAATTATCTTTTTTACTCTAGAGAGAGAGATATTTGCCTCTTTAAAAATAAAATCCACGAGATTAAATTTCATTGAACAGTTTCTCTCTGAGGGACTAAAAACCTGAAATTCCAGGAATTCACTGTAGCTGGTGAAATTACATTAATGCATGTTAATACCCATATTAGCCAATCCAAGGTGCCCTTGCTTCTGGATGCGCCCTGGGCCCAAAGCGAATCTTCCCAGAGGTAAAACCACTGTGTAATTACTGTTATTTCATGTGTGTGTGTTCATGCATTCACTCATAAGTTTTTACATTCACTCACTCATTCAGCAAGTTATTGAGCACCTATTGCATGCCCGGCACTGTGCCAGGCTCTGGTGATACGAGGTGATGAGCAAAACGAGACCCAGTTCCAGCCCCTCCAGAGCCCGCGTTCTTATCAGGGAGACAGCCATCACATAATGCAACGAGAGGTCAGTTGCAACTACGATAGGTGCTATGAATGTGGCCATGTTAGTGTGCTCAGACTGCCATGGCAAAATATCACAGACTGGTGGCCTCAATGACAGACACTTATTTTCTCACAATTCTGGAAGCTGGAAGTCCAAGACCACAGAATCAGCAGATTTGGTCTCATCCGAGGCCACTCTCCTTGGCTTGCAAATGGCTACCTTCTCTCTGTGTCCTCACCTTGTCTTTCCTGTGTGTGTGTGTGTGTGTGTGTGTGTGTGTGTGTGTGTGTGTGTGTGTGTGTGTCTTTGCCCAAATTGCCTTTTCTTATGTCTGACTGGATTAGGGCCAACCCTAATGGCCTCATTTTAACTGAATTCCCTTTTTAAAGGCCATGTCTCCAAATATAGCTGCATTCTGAGGTATTGGGGGTTAGAGCTTCAACATGGGAATTTTGGGGGACACGATTCAGCCACAACAGAGAGGTATCTGGTACATACAGAGATACTGACAGAGACAGGTCAGATACCCAAGCAGGGATTAGGTGAGGATCTTGGGGATGACTAGGAGGTAACTACCAGAGGAGGAGAAGGGCATTCCAGGAAGAGGGAGGATCAGGTGCCAAAGCCCTCCAAAGAGAGAGCGTGGGCAGTAGCAGAGACCAAAGGGAGGCTGACTGTGGTGGCTAAGGAGGTAGGGCATGGCACCTAGGATGATGCTGACATTATAGAGGGGCCATGCAGGGACTTTTGTCTGTTTCCCAAGAGCGGTGGGAGACCACTGAAAGTTTTTAAGTGAGGACAGAAGTGGCATGAGTAGATTTGCCCATTGGAAATATCAGTCTGGCTGCAGCATGAAGAACAGATGTGCAGGGTTCTGGAGTGCCTTCGGACAGGCACTGGATATAGGAGAACGCTGTAGGTATCCAAGCAAGAAAGAGAAGTGGCTGGATTCAGGAGCTAGGGTAGGAGCAGGAAGAAATAAGTGTGCAAGAGGAATGAGGGACAGTGGATTAAATATGGCGAGGCACTAGGTGACAGGAATTGGTGACAGATTAGATCCGTTGGGCACCAGGTGAGGGAGAAGATGACAGGTTGTCTCCTGCATTTCTGACTCCCGTAACTGGGTAAACAGAGTACGAGTCAATGGGATCAAGAACACCTGGAGAAGGGCCCATGTTCAAGTTGAGTTTTGATCATATTGACATCAGTAGGCACCAAAGACCCCTTGGCCACTTTCTGTGCCTCAACACAGATACACGCTGTTCTGTTTGGAACACTCTTTCCCCTTATACTTCACCACCCAACCCCTTCACATCTCAACCCAAGGGCCAACACCCTCAGCACTGAGGCCTTCCTCAATTGCTCAGACTAGGCCACACGTCCCTCTCACACACTCGTTACAACACATGTACTTTACCTTCAGAGCAATCGTTACAGTTAAAATTACACAGCTACCTGTTTAAATTCCATTTCTACCATTAGAATGGAAAGCCTATGAAGGCCAAGGCGCTGTCTAATTAGTACAGCAGACCGGTGGTTCTAATCTGACTAGAACCTGACTCTTTGGGTCCGGATCTTGGCTTTCCTGCTTCCTAGCAGTGTGAATTTGGGCAAGGTCTTTAATCTTGCTGCACTGCAGTTGGCTTTGTATATAAAGTGTGGGTTATGACAGCACATACTTCATAGAATTGTTGGGATGATTAAATGAGTTCATTAGCAAGAAATGTTTATAACAATGCTTGACATATAATAAGTACTCAATAAACGTTAGCTATGATTATTTATCACTGTATCCCTAAGTATTTGATGGACAGATGATCAGATAAATGGATGGACCAACGAATAGGTAGATTGAGGAATAAGTAAGGTGAGAAAAAAAAAGACACAATCCTTATTAAGCTATGTTGAATGAGCACAGTGGAAAAGCAAGGAAGCCTAAATTGGTATTGTGAAAAGAGGGGCTGGCTCATTCTCCCAGACCTAGCCAACTTCCAACATATTGGGTCCCATCAAGGTAAATTTCTCCTATATGCTCACTTTCAGTCAGAGCCTTCGGGAATCCCCATCAAGCTTTCTTTAACAGTAAACCACGTTATTTGTTTCTAGACTCCAATAGAAGTGGAAACAAATCACCACAACCCACCATCCCCTTCTTAATTAAACTGACTGCACATTTCCCAATTTCCCTGTGAATTTTTTTCAAAGATAAGATAAAAAAATAAGTTTAATCTGACTTAAACAATAAACTGAATCATTAATTCATTCTCATGTCCCTCCCTTTAAACATTTATGGGATCCCTCTTCTGTGTCAGGGACTGCGAGGGGAATGAGGTGGTTACCAAGTCAGGTTATCCGCATCCTTGAGATGCTTGAGTCCTAAGAAACTTTGCAAAGAGATTTTAAATAGATATGCATGGTAGAGAGACCTGATCAAAATGAAACAAATACAGAAGCAAGAGCTGTTTTCTGGACAGAGGGCAGCAGACTATTACCGATCATCCTCACTGTAACTCTTGCTTACCCCCTCTCTGCGAGGTCTTCGACCTGGAAGGCACCACATGGAAAAACCGAGGCTGCTTGGTCCCAGCTGGAAGGTATTTTCATCACTGTCACTCTATTTATGAAAGCAACTCATGTCTTATATCTCCTTTTTTGCCCAAAGGATTCTCTTTCTGTAATTTATTACAAAATTCAAGACCATTTCATTAGGGGGAAATGCGCCATATCATTATTATAACAACTCCCCCTATTTTTGTTCAATTTTGAAACTGACAATCTAAAGACTATTTTTAGCTCAGTCATGTGAGAGTATTTGTTTCCTTCTGAGAAGTTTTTCCTTCGGACTAGTTAACATGAATTTTATGCTCACTTATTATGTCACATGCTCCAATTCAATTTATTTTAAAGCAGATTCTTTGGGGAAAACTGTAAAGCTAATTTGAATTGATTCTTTAGAGATTCCATTTTAAATGACGTGCTATAAAATTGGCAGACAAAGTGAAAAAATGGAATTGAATTTTCTTCTTCAGCTACTCATTGGATTCAGAAATCTTGCTTTTCGACACTGCCAAGGGTTTTGATATAATGTTTTATGCAATTTTCATAACATTTATCTTAAACTCCACCGCCTTTAGTTTGGTTGTTCAACTTAAAATGGTTTCCTGATATTTCCGTGGAAAAAAAGCAGAGTTCCTGCTACAGGAAGAACTGGGTGCTTTTATACAAGCCTCCTGCCATCCACAGGGGTGCCCGTCTATGAAACATCTGGCGCAATGCAGGTGTTTCAATTCCGGAATGAATATTGAACGTTTGTGGACAAACTTGCTGAGGAAGGTGTGGAACAAAACAGCATCCCACACTTCCTCCCACTCTGCACAATTTATATTCCTCCCTCTCATATTTGATGGATTTACAGCTTGAGGGAAGCGTGGGAATAATAGGCAAGACGCCCGACGGCTTACTTTCCCGTCCTTCACAGCCCCTGAGAGGCGCCCATTGTTCTTCAGGGCGGCGGGCTCCAAGCTAATCAGAAACAGCCGTCACCGGGTAGGGACAAGGACCCCAGGTCTGGTACATCTGATTCCACTTGATGATTTATATCCGATTATTACCAATCGAATGGAAAATACATGGAAAACACATGTCTGCAATTTCCCCTTGAGACGCACTTGTTTTCTTTGATGTGTTTTTTAAAAGGGAGTTTTATTTCACACTCCTCTTTCCCTGGAATGCCCTAAATTGCAACTGTCATTCCTAGTGACCCAGCGAGTCAGCTCACAGGCAGCCTCGCCCAGGGTCTCCCCCCAGAGTGCTTGGCTACCACTGAGTGAGCCATCAGGGACTTGGAGTTACTTTCCTAAACTCAGGTTGGTCCCGAAAGAAGCCAATCATGCTGCCCGTCTTTTTACTCTGATTACAAAGAAAGTAACTGTGTGAAGAGGGTGCACCTGTCAGGGTTCAAAAGAAAAAGCAGACCTCGGGCCCCCTTCTCCGTTGGATGCATGATGCCTAGCGCTCATGATCCGTATGTGTAGGGCCCCACAAAAATTTTCATTGTAATTAAAATTAATGTAATCATGAATATATAATAATAATCCTGCCCAGATATTTGTTTTTCTGCCAAAAGAACCTTGAAATATCATTTTTTTTTTTTTTTAATGGAGGAAGGGGCCCATGAAGATCAAGTGTCTCAGGCCCACAAGTCATCACGCAGCCCTGAGCAGAACAGATATGAGGATGAGGAATGCGGGGCAAGGGATTGATTATAGGGTCAGAACTTCTGTGACTAGGGGAGGGGTGGAGAGGTCTAAGCAAGGCTGCGCGGGCCCTGCGTGTGAAGGCGTAGGTCAACAAGGCCAGCAATCGGAAAGCAGAGCTGGTTACAGACCGGTGATTTCCTACCTCCCGTCCAGAAGGCTTTGGCAATGTCTGGGCACAGTCCGGCTTGTCCCAACTAGGGTAAAGGTTGCTACCGGTATCCAGGGACCCTGCGAAACATCCTACAATGCACAGGACAGCTCCACACCGCAAAGAATTATCTAGAATTATCAAAAGAGAAATAGTGCTGAGGTTGAGCAACCCCAAGGTTCAAGTAGAAGAAGGCCGGGACCGGCAGGGCGGGTGGGAGGCCACGTCTGTCTCCCACGGCCACCAACTTCCGGGGGCGGGGCGTGACCTGCGGAAGGAGCGGCCCTTGGCCGTGGAGTTAACGCCTGCACCTGGCTGAGGACGGGGGAAGCTGAGGCAGGAGACTGGGGGGCTGGAGGCCTGGCGAGCCAGCAGGTAAGCAAGCACTGAGCCAATGCCCGCGAGCTACGGCAGCGCGTGGTGCCCGCGGCCGCCTTCCGGGCCCAAGGGCTGCTGCTTCTCTGCAGAGGCGGTCCTAGAATCCCGCGCTGACTCCCCCCGTGCTCCCCCCAACTCGGAGCCACACAGGGAAGGGAACTCGAGGGAAGGTGGCCCCCCTTAGCTAAACTGAGGCGGTGCGCAGCCTCCCGGGGAGCCCACGTGGAGCTCTGCTCGCTGGCACTCCTCACGAGCACGGCGGCGCGTCCCTCACCGCGCCCCCAACCTTGCACGCCCTTAAAGCGGATGTGCTGGGAAACTGTCTCAATCTGAAGACGCCTGGGGTGGCTCAGACCCCTGGTCGTACAGCAACATCTGTTCTTTCGTTCAGAAAGAGAGTCATGGCTGGACACGCAGCTGCCCAGGCCGACTACATGTCCCAGCATCCCCGGAAGGGAGAGGTGGCCGTGTCACATGACTCCGAGGGCAAGCCGTCTCCAGAGGGGAACCTCCAGACTGGCTCTGACCTCCTCCCTGTGTTTTCGCCCCCTTCCCCCTACCTGGGACCCGGGCCTGGAGGCGAACCAGCTTCAACCAGACAAGGACAAAAGTAGAACACAAGATGGAAAGATTCTGTGGTCCAGAGAATCCTTACCGTAATCGCCAGTTTGGTTTTTTTTTTCCTAAGGAGTTTTGAGTGAGCATGTTAGTCACTCAGGTTGTAGATGATGAAAGCCAACTCAAATTCACTGAAGACGGGGAATGTATTTGCTCACATAAGTCTGGGGTAAGAGTTTCAGGCATAGCTGGATCTAGGGGTTCAAAAGATGTCATGAGGCTCTCCGTCTCTCTGCACTGGCTTCCTGCCGAAGTCCAGAAAAGATGGCAGTGAGAAATAGCAAGCTTCTAATTTCCTTAGAGCTCATGACCCAGGAGAACACGGGAGATCCTCTCTCTTAATGTGTCTTTTTAATTATGCAGAGCAAATACCAAGCGGTCCTGCTGGGGTCACAGTCTCCCCCCGAAACCAAGTGCTATGAAGGGAGATTGGAATAAATCTGTACAATCAGCCGCTGCTATTGAGGAACTTAGCCAACATCACCAGGAGGAAGACTGTGCTGATGAGGGGGTAAGGTCAGGGAATATCCACTGGGGTTCAAGGGAGGGAAAATCATGCTCCCCTGGGGTAGGAAAGACCTCACAGCAGAGGTGGGATTGGAGCCAGGTGTTGAAAGACTAAGAGTTTAAAAATGGATCCAGAAGAAAATATTGTACTTTCATTCCTGACCATTTTCAAAGGCTTAGGCAAACTCAGTAGCCCTGTGGGATGAAAGGGATCGTGTTGGTTTTTTTTTCCCTTTGCCGTTGGTTCAGAATGAGAAGTGTTTCCCTTTGAGCCCAGAGTCCTTCCAGAGTCTGTCCAAAGTGGGGGAAGAGTCTGGGTCTCCTGACACAAATCTCCAACATGGGCACTCACACGTGAAGCAGGAAGAAAAGTTTGCTTCTCTGTAACCTGAAGAAAGGTTGGTTTAAGTGTAACTGGCAGTTCCCTTAATCACTCCAGAAAGGCTTGTTACATAAATAAATGATTCAAATATGAAGTGGCTTACCTTAGGAAACATGCATTTCTTTTTTGTTTGTTTGTTTGTTTGTTTTTCATGTTCCTGGCATGGTTTCCTTCAGTTTGGAGTGAAATAAGCTTGTAATTTTAATACGCATGTATTAATTCCCAAACTCTCTGGTGCTGGGATTTTAGGAATACGTTTTTATTGAGGTTGTAAGTAGCTCAGCGAATTCCTAAGCAAGCAGGCTTCCGGAGCCTGGGGCTCATTTCTGCAGTACAAGGGTCAGTCCTTTGGGATGGAAATGTCTCTGTGGCCAACCAGGGTGCTGGATCAAGCTAGGTACCTTGAAAGGCGGTGGTGATGGCAACGATACCAAGTGTTGATCTTACAGGTGCTGCAGCCAGGATATAAACCCCATTCTCCCCTGTTCTGAAGAGAATGTGTTGTACTCTCTTTCCTAACGAACTGAGGTACCTTTCATTGGTTCAAGGGCTGTAAGAGCATCCGGGGATTTATTGTTTCCTGGTTATTTGATGATGAAATGATTTCTTGGGATACAAAGCTCTTTTCGTTGGCAAGTCTGCACCTTCATGCAGGGCATGGGAGATGTGCTTCCGTGTGCCTTCGGCTGACTCTCTCTGGACCAGTTTGTCCTTAGAGCACATTGAAAGCAGGTCGGCAGCCCAACTTCTGTCATCTGTTTCCTTTGTCCTTACACTCCTGTAAGGACAAGAGTCCTAGAGGGGATTCCTGACTTCAGGTGGATAGAGCTACATAAACCAGTTTAACTTAATTGGATTAATTTGACTGGTGGGGTAGATCGTGTTACTGTTCTCAACCAGTGGCCTCCCATTTCAGTTCCCACACACTGCCACGTGACTTGCAGTGTCTCTCACGGTGGGAGAATACTTCCCCACCCCCTTGATACTGAGTTTGCTGCCATGACTCGTATTCTCATGAGCAAATGTAGATGTGAGCGGAAGGTGCCAGGTAGGGATGGAGGGC
>CM052797.1:114427829-114443988 GCA_028533885.1 Nasua narica | reverse complement strand
CCCCCCCCCCGGTGCCCCAGTTAGTATTTTAATATCAAGAATATAATTCCACCACAAAAAGAAAAGCCCTTGAGGATAGGAACTGTATCTTGACCATATCCTGGTACACTATCCAGCAAATCAAATTTACCTCATTACATTTTTTGCTGCTGCCATTCAATGATAAAGAATAGCCAATGGCCCATAGAAACAGAGGGAGAAAAGATTCCCAATCTTTTTTTTTTCCCCAATCTTTTTTGAAACAATAACTTCAATAGGGGAAAGCACTGTTATGAGCTGAATTCTGTGACCCTGTCCAGGCCCCTGTCTAGTCATGGTAGAATAACCAATCCTACTTGTTTTCTTCCTGCCATCAACAATTAGACAACCTCATGAAATATCTGATACAGTTTTTTCAGACAATGGACAGCAGGACTATAATCCCTAGAGAATGGGAACAAAGCAAGCTAAAAGAGCTACCAGGGAGCTATAAACTGAAAGTTTCTCAGCATCCACAGTTCTCTGAGAGACAGCTGAGTCCTACCTAGTCAATATGGAGAAACCCCACTGACCACTGTATTTGTTTTCTATGGCTACTGTAACAAATTGTTGTAAACTTAGTGACTTAAAACAATGTAAGTATATTATCTTACAATTCTGTGAGTCACAAGTCTGATACAGGTCTCACTGGCATAAAATCAAAGTGTTGGCATGGTGCATTCCTCTCTGGAAGACCTGGGGAAGAATTCACATCTTTGTGTCTCTCACCTTCATGAGACCACTCACTTTCCTTGATTTATGGCCCCTTTTTTCCATCTCTAAAGTCAACAACACTGAGCTGAATCCTCATGCTTTCTCTTGTTTTCTCTTCTGCTTCCCAAAACTGTTGGAAATGCCAGTATAATCTTCCTATTTTAAAGGCAGCCGTTAGTAAATTTAATTCAGCTGCTACCTTCATTTCCCTTTTTATCATGTATCCTAACAAATTCCCAGGTTCCAGGGATTAAGATCTAGGTATTTTAGGAGGTCTTTATTCTGCATGCTACAATCACTGAGGCATTTATTAGAGACCTCAGAAGTCATGCCCTAGTAGTGGAGATAAACTAGTTCTAAAGTAGTGAATACTCTAGACCCAATCTAACAAAGCTATAAAATAAGCTCAAAAGAATTAAGCTAATCCACAACTATAGTAATACTTGGAAAACAAATTTCAAAACTCTTTAAAGAAAGATAACACAATCCAGACACAAAACAATGTGATGTTTATAATTGCAACCAAAAGTTACTAGACATTCAAAGAAGCAGGAAGACATAATTCACAACCAGAAGAAAAATTAATCAATAGGAGCAGACCCAGAAATGACAGCTATAATAGAATTATCAAACAAGACCTTTAAAGTAGTTCTTCTAAATATACTCAAGGGGAAATGACATGAGGAAAGAAATGCAAACTATGAAAAAGAAATGAATAGAATTTCAATGGAACCAAATGAATAAAAGAGTCAATAGGTGTGAAAGGAGATTGGACACTATGGAAGAAAAGATCAGTGAACTTTAAGAAATAACAAAAGAAACACACAGAGAAAAAGCAGTCTTAAAAAAAATGAAAAGAACTTTAGTGACCTGCAGGACAAGATCAAATAGTCAAATATGTATGAAGCAGGAGCCCTAGAAAAGGGGGAATAGAAAATCTGTTAGAAGAAATAATGGCCAAAATGTCCCCAAATTTAATAACTAAAAACATAGGTCCAAGATGCTCAATGAATACCAAGCAGAAAAAATACAAATAAAAGCACATTACAATACATATAATCAAAATTACTGAAAACCAGTGATGGAAAAATTCTTGGAAGAAGCCAGAGAAAGACACATTATAAACAGGGGGCACAGACAAGGATATTCACAGATTTTTTTGTCAGGGACAATGCAAGCCAGAAGACAAGGAGAATGCATTGTCACAGTGCTGGAAAGAAAAAAAAAAGTCAAAGTGGAATTCTATATCTAGAAAAAATATTCTTCGAAAATGAAAGCAAAGCAAATAAGGCTTTTCATCTAGGAGACCTATACCATAAGAAATGTTTAAGTAAGCTTTTCAGGCAGAGGCGAATGATACCAGTTGGAAACCTGGATCTACATAAAAGGAAGAAGAACATTGGTGTGGTGAATGTGTGTGTAAAGATAAAATATATGTTTCCCTAACTTAAAATTTTCTTTTAAAAAGAATGGAATGTTTAAGGCAAAAAAACCCCAAAAAACAATGTATTATGGGGTTTATTATGCATGTAGAAGTAAGATGTATGGCAGCAAGTACATTAAGGACCCAAAGGGAGAAGTGGAAGCATACTATTGTAAGGTTCTTAGGTTATACATTACAAGGTATATCATAATTTGAAAGTAGACTATGATATTAGAGATGCATACTGTGAACTGTATACCCCACTCCACTAAAAAATAAGGCAGGTAGCTATGGATAATAAGCCAATAGAAGAAAATAGAATGTAAAAATACTCAATCCAAAAGAAAGCCATGAAAGGGGTGGGGGGATGGAAGCAGATAACCAAGTAAAAAACAAAATAGTTAAGATAGTAGACCTAAATCCAACCATACCAGTAACTACAGTAAATAAAAACACTTTAATTAAAAGTCAGAGATGGTCAGACAGGATAAGAAAGCAAGACCCAATTAAACATTGCCTCTGAGAGATCTAATTTAAATATAAAAAGGAAAAAATAGAGGAATGGACAAAGGTATACTATGAAAATACTAATAAGAAATCTGAAGGGCTATATTAGTATCAGACAAGGGGAACTTCAGGTTAAAGAATATAACCAAAAAAAAAGGGGGACAATTCACAGTAATGCAAAGGTCAATTCATTAAGACAATGTAACAGTTATGTATTCAACTAAATGTGTATTCATAGAACTTCAAAATACGCAGAACAAACACTAAAAGAACTGAGAAATATTTCAAAGTCTACAGTTATGTGTGATTTTGAAACTAAACATGGTGGAGTGTTTTGTTTTTTTTTTTCAACAAATGGTGATGGGAAAACCTGATAGCCACATGCAAAAGAATGGAATTGGACCTCACATGACATACAAAAGTAAACTCAGAATGGATCAAAGATGTAAATATAAGTTAAAGCTACAGAATTTTGAGGACAGAGAAAAAACTTCATGACACTGGATTTGCATTTGTTTTATGGATATGACACCTAGAGCATCAGGTGACCAAAGAAAATTATATAAAGCGGTCCACATCAAAATTTAAAACTTCTCTGCATGAAAGGATACTATCAACAGAGCAAAAGGCAATCTATGAAATGGGAGAAAATACTTGTAAATTTTATGTCTGGTCAGGGACTGATAACCAGAATATATAAAGAAGTCTTACAACTCAACAGTAAAAAAACAACCCGATTAAAAATGAGCCAAGAACTTAGATAAACATTCCTCCAAAGGACATATACAAATGGTCAATAATCCAGGAAAGGTGCTCAACATCACTAATTACCAGGGAAACCCAAGTCAAACCACAAGGAGATACCACTTCACACCCATTAACGTGGCCATTTAAACAACAACAACAACAAGACTCAGAGAATAACAGATATTGGTGAGGATGTGGAGAAATTGAAACCCCTATGCATTGTCAGAGGGAACATAAAATGGTGTAGCTGCTGTTGAAAACATGTGATGGTTCCTCCAGTAATTAAACACAGAATTACCCTGTGATCCAGCAATTCCACCAGAGAATGGAAAGCAGGGACTCACACAGATATTTGTACACCTGTGTTCATAGGAGCATTATTCATGAAAGACAAAAGGTAGAAGCTACCTCAGTGTCCATCGCTACATAGGAGTAAACAAAATGTGGTAAATGTGGTACATACAGCAGAATAGTATGGAATCTTTTTTAAGAAAGGGAAATTCTGACATATGCTCCAATGTGAACCAACCTTGAAGATATCATACTGAGCGAAATAAGCCCGTGAGGAAGGACATTCCCTCTGATCCCTCTAATGGGAGGTCCCTGGACTAACCATGTTCATGGAAACAGGAAGTAGAATGGTGGTTTTCAGGGGTGGGGAGGAAGGGCAGGGGAATGGAGAGTTAGTGGATGGAATTTCAGTTGGGGAAGGTGAAAAAGTTCTGGAGACCAATGGTGGGGAGGGTTGCACTACAGTGCGACTCTACAATGCCCTCTATCGCGTATGCTCTCAAATGTTTAAGACAGGGAACATTTATACTGTGTGTGTGTGTGTGTGTGTGTGTGTGTGTGTGTGTGTGTGTGTGTTACTACAATAAACAAAGAGGAGAAGGGGGAGGAGGAGGAGAGAGCATTTTAAAAGAAAGCCTCCATATGTTTTTGACTGAGATGATTAAATTTCTTTTTTTTTTTTTCTGTTTTTCCACATCTGAGGGAAATTCTTATATTGCTTGCAGTCTGGCCCAGTTCCCCAGCTCTGCTCTAGGAGAACTCCCGTGTGCTAGAAAGCTCTGGCCAAGTGGGCCTGTGGGTCTGTATGCTGGCATGGGAACACGTTTTTTGTCTTCCCAGTTTAATTTAGGGGACGGCACTTCACAAAGTGCTTAAACAGGAAAGAGAAATTACCGACACTGTTATTTTCTTTTACAACGGCTTCAAGCTAAAGCTCCCATTATCCCTTTCCCTCTGTTCCTCTAAAAATACTTGTTTCCCTATTGGATTCCATGGAGAAGGGAACTTGGGCTGGTCCTGCAGGTGCAGAGGGAGCCCCGACCTCCTGGTCCTCGCGGGCTCTTGAAGTGATAAGTCACCCTGTCCTCCAGGGATCTCTTGTTCAGCCGTGGGTGCTCCTAGAGGATTCAAGTATTAGGCAAATCCCAGACTTGAATATGGACTTCCTTTCTGAATGGTTGAATAAAGGGTTATTTTATCCAATAGTTAATAGACCCTGTGGATAGTTAATTCAACCTTGTGGCAATTCAAATCTGATGTCAAAGGGGTGCCTTTACATAGAGCCACAGAACACGGGCATTGGGATAATAATTTTTAAAATGGAAATAACATGGGGCACCTGGGTGGCTCAATCGGTTAAGCATCTGACTTCGGCTCAGGGTCCTGGGATCCAGCCCCCTGTGGGGCTCCCTGCTTGACAGGGAGTCTGCTTCTCCTTCTCCCTTTACCCCTCCCCCACCACGCACAGGTGCTCTCTCTCAAATAAATAAATAAAATCTTTTTTAAAAATAGGAATAACATTAAAAAAATTAAAATTAGAAATTTTAACAGTGGGAATATTAATAACAATAATATTAGCTAATATTTGGGGTACTTTTCATATACTGATTTACTTAATCCTCATAATAAGGTAGGTTTTATGACTCATCCCCATTTTACAGATGAGGAAACACAGCCATAGAACAGTGAGGTAACTTTCCCCATCCCTAAATTTGAATTCCTATCTCTTGACACCTGTTTTCACCATGGGATGTCTCACTAAAAGGCAGACTCCTTTGAGCCTTGCTCTATGTTGCTATATTATTCAAGCTATTTTGCTAGCAAGCCATGGGAAACCAACTCAGATTTGCTGAAGGGAATTTGTTGGTGGTATAACCAAGACCAGTGGGTAGAGCCAGTTTCAGGCACAGCTGTATCCAAGTGACCAAATAGTGGTTATCTGGCTGTCTCTCTCACACACACACACTTGCACACACATACTTTTCCGTCTCTCTCACACACACACACTTGCACACACATACTTTTCCTATCTCTAAAGTCTGCTTACCCCTCTACTGACAAAGTTAAAATGACTAGCATCAAGCCTACATCCAAAAGTTTAAATTCTAGTAGAAAGACAGAGCTTTTTTCCCTCTCAGGAGTCCCAGCATGAATCCTGGGATCGTGTCTTAGAGACCTGTCTGAAGTCAACTAATATCCCTAAATATCCCTAAATCAATCACTGTGGACAGGTGGAAGGAAATCTTGCATTGGCCTGACTTGATCCAACTGCCCATCTTCATGTCTGGGGGTTAGACAGGGGCTTGGCTCCGCCTAAACTGTGTGAACCAAGAGCGAGAAAGGCCAATTGAGAAGCTATAATCCAAAGAAAGAGGGTGTGTATGCAGGGCAGCCAAAAGGAACATTCATGATTGCTGCCAGGAGGGCAGTCAACGGTAGACCCTGACTCGTATCTGATTTCAGATCGGAGTGTAGGGATTCCCTGTTTCATTGGATTGGATGTCCAGTAGCCTGTTTTTTCCCTACAAAGCTTGCTGACCCAAGCTCTTTTAAAGATTTTAACAGCTTTGAATTCATGACTCATGGATCACTTAAGAAACTGAGTCACTGCCGTCTCTCTCCTTCCATTTTGACATTCATTGACAACAGATACGGATGCAGCCGTCAAAAAAAAAAAATGTAATCTTGCCATTTGCAACAACGAGGATGGAACTATAGGGTATTATGCTAAGTGAAATAAGTCAATCAGAGAAAGACAATTATCATATGACCTCACTGATAAGAGGAATTTGAGAAACAAGACATAGGATCATAGGGGAAGGGAGGAAAAAATGAAATGACAAAACCAGAGGGAGACAAACCATAAGAAACTCTTAATCTCAGGAAATAAACTGAGGGTTGCTGGAGGGGAGAGGGCGGGAGGGATGGGTGGCTGGGTGATGGACACTGGGGAGGGTATGTGCTATGGTGAGCGCTGTGATGAATCACAGACCTGTACCGCTGAAACAAATAATACATTATATGTTAATTAAAACAACAACAACAGTATGTAAGGATCTTGAAATAGAGAAGTGGATCAGTATCAGGGCCCTCCCTTCCATTCCTGCGAGAGCTTATGTCCATGGCCATTTGCTGTGGGTTTGCTTGATTTTGTAAATCACATGAAGCTTCTGCATTTACTGTTGGATTTTCCTATAACACCATGAATAGAATTTCAAGTAGTAGCAGGTAGTCAATACATGTTTGCTGATTGATTATATAACAGTGAAGATCCATCCTTCTGTATTTATTATTTTTTCTCTATTGTTTATCTGCTCCTAGACCGATCGGATCACTAGTGTTGGAAACCTCCAGCCATTTTTTCCAAGAACAGCGATGTAATGCCATTCCTTATAGGTGGTAGAAATGGAAATTATTTACCGTGGGAACCCCACGTTTATTAATCATTTGGATGGTGGTCAATGTATGTGGGAATGGGAAGTCTCACAACTGCCTTTCTTCCCTTTCTGTATTTTTGCTAACTTTGATCTGGAATTTTAATCTTATTGGGTTAAGTTATTTCTGGTGAGGTGTTCAAAGACTTTCGGGGATCTCTGCATTTTTGAGTATAAGCTTCTTTCTGGTGTGTTTTTTCCTAATTATTCCACATATAGGACAATGACCACGAGAGCAGGAAAAAAGAACCATTTTCTGTTCTTGAATTTGATTACATATTCACAGCTTCCACTTAGTAACTCTCTAGTTATTAGGTTTATTTCAATGTCATTTTCAAGGTGCCTGCCAAAATTATAGTCATTTCAATCCAAGTTAATATACATTTAGGGAACAAGTTGGTTCATTTGATTTAAACACAGGACCTCAATATCTGTGTTTACACATGGCTCAAAGCTCCTAGTATAGTTATCGTAGAGCTAGGCTGCTGCATATTATTTAATATATTTACTAATTCATTCATCAAATATTTACTGAACTCCTACCCTATGTGAAGGTGGTCAAAGGCACAGACCGCCAGGTATAAAAGAAACAAGTTCTGGGGATGTGATGTACTGCGTGATGACTATAACTAATAGTATATACTGTCTGTTTGAAAGTTTCTAAGAGAGTAGGTCTTACAGATTCTCGCCACAAGAAAAAAAATTGTAATGATGTGTGGTACAGATCTTAACTAGGCTGTGCGTGGTGCTCATTTCATAATACACACACATATCAAATCGTTGTGTTGTACGCTTGAAACTAGTGTAATGTTAGATGCGAATTACATCTCAATTTGAAAATAGATACAAATACATAGGTTCATACTTCACAGTGCTAGAAAGACATGTAAAGCAGGCTTTGAGGGAGAGTCGGGAGGGCTTTAGACTGGGGGATGTATTAGTCAGCTTGGGCCACTGTAACAAAGTATCACTGCCTGGGGAACGTCAACCACAGAAATGTACTTTCTCATAGCTCTGGAGGCTAGAAGTCCAAGAGCAAGGCGTAGGCAGGTTTGGTTCCTCCTGAAGCCTCTCTTTGGCTGACAGGTAGCCATCTTCTCGCTGTGCAGGAGCATGGCGTCTTTCTCTGTGCTCGTCTCCTGTTCTTATAAAGACATCAGTCACATTGAATGAGAGTTACCCTTACAAATCCACGTTAACTTAAGCACATCTTTAAAGGCCTTGTCACCAGAAGAAGTCACCTCTGAGATATTGAAGATTAGGGCTTCCACATAGGAATTGGTGAGGACACCACTCAGCCCATGGCAGGGGGTTTGGGGAGACCTCTCCAAGAACAAGAGACATCTGAACAGAGACCTGAAGAAGAAAGAAGTCATGGCTGTAGGGTGATTCACCCAGAAGTGGGGCGCTTCGGGCAGGGGAGACAATGAGTGCACAGTTTCAAGGCTGGAATATCCAGGGGGGACGGTGGCTGGAGTCCAGCGAGGGAGGCCAAGTTTGCCACAGGTTCAGGGGGAAGCTGGCTCTGAGGAACCTTGGAGGCAGGGTGAGGACGTAGTGTTTTTTCTTCTGACTGTCACTGGATGTGATAAGAGTGTTTTGAGCAAGTCAGGGACATAATGTCACATAGATGTTTTTTGTTTTTTGTTGTTTTTTTTTTTAAGATTTTATTTATTCATTTGAGAGACAGAGAAAGTGAGAGAGAGCATGAGAGGAGAGAAGGTTAGAAGGAGAAGCAGACTCCCCGTGGAGCTGAGAGCCCAATGTGGGACTCGATCCCCGAACTCAAGGATCATGACCTGAGCGGAAGGCAGTTGCTCAACCAACTGAGCCACCCGGGCGCCCTGTCACATATGTTTTTAAAGGATTATTTTAAAATTTACAACAGATTTTCTGCGGGCTCCCAAGAATTCAGTGAGAAAGATCATACTGATCATGAAGCCCAGAAGAGTTTCTTAGACTAGTTAAGACGCAGAGCCCAGGGATTACTCTCCATGGATTTTTTAGCAGTGTTTTCCCTCAAGGGTTGAGGTATTAGCTACGAATTATTTGGAATACTGGACTTCTGCCCAGGCTTCTCCTGCCACATTCACTGACGCTGAGTTTATAACAGGAAAATATCCGGCTCCGTGTATATGTACCCTTTTCCTGAAGGAAAACTTGGGTTATGATGATCTGGTCTGCATTAATTTATAAGAAGTGATGTTAAATTGACATCACTTAGAACAACTCAAGTCCAGACAAGCTCTGAGATGTCTTTTCCTTCCTTGATAGATGCCATCTCTAGACACATGGAGGAACAAGGAATGAATAATGGTTACTTTGGAAGTTTTGAGCAACTTGTTGCCAAAAAATAAGGGATCTCCACGAAGCAGTTCCCACATATCACGCCTAGACCCTATCCTGAATTAACCAGACAGGGCACGCGAAAGCCCCACATACAGGAAGCCTGACACCAGGTTATATTTACCACAAACCATCAAGGTATTTCTTAAGGTGCTTTAAATGGCCATATCCATTTTTACAGCGTGTTTGTGTCATACTCGGACGCAAGCACAACACTCAATAGAAAACATGTTCATTGAATACATTAGGAGTCATTTTCATGGGAACTTGTAAATACCAACCATCAATTTTCCCTCTTATGCCTCCATTAAACTTTGTTACTGAGGGCTGCCTTCCAGGATCTGTAAAAAGTTTCCTCACATAAAAGAGTATAAAGATATTAGACACACACACACGCGCGCGTGCACACACACACACACACACACACACACACACGCATGCATACATGCACAGAAACTTCTACCGAAATGTCCTGATTAGAATTGGTAAAATTTTAGCTGAGATCAGTTTCATGTCAAAAATAACACTTGATCACTTTTTCAGGCTCTTCTTCTTTCCTTCTTCTTTTTAAGATTTACTTATTTATTTTGAAAGAAAGAGTGAGAGGCAGGGGCGGAGGGAGAGAGAATCCTAAGCGACTCCACACTAAGCCCGATGCGGGGCTTGATGTCATGACTCTGAGATCATGACCTGAACCAAAACCAAGAGTCCAACACTCAACTGACTGTGCCACCTCTCCTTTCTGCTTATTGAAACACAGTATCTGTTTTATGAAAGGGGACATGGTGAGTAGAAACGAACTTAACCTGTTTATGCCCTGAAAATCAGTCAGACATCATTGGAAACAACTTAAATATGATGGTGAAAGCTTCCCTCACCCCCACGGGGAGAGAAAAAGGTCTAAGCTGTCCCGGCCAAATAGTTGGAATTATATATGTGTGAATAAAGTCCTTAATAAAACAAATCATCTGTTTTGGAGTTTGGATTTCTGTATCTAAAGCGTGTTTGAACATTCTCCTAAAGACTGTCTTCGGACACCCGAAGAAACTGAGGGCACAACACAAGCCAGAGCGCGCCAGCGCATTTTCCAGTCTTGGTATGGAAGGATACCATGCAGGACAGAAGCCGGCATGCCCCAAGCAGGTTCTCTGTCAAGTATTTGGAGGCGCTCCTCGACGGCTGAATTAAAAGACCAGTGCAGCAATAAAGTAATATTGTTTCATTGGCCTTAATAAGCCAAGTTAGAGATAGTTAGAGGTTATTTATGATAACCCCACCATCAGCGGAGTGTGCTCCGTGCCTTCTGAAAACAGGAAGCCTCGCTTAGAGTCTTACTATTAAGTCCGGGCTGTGCAGGGGTGGCAAGTGTTATTAAGTTGTTAGATTAGCAAGGTTCTACTGCATTTTCACTTTAAGCCCGAGTGCTTTCACAGCTGAGTTGTAATGCTCTGAAAATGCCTACATAACAAGATCCAGACGTGGAGCTGAATCCCAAACGGTAAACGGCCAACGGCACTTATACCCTATTACATGCTGCAGCCATAAAAAGTCAGCACATCTGAAAAGACACTATGCCTAAATCCAAAAACATAGAGGAAGCCAACACAGAAAATGGGCGGCTCTTTCCATAATAACATGCCTTTACAGGGCAGGAAGGTAGTTCCGTTTTCTTAGAGAATACCAGTGTGAACTCCAATCCCTTCTTAAGAAGGCAAGTAGAAAGAATGAACCTAAATTATCCTATTGATGACTAAACGTTACATTTAGCTCCCAGGAGTCCACGGAATAGAATTTCAAGGAATCGCATTTAGCCTCCTGGCCAAGTGGGACTTGTCACATACTTGAGTAAACACGAGGTTTCCTAATAAACTGCCTTTCTGAGAAATCTAAAGTACTGAATCCCTAAGTTCACACAGACCTGAATTCCTCAGGCAGGAAAAGGAATCAAATTGCAGAACGACAGAACTAGGAAAAAAAAAACCCAGGCGCATCTGACAGCAGAGAGCTAACGGAGGTTGAGAACTCACATTTCAGAAAAGTTTGTTTCAGTTGCCATTTGAGGCTCTAGCTGGCCAAGGAGCCCGGATCCATGAATCAGTTGGATCTCATACAATCGGTTGGATCTCTTGCCCTGGCTTGATTCAAAGTAGCCTGTGACTTTCGTTCCTCGTGTCATCAATGCAGTTGACAGGTGTGCCCCTGGTCCCACGCTGGGGGACAAAGAACAGGACCTGGCCGTGGGCTTGCGAGGTTGGACGTGAACACACACACCTGCAGCAAAGCTGGGAAACGGGTGGTGGGATTTTAGGGGTGGGTTTAAATAAAGTTAGGAAGAGTTTAGTGACTTGCGACCTAGGACAGAAAGGTAATTTGTTTCTTTGCTTCATCGCTTGAGGTAGCTTCTCGGAAGAGTTTAAGGCACGGCCAGTGACGCAGAAGCATTCCTGAGTCAGGATTTCAAGAATGCAGGATCCAAAAAGATGCGTGGACTCTATCGGCGACTACCTTGGCAGCATCCAAAGTTGTTACTTAGGGGGGAAGCCACTACTGTTTACTAGGAGGATGAATGATGACATTTCACTGACTAGCTTTGCAAACTTTGGGATTTTAAAATGAAATGAAACCTTTGCGCGTGAACCAAAGTCACAGTCATTGTTTTAATAATATAGACAAGCTCCGAGAATCCTTTTGAGTGCTAATGGTTCCACTGTTTCACAAGCCAGCATTTTAGTACACTGATTTCCTTAAATGTATCACATAGAAATTTTTTTAGATAAGGAAGGTCTGAAAAAATAAAATAAATGTTATCTGCTAAAGGGAATAAGTAAAAATAGGTTTCTGACTGTGTATGTTATCCCATTACCAGGGAATGACTGGGTAGATTTTCACTGTATTAGAGGACATACGTGGAATGATCTGACTTGAAATATGGGCTCCCCGACTTGTACAAAACTTACTTGGAGTTAGGTCCAGGAGGGCTACCATAAAGAGAATGTCAAACGTCAAAAAAAGTGGCAACTGGTAGGGTGTGTGGGTGGGGGGGAGGTGATGCCAATGACCAATGAAGAGATGCACCCTATGTGTTATCTTAGGTCAGGTTCTCCCAGTAATGAACTTGGAAATGAATATTCATGGTAAAGATTTTCTAAGGATTTTCTAAGGAACTATTCCCCAGGGCAAATCAGTGGGGGAGGGGTTGAGGATGGGGAAGGATGGGCAGGACAGAGAACCAAAAGAAGCCAAGCAGAGCCATTTCAGGCCAAGTCCCAGCCTTGACCTTCCCCTGGGAGAGCTGTGGGATGGAAGTTATGCCTCAGACTCTGCCCCAACTCTGGGCAAAGAACTGGGCTTTCATATTAGGCACCAGCTAGCCATCGACCAAAGGCCCCCAAGGAGCATCTAAGTTTCTAGGTACTTCGGATCTAAGTCTTCTGAAGCGTCACTGGTGCCCGCTATTAGAAGCAAACCTACAGGCAAAGAGCAGGCCATCTAAGAATGGAAAAAGGACTTTGAGGGGACCAGGTAGAGCCCCAACAGTGATCACCGCGTGTATTAAAACCTATGGACAGGACAAGAAATAGATATTTCAGATATGAGCCCAAGATTCCGAAGCCCCAAGACACCAAGTTGGAGAAGCTGTTTACAACTGAACTGCTTCTCACGCGGGGAAGAAGTACAGCTTGTCCCTCTTCTCATGCTGCCCTCGGGGGGGGCTCAGGGTATGGGAATGCTCGAAAAGCGAAAACTCACATCTGACCCAAAGCAGCTAACAAGCCTCTTTCTTATTCCACCTGTGTCCGGCTGAACCCCTTTTCTCTTTGATGACGGGAGACGCTGAGACAGTGCTCATCGAGAAGGCTACAACATCACGGGGGAGATTCTGATGCAGAGTAAGGGTGTCACGAAAATGGCAGTTAATTAGGACTAGAGGAGCCATGGAAGGCTTGGGCAGGGGGTGGAGAGGAACTTTCCTTTTGGCCTGGACACTTCGCAGAAGTCAGATAGGCAGAAGAGAGCAGGAAGGGCATCCAGGAGGAAGGGAACAAATTGGGCAAAGGCGCTGGCATGCACTGTGACAGCACAAGGTGAAGACGGCCTGAGCTGCAGGGAGGTCTCGGGCCAGAAGGCTGCCCTCCGCCACCCTGGGCCTGCAAATTGGGTTTTGGTCTTAAGCCGTCTGCCCGACTCCATCTTGCTTCAGCTTCTTTCTGATTCTCTGCCCAATTCCCCACTCAGACTGGCTTCCCATCAAGCTGTGTCGTGCACTAGAGCATCCTCCTAATTAATACGTGCCAGGTTCCAGGAGCTGACAAGCTCTCAATACAAAGAAACAAATGATACAAGCCAGGACAAAAAGCAGAACAAAATAAAGACAGCAGGGGGTGTTTTGAGTGAGCGGCATCATAGAACAGGCAAATTTCGGAGACTTTTTGGAACAGGGAAAACCTGATGTGTTAATTAGGAGTCTATTTCAGTAATAAGACCGCTCAGAGGAAGGGCGATGAAAGAACTAGAAGGGGCAGCAGAGGGAACCGCTCAGGCAGAATGGGGCGACGGTGTACGAGGGGAGGGAGTTGATTCTTTTCTGGAGTCTTCCGAACTCTGTGGTCTGTGGGCTCCGAAGACAGAGGGATTAGCCTTTTGTGTTTTGTAAAGCACCAGGAATAAAGAGCTCCGGGTCTAAATAACAATGCGGTTTCTGCCCCCAGGACCCAATTCAGCAGCAAGTATTGCAGCCCAACCGGCTCCAGCTGGTGGTGGATTTGGGCTTTTCCGAGGAGAGTCTGCTCAGAGGAACTGCTTGCGGCTGAGATGGGCCCATAGAAGGGTTCAGCACAACAGGAAGTGCAGCAAAGGAGGGAGGCGCCAAGGCAGCCAAGATCGGGAAAGGGGGCTTGTGGAGCCCAAAGTCTTCATCGAGCGGGGGGCGGGGGGGGGGGGGTTGAAGGGGCGGGATTGGAGCAGTTCTAACCCCAGCTGTGCACTTGCGGCTCTACGGTCTGATCTTCCAGCTCAGGAAGCTCACGGCTGCTGAGCGGAGAAAAGGCAGTCTGTCTTCCCATGCCGATAGATTGACTTTCCAAAAGCGGGGCTCGAACATATCTTTCCGCTCTTCAGAACTGGCGGTGGCTCCCAACTGCTTAGCAGAGTCGGTGCACTGGAGGTTTTCGGGACTGAGTGAGTGAAACTTCCGATGCCTCACCCTCTTCTTCGGGGAAGAAAGCATGATAATAATCACTGCCTTGTCGGGCTGCTCTAAAACTTAAAGATGATCCACATACAGCACTGGAGACCTAATAAGTGCTCGGTTGACATTAATTTTCGTTGTCGGTCAAGGGATTGCCTGAGTGCACAGCCCAGCTCGCCACTCCCTAGATAGATGATCTGGACCAATTTCCTAATTTCTCTATGGCTCAGTTCATTTTTTTTTAAAGGATTTTATTTATTTATTTGAGAGAGAGAACACCAGTGAGCAGTGGGGAGGAGCAGAGGGAGAGAGACAAGCAGACTTGGGGCTAGACCCTGAGTGTGAGGGGAGGCTCTGTCTCAGGACCCTGAGATCATGGCCCCAGCTGAAATCAATAGTCAGACACTCAACAGACTGAGCCCCCCAGGATGCCCCTCTGTGGCTCAGTTCTAATCTTCAGAAGTTTGGATGAATTCATGCATCTAAAGCATCTTGACTAATACTTCGTGCTCAATAAATTCTAGTTTTATATTATTAAGAGATGACTATCACAACATCATCATCACCATCAACATTTAGATCTGGAAGGGGAAAAAAAAGGACATTGGGGATATGCTTATTGAAAAGAATCCCCAAAGTTGCTCTGGGGGTCAAGGCAGGGAAAGGGGGACTGGGCTTTCTCCACCCTTCTCTCCACAGAGAATTCTGACAAACTCCTGGGTGGCTGGGACATTTATGACCAGGGAGGGAGAGAGAGAGAGAGAGATTGATTTTAAGGGATTGGCTCACACGAATACAAAGGCTGGATGGTCCAAAATCTACAGAGTAGGCCAACAGGCTGGAGACCCAGAGAAGCATTGCAGCTCAAGTCCAAAGACAAAATCTACTACAGGCAGAATTCCCTTCTCCTCTGGAGAGGTCAGTCTTCTTTTCTGTTAAGGCCTTCAACTGAATGGGTGAGGCCTACTCACAATGTCGAGGGTAATTGGCTTTCTTCAAAGGCTATTGTTGTAAATGTTAATCTTATCTTTAAAGTGTCTTCAAAGAAACATCTAGAATAATGTTTGACAGAATATCTGGGTACTATGACCTAGGCAAAATGACACATGAAATTGACGATCACACTTCCGCATATGGTTCTTAGACCATCGACTCCCCAAGTGAGCCCTAGGGGGAACATGAGCAGAGCTGCTGTTGAGTGACTGAGACCCCACCCAGAAAAACCCACACCCTCACGTCCTGTTGCATTGAGAGTTCCTAACATAACCAGTGTGAGGACGTGGAACTCCCAGGATAGCAGCTGGCAACTGCCATCATGGAGAGTTGGGCCGTTATAGTAAAATGACCCTATCTGCAGGCCTGGGGAGGCCTGGGGACATTTAGATTACAGTTTCTTCTTAACTGAGTACATCCTGAAAACCTGTCCATCCATCTCTATACCCAGTGGCCAGCATCTGCTAGGACAGGGTGCCAGTATTCAGTAATTGTTCA